>CM076580.1:1633382458-1633805817 GCA_034641835.2 Pinus albicaulis | reverse complement strand
TCCATCACTGGGAAAATCTGTGTACTATGTCTCATTCATAGATGAATTCTCAAGGAATGCATGGATATATTTCTTGAGGAAGATATTTGAAGTCTTTGACAGATTTAAAGAATTTAAGGCTCTGGTGGAAAACCAGAGAGAGACGAAGATAAAGGTGTTGAGGGTAGATAATGGTGGAGAGTTTTGCAAGAAGGAATTTGAAGAATTCTGTAAGAAGTGTGGTATAGCACGGTAGAAGACTAATCCATACACACCTCAGAAAAACGGAGTTGCAGAAATAATGAACATAACGATGATGGAAAAGGCAAGAAGCATGCTCAGTGGTACCGGGTTAGGAAAAGAATTCTGGGCAAAAGAAATGGAGATTGCATGTTACCTGGTTAACATATCATCTTCATCAGTGTTGGAGGATAAGACTCCACATGAGGTATGGACTGGTAAGAAGCCCTCTCTTTCACATCTGAGGGTATTTGGATGTGATGCATATGTACATGTTCCAAAGGAGAAAAGGACCAAGTTGGATAATAAATATAAAAGGTGCATCTTTATTATGTATAAGGATGGTTTAAAAGGTTACAAGCTTTGGAACCCAGAAACAAGGAAGGTTGTGTATAGCCGAGACGTGGTGTTTATAGAGGTGAAAGATGTTGCTAAACATGAATTCCTACCAAAGGAACCTGAGAAGATAGATTTAGAGCTAAAGGAGGATGAATCAGACTCTACAGCAGAAGAAGATTCAAAAGAGGAAGAGCCACAAACTCTAGCTATGAGAAGATTAGTTCGGGAAAGAAGGCAACCAGAAAGGTATAGTCCATCTTCTTTCTATTCAAATTATTCTTTAACTATAAATGATGATGATCCCAGAAATATCAGGGAGGCAATAGATTCAGAGGATGGAAAACTCTAGAAGGAGGCCATGGTTGATGAAATGGCATCCTTGCACAAAAATTAGGCATGGGATCTGGTGGAGTTGCTAGCTAGAAGAAATCCCATCGGGAGAAAATGGGTGTTTAAGAAGAAGATGAATGTAGAAGGAAAGGTGGAGAAATACAAAGCTCGATTGGTAGTAAAAGGTTATTCTCAGGTGCCGGGAATTGATTTTTGTGATATTTTTTCTCCTGTTTCCAATGTTACTTATATTAGATTACTTTTATCTATTGCTGTTGTCTTTGATTTTGAGGTAGAACAGATGGATGTGAAGATAAAATTTCTTCACGAGGATTTGGAAGAGGAGATTTACATGAAGCAACCTGAAAGCTTTATGGTGAAGGGTAAGAAATGTAATATCCCAAATATCAAAATTCTAAATAAATCAACACATCACACAACACAACAAACACAAGAAATTGAAGCTCAAATGTGAATCCTGGATAGATTCACCACATAAATATTACCGCGGGGTTTTCGTCCCGGGAACAATAATAGAACTGGCCAGGCCAGTGCTCAACCCAAACATAATAAGATAAATAATCCAGAATGCCCTAAATGCCTAGCTTCTCTCCCCTTTTATAGGCTTGATGGGTCAATACCAACAAGAGATACCACGGGTCAATACCATGGGAAAATACCATCAAGAAATGCCATGGGTCAATACCATGGGTTAATACCATGGGTCAATTCTATCCACTTTGACGGGATCAAGAAAGGGGATATTACAAATCCTCCCGCCCAAATATTGCTTGTCCTCAAGCGATCCACTTCTATCCATAACAGAAGCATTTGTACATGGATACCAGGGTCCCATACAATCTGATGTGCCCTCCATTTTGAATGGTCCTGAATGGATCCTTCAATACCTGGATCCCAAACAATCCTTTGACCAATCCTTCCTGGAATAGATTTACCTGGATCCCAAACAATCCTTTGGCCAATCATTTCCCCAGTGGATTCTCCTAGATCCCAATGCCACCTAAATCTTGGGACCTATGGGTTATGGTACCATTTCAACCCTCCATCGTTATCACTTTTAGTGGTAGTAGCCATCGATATTTTTTGTATTAATGATGACTATGTCTTCGGTGAGTTTCTGGCGGTTCTTTATAGCTATGTCATCCAGAAAACCCTCCCAAAACTTTTTTCGCCTTCCTACCTATTCATTCCACCCCTGGCAACATCAAAAAACCTCATATCACAATCCTATCTAGCTTCAGCCTTATTGACCTGCCCATCAGCCTTAAAGGGCAAATCCACATTTGTTTCAGAAGTCTACCCTATGTTAGGAAGTGGCGTTTAGGACATTTCACCTTTGGCAATCATCAAAAAGCCAAAAAAGTCCCCATCTGCAGCAGACCTACCATGACTGATCCCTTAATTTTCAAATGAAGTTGACAAACAGCCTTAAGTCGCGCCACTCACACCCCCTAGATCTCAGCACTGCATAAAGCCCATTCTCAAGCTGACTAGTAGGTTTTTCACTGTGTTCTATGGTTCTTCAAAAACAAGAAATATGTTTCATCTCATGGAGTAAATGTTTGAGTTTACAGTTAGAGGAATAGCTGCTTCTAAGTGTATTATGAGCCTGAGATGAAGCTGCAAAACAAAGGGCTCTCAATCAGGACCTTACAGCTCTTTTCAGTATGAAAATCACAGGAAAAAGGATTGCCACTGTCTCAGCAAATGGTAAATTTGTCAAGGCTCAGGACCTCCTTCATTACAAGCAGAAGGTTAGGGCGCCTCCTTCATCCATAAGCAGAGGGCGCAGGTCAGAGTTGACTCAGAAGGTTGCAAAAGTCCAGGTTTGCCCTGTCTGAAACAATGAAACAATATCCTCAGGTTTCATGAATGTAATTGCTGACCATAACAGGATTGTAGTGAAAGTATGATAAGCTCAAAGGAAAAGAAGTTTAGCCTAATAAAAGAGATCATCTGAAATTTTCAAGTCAGGTAAATGGTTGAAACTTTAGAAGGCCATTTCATCGGTGAACATCCAAATCATAAGAGGCCTGTTTTGGTGCAGCATCAAATAGAACAGATGTTAATCAATGCCATTACACAGGCAGGAGAAGGTTCTTGGTTCTTCAAGAAAACACTGACCTTTATGATCACAAAGAGTTCTGGTCAATATACCAGATCATGAGATGAACAAGCCAAGTGACAAATATCTCAGCAACCTTAGAACAGTGTCACTATGGCTAGGTTTCCTTCAAAAACACAGTGAGGTTTGCAAATGAAGATGCTAAGATTGGTGTTGTTCAGATGGTTTACTTACCACCACATTTGCCGATGAAAGAGCTTCCTCCATACATAAGCAGAGAGCCAAAATCATTGCAGACTGTTGAAAAATGGTAAGTCCAAAAGTGCAGAGAAAAGACTCAAAGAAGTTGAAATAAAGAAGGTGTTACTGTCTATGATACTAATGTATTGATCTCCCTCTTCAAAGAAGCTACCTGTCAATAGCTCATCCAGCAGAAAGGAGAAAAAGTTGAACATACTTTATGCCTTGAGTGCCAAAGGAGCAGTGGACTTAAAAAGGGTTAAAGACATTTCATGAGCACCTATCCAGAAATCAAGGAAAATCCCTCTGAGCAAACAAACAAGGCTAAGGTGAAAAAATGCAACTAGGGAAGTAAACAGTGACTAAGGTTGAGTCATAAAAGGCAAAATGACAGGTATGCAATGCTAGGAATAGATAAAAGAGACAATTTTGAGCATATGTGTGACACTGATGCCTAAAAGAAGATTCTCTCCTTGTGGAAAGGGTCAAACAGTAAAATAATCTCATATATCAAAAGTTCAAAGGATGCGCCTTTCGAGAAGAGGTGTTTTACAACTTTTCCAACATTTTTAGTGCATTATGAAATAGCCATTCTTTACTAGCAAATCACCAAGTGAAAGAGGCAGTGAACATAAGTCCAGTCATGAAATGTTGCTACTGAAAAAAGGGGTTTAATATGCTGAGCAAATAGAATAAAGACTGTGTGCCAAAAAACCTGTTTTCATATTTTACAAGTTTGGCTTTTCAAATAAGGAGGCAAACTGGTATATGATCCTATGATTAGGCAGAAAGGAATTTGTTTTTGATAAACTATCATTGTTTATATTCCCTAAAGAAGACACCAATGGTTTCCTGTAAAGTGGTAAAACAGCTTTCAAATGCCTTTGACAGTTTTTTTTAAAATGACCTTGCTTTTGTTTACCTTGTCACCTAAAAGTGCTCAAAGAGGGAAAAAGTCGAAATTTTTGAGATATCTCTCTCATGGGAACAGGTATGTAATTCCGTGAGGAGGCAAAACAGATCTGGAAGATTGTCATTTTTAAAAAAGGCAACTCGATACAAACACTGTTTTGCATCATTTGAAAAGGGACAGATATATGTATTCAAAGTGACCGTTTGATATTTTGAAAATGTCATGAAAATGAAATAGGGGAATATTAAATCATTTGTGAAATCAAAACAACGAATTTCTACAGCTCCCAAGCATCACAACGAGCTTTTCCAACAATTTGAGGTCTTCTGCACAGTTTTAGGGCGGCGCGACGAGCCTGGCAAGTGGCGCGACGAGCCTGGGCTCCAAAATACACAGGGTGTCAACACGGGCGCGACGAGCCTGTAGGCGGGCGCAACGAGCCTGTAGGTGCCCGCCCGACAGCACGACAACTCCACCCGGCGTTTTCTCCGGCGCGACGAGTTTTGCTCCAAGGGTTGCCGCGCCAGTTTTGAAGAATCCCGTTGCATTTTTAGATCCCTCCAAGGGGATTTCTTCTAAAAAACGCACAAGGTACTCTATCCCTACCTTAAAGAACTCGAAAAATCAAGTTTTCAAGCATGTAGACCTCGGTTTGAAGCTGTGCATAAGTTAAAGGGCAAAAGTTTGTTGATAAAGAAGCTGGAGGCAGGGTAGGGCAGAACGCTTGGTGTTTACATATGAGGTCAAAACAGGGGTACAGTAGGTGGACTTTTTAAACTCACGGAGCAAGGAATTTATTTCCTAAAACCACTGTCATACCTATTTTTACACCTAAGCTAAATCTGCCTTTTCATTACACTACGTGGTATCCTTCTAAAGTTTGTTAAGACAGAGTTTTCTGAGAAGTGAAATAAGGCCACATTCTAGAAAGCAGTTGTTGATGATCAGGTTTACATCAAACGCAGGGTTGTTGTTGATTAGGCATGGTTGTTGTGACCAAAGTTGAAGTTTGAAACCAGGAATACACAGCACACTGAAAAACAGAATGGTTAGTGTTTGAGGTTAATACTGAAAACAGAGGTACAGGTATTTGGTGCACCTTTTAAACTCATAAAACAGAGAGTGTGTTTCCTAAAACAACTGTTGCACTTACTTTTTCACCTAAACTAGGTCTGCTTGCTCATTACACTATATTGTCATTCTGAAGACTGTTAGACAGAGTTTTCTAAAGGTGAAACAAGGTATTTTGTTGATGATTGGGCATTTGTAGATGATTGGGCATTTACTGGTGATCAAGTAAACAACAAGGGCAGAGTTATAAAGGCAGTGATTGACTTCTCAAAGGGTCACAAGTGAAAGGTTCTTCTCTTGACACAGTGGGCTATTTTTCACCTAACCACAGGGTCTTTTCTTTTCCCACTGTGTGGTCTCCACAGAAGTCTGCTGACAGGGGCATGTTTTGAGGTAAATAACCTAAAAAGCAAGGTTATAATTTTGAAGGTTGTTTTAAAAAAAACAAAAATATAAGTGCAAGCAGGCCTCTAAGCAAAGGTCACAAAGGGGATTTGTTCAAGACTGTGCCCAAAGAATCTACAAAACAGTTCTTACCCATAGTGCTATTGTTGAGAAAGATTCAGAGCTAAAGTATAACCAAGTTTGAAAGATTGTGGTTAATAAGTGCAGAAGAGTTTATTCAAGGAAGCCTTGTTGAATCACAAGGTTCATAACTATCAAAACAGTTTGGTGGCTTGTCTCAATCCAGGAAAACATTCTTCATATATTGAAGGCAGTGTGACTCTTTCAAGCCTGTTTTTAATCAGAATGCCTCCAAGGCGAGATCACAAAGGCGGACAACATAAGAGATATGAGCCTACCTCCATAGAAGACATCAATGCTCATCCTTCAGTACTTTTCAATTTCCATGAGGTAGGCTGTCTTGATTTCTGTCAAAGGATAGAGGAAGTCAAGAGTTTCTCACCACTTACACATTTGTGTGCTTTAAGGTTCAAGGACAAACACTTCGAGCTTGCAGATCTTGATTTCAAAATTTCTCCAAGGTATATATCCAAAGCTACCAAGATCCCGTATCATGGTGAAAAATGGTTTAAACAAGCACATCTTGATTTGGAGGACTATAAGCCTTTCATCAAGCCGGAACATAGGGAGACCATCACTGCTACTTTCCCTTTCTCCTATCTTCTTGACAGTTATGCGCCACTGATGAAGGCCATAATGAGATAATTCACTTGTGAAGGGAGGTTTAGCCAAATCTTTGCTTATCATGTTCGCTTGTTGATGCATTTTACCAGGAGCAAGCAATTAAACCTTCCATACTTTTTGTCCAAGAGCATAGAGAAGATGGCAGCTGCTGTCCAAAAGAAAGCTCCACCTCGGCAAATCTCTTCTCTCTTTCATCATTCCTTGATAAAAATCATCTTCTTGCACCAGCTGGAGAAGAAAGGGGTTTCATGGGAGTCCTTCATTAGCCATGCCGATTTCGCCACTGTTCCTCCTGCTCATGTGTCTCCGACTCAGCCTGTCCATCGCCCAGTGCCTTTATCTAGTAGGCCTACCCCTAAAAAACTCAAGATGATCACTGGGCAGCCAAGTACATAAGGAGAGGGAGAGGGCAGTGAGCCACAGGGAGAAAAGGAGGTTGATGAGCAGCAGCCAGATTTTGAGGGATAGCAGCGGTTGGATATCATTGGACAGCAGCAGCTGGAGGTTGATGAACAACATCAATTTCAGTTAGAGGGGCAGCAGCAGACAGAGGTTGATGAACAACATCAATTTCAGGAAGAAAGGCAGCAGACAGAGGTTGAGGTACAGCAGCAAGTACAGGAAAAGGAACAGCAGTGGACAGAGTTTGAAGAGCAGCAGGTTGAGCGAGCAATTGAAACATCTTTTGAGCCACAAGCTGGACAGGATGTTGAGGAAGGACAACAAGCTGAAGCTGCCGCCTCAATGGTGACCAAAACTGTCCCTAAGAAGGGGAAATTGCCCAAAAGAACAACTCCTAGCTTACCAAGGAGAAAGAGCGCTAGATTGGCCTTCAAAGGCAAAAGTACAGTTGGAGAAAGCGCCAAGCATGGAGGTAAATCAGCTGTCATCCCTATCCCAAGCAATGACAGCGACAATGAGGCACGTATCCTTGAAAACCTCCTCATTCACAAAGAAGGGAAAATTGAGGTTTTACAAGAAGATCTCCAAAGGGCAAGGAATTTCAATCAATTCTTGGAGGTTGAGAACAAACAAATGAAATTTCATGCAGCCATTCATGAGGCAAGGGCCATCGAGTACAAAAAGGAGGCGGAAAGGGCGCAAGTGAGAATTGAAGAGCTTATTGGCGAATTTGATGATGAGGAAGAGGAGGACCAGCCTAGGCGAAAGAGGCCCAGAACCATCGGGCTTAGGAGAGCTTTGGAGAAGCAGAAGGCTGAAGAACAAGCTCAATTCGAAGCTTTTCCTCTCACTACCCTCTTTGAGCGGGAAATTGAGGAAAACAAGGAAGCTTGGCTTGAGAGGGCTAACCAACATTTGGAGACCAAGCTTGAGAAGGCAAACAGGGATCTCGAGCTACAGAGAAAGAGAACACTTCACTTTCAGAAGCTAAACCAATTCGCCCGACGCAAATTGAAGGTAGCACAAGAAAAATTGAAGAAATTGAAGGAGAGGCGCCTAGCACGGAAGGAAGAAAAACGCACATCAGCCCTCGATATTTTAGCTTCAGCTTCGGAACATGTCTCCATGGACCCTTGAGGGTCATCCATGCCAATTTTGGGCCTGTTTCGAAAACTTTTTGTTTTTTGGCATTTTTGGGGTTTTTGCCAAAAACTCATAAATGCGCCATTTCAGTTTGAAGAGTCGTCAAGGGAGAAGGGTGATACCAATGGATTCCATAATTTCATGAGCAGCTCTCCAGCGATTTTCAGGGCATTTGAAAATCATTCGCCCCCTCAAATTGGCAAAAAACAGCCTCATTTTGCACATTCTGCCCGCCCTATCAGCAGCCTGCTATTTTCTGGGTTTTTGCACACAGGTACAGTTTTGAGGGACTTTTAGAGATCAGATCGAGATGATTCCACTTGCATTGAAAAGAAGACACAGAGAGCTTTCCAACGAGCCATCATGAGCCTCATTTCGACATCAGGAAGCCTTCCATTTGCATCCAGCAAGTCAGAGGACCTTTTTCAGGCATAAATATGAAGTATTTTTGCAATTTTTGAACTCCAAAAATCTGTTTTTCCCAAATGTGCGTTAGGCTATTTTTATCATGGGAAAATCATGTAAAGTCAATATAATTTCCATTTTTAGCAATTTTTTAGATATTTTATTAGATATTTTGTGCCTTGGGCTTTGCAAAGCCACAAGGGCAAATTTAGATATTTTGACTTGGCCAATGGGATAGCTAGTTGCTCCATGAGGTTTTCCTCCTTCTAGCCTATTTATCCCATACTCCTCATTGTAAATCAGAGGCTGAACTTGAGAGAAGAATTAATGCATTGGTCATATGAGCTTTGAAGAATACACTTGAGTTATGATGTTTGGATTGCCTCTTGGATGCTTTGGAGGAATGTTGAAGGCTTGTTGATGGATTCCTTGACATGGTAGAATGGTATAGTGCTTCTTAATGTTGTTTTGTCTTCTAGTTTTCACTCATATTTCATTTTCTTACTGCTATAGATCAGTAAAGATTGATTTTGAGACATGCCCATGGAGGCACCTCAAAATCCCTGAATCTTCATAGCTTGATGTTTTCTTCTCCCTTAGTTATGCTAAAGAATTCTTAGCTTCTCTTTAGTAACCTAAGGTGTTGTTGCTTAGTTTTATTCATCAGTTCCATGTATGTTGAGTAGGATGTATGGTTTTCCCTACCTACCTATCAGCTGCCCATAGTTCTGTCCATAAAACTTTCTCTTTGACTGATTTGTTGATCATTTTGTTGAACGAAGGAGGCCTAGTTTCGATCTAGCCCTTTGCCTAAAACTATGAAAACTTATTTGTCCAAGTGCCCAATGACTTAGAGACTATGTTTAGGCGTTCCGGCATAGTTCATGAGTTGTTAGTTTGTCTCATGTGTTTTCCCAAAAGTCTGATAGCCTTTTCCCGAAGTTAGAGGGTCTTATACCTCTATGTATGGCTGGAATGTTTGATTTCTATGTATTGATTAGCTTATAGTTATTCCTGGCATGATTAATGGCTTGCTATTACATGTTTATGTCTGCTATTAGCTAGTTTGCACTTGAAATCCCTTGTCTTTCACCAACTTATTGTTCATTTAACCTATTTTGCCCAGAGATCCCTTCTATTGTGAATCAAATCGGCCCTACAGCAGCTTTACATCATCACCTCATTAGCTTCCTTGACCTGTTTGACCCCATAGCCCAATTTATCTACATCTTGTTATCCAGTTTATGTATTTGATCAGTTTCATCCCTCACAAACTTAAAAAACCAAAAAACCAAAAACATACTTCATAACTAGCCTAATATCAGAACATCGCAAATAAACACACCGACATCTTTTACACTTATAGAGAGAGCCCTCTCTGAGTCTAGGAAGGCTAGGTCCTTGGGCTCCAAAGCTTGGTTTGATGTTTCATCGTCATTTGGCTAGCCAATCGGCCAAATCACGGGACCCTAACATAATGGCGATCACGGTGGGACTTATTGAGTACATGACAGTCTAGCAAACTTTTATAGGCTCCTTAGTCCTTCAAATTTCAACTTAAACCATCAGCCTCTAGAATCATTTAGTGTAAACTCTCTGTTTCACCATCTTATAAAAGTGATGAATCAGGTTTATAACACTCTTACATCCTAGGCTGCACATAAAACTCAGAAAAAACCCCAAAAAACTCCCTTAGATTGGTTTTGATAGTATTGGTGGTGGACCATACAAATATACCTCAAAACAACTAAAAATCCACCTGGCGACTCCACTAGCCTCCAGTAGGCCTTACTACCTTCCTAAATTTTAGAATACCATCTGATTTTGCCACCTCATCGCCACCCTAACATAATGGCGATCACGGTGGGACTTACTGAGTTCATGACAGTCTAGCGAACTCTTATAGACTCTTTAGTCCTTCAATCCTAAACTCAGACCATTAGCCTTTAGAATCATTTAGTGTAAACTCTTTGTTTCACCATCTTAGCAAAGTGATGAATCAGGCTTATAACACTCTTACATCCTAGGCTGCACATAAAACTCAGAAAAAACCACAAAAACTCCTTTAGATTGGTTTTTGATAGTATTGGTGGTGGACCATACAAATATACCTCAAAACAACTAAAAATCCACCTAGCGACTCCACTAACTTCTAGTAAGCCTTACCACCTTGCTAAATTTAGAATTCCATCCGATAGACCTTTCCCATCACTCACTAACATAGCGGGAGATGGTAAGACATTGAGTACATAATAGTCCAGCAAACTCTTATAGACTCTTTGGTCCATTAGGTACCATAAACAAGCAAGCAGTCCATAGATTCTTTGTTTAGAGTAAACTCTTTTTGTTCCCATCACCCTAGCAAAGTGTTGAAACAAACCTAGAAAACTTTAAATAACCATAGGCTGCACAGAAAACTCAGAAAATCCAAAAACATTCTCAGATTAGTTACTAGTGGTAGACCATAGCTATCTTCACAAAAACAATCCATTTCCACCTGGCGACTCCACTAATCCATCCCTTCTATTTTTGACCATCCTTCGCCTTAGTATAACTGTAGAAAAATCACTCATCCAAAACATTCAAAAACATTCTCAGATTAGTTACTGGTGGTGGACCAAAGCTATCTTCACAAGAAAAATCCATTTCCACCTGGCGACTCCACTAATCCATCTCTTCTATTTTTGACCATCCTTCGCCTTAGTATAACTTTAGAAAAATCACTCATCCAAAACATTCACCAATACCATTCTCTCTGAACCCTGGATCTAAAATCTGGCTTCACGAAGAATCAATACCAGATCCCATCCAGACCCAAATCCCCCTATCATTGTAGATGACCCAGAGAAGATTCTGTGGCAAGATTCTGAAACTGATCATCTAGCTTCTGGTAGATTCATCCGTAGAACAAGATCTGTACCTAAACATCGCACTACCCTACTAGATTCACCTTTGGAACCAGAGCCATCACAAACTCTTCCCAGAAGCAAATCATATAGTAGGATAGACTTTGACGATCTTGAACTCCTAAGCCCACCACAGAGTCTTAGTAAAAAAGCTTCACCCACCACTCCTCCTGATTTCCAGCTTCTCTATCAGTTTGGCTCTTATCATCCCAGATCTGCTCAAAACCAGATCACTAGTCCAAGTTCATCCGCCACACCTGGTCAAACTACCACTGTTCAAACCACTTCATTTCATCCTACCGGTCCTCCTCTTGCGCATCATCATTGCGCTCCCGTTCATCGCGGGCACAGTACGGCATGTGGTCAAGCCTGTGGCTCCTCTCCAGGTGAGGTGGGAGCAGGATACACACGCCCTGGCAGAGAGGTGCTACCACCTCTAAGCTATAAGTAGAATAGTACAGTGTTATAGAATACTTAAGTTAAGGCAGGGGAAGATTGTCCAGAATAGGAATATTTGCCCAAAGTCTTGGTCTGGTGAACCAAAGCATAGTTAAAAAGCAGGTCAGCAGTATCCATGAGTAATACGAACTGCAGCATCAAATCTTCGAGAAATGAACAGTGGAAAACCCCTGTGCCAGAATCTGTGAATATAACTGACAAAAGCGGGAGGAGCCAGGGGAAAGTGTCAGCTGTGCCCCTGAGTTCAACAGGTGTATGTAACTCCCCTCACACCTCATTTCAAGCCTCCTTGATTTAACTTTGGCAAAAATTCACAAGGAGTTTCCAGTCACACATGACATATCATTTGAGGGATAAAGATCCCTCTACCTTGGAAGAAATGCAACAAATAGCTATAAAAGCAGACGCCAACTTAGCTGAAAAGAGAGCCAGGACTAGGTCAGAAAGAAAGGTCACATATAGAGATGAGGTTTCTACTTCATCACCTTCCCTAGATCCCAGAATAGATGATTTAGTCAAATCCATGGCTAAAATGTGGGAAAAGATCAATGAAAAAGCTCTTGTTAGAGATAACCAGCCAAACCCTCAAATCAGAAGCCGAAACCAAAACTTTAGGAGGGAACAGCCCCAAAGCAGACCAAAGGATAATGACCAACAGATCAGGCCACCATTCAATGAAAACTATGTAGAAGAAGATGATAGGGACTCCGAACCTCTTGATGAAAGTCATCTAAATCTCGTAGGGTCTGATAGTGAAAGCGAGGTATACCTCACTGCAAAAGAACAAGAGCTATGTTCTCCTAACCAGGATGAGGCCAACTGTGAAGATCTCAACGATCCTGCCTTAGACTTTCAAAATGCCATTATAGAAGCGCATCGGCAGTATAATCTTAGAAGCAAAAAGAACCAAAACTATTCCAAAAAGAATAGCCCTGACTATGCCAAAACCTCTAACAAAGTCCTAAATGAAACCATGGATAAAAGCAAAATTACAGCCCAAAAAGCTGACCAAAACAACGGTAAGGTCATTCAGACAAGTATCAGCTCAGATATTCCTAGTACTTCTACAGAAACCCCTAAGTTGACTATATCAAAAGAAGTCCCAAGCCAAAGTCAGCAAATTAAGAACATAGAAAGGGTTATGTATGAGAAAGCTGAAACAAATCTGCCCAAACTACCTATTCCTTTTAGCTTCGAAGGGGAAATTTCTAAAATAAAAATTACCATACCCCTTACAGAGCTAGTAACTATTGATAGGTATAGATCTCAAATTTTCAAAGTATTTGACCTAGAGAACAAGGCTGACACCTTGAATATAACTGACGACAAACCTGAGCTTTTATTTAGCCCTAAAGTAGAAGGTAAATATCAAGAAGGATCTATTTCTCCTTTCTACATAAGCTTAAACATCCGGGACAAAATATTACACAATGCCATGTTAGATTCTGGTGCCTCCCACAACCTCATGCCTAAAGCAGTCATGGAAAACCTAGGACTGGAAGTAACTCAACCTTACAAAAACCTGTATTCTTTCGACGCGAGCCAGGTCAAATGTGTAGGTCTGATAAAAAATCTAGACTTTGCCCTAACACAATTACCAGCCAAAAACCTAGTCATGGATGTGGTAGTGGCTGACATCACACCTGAGTATGGAATGCTACTATCAAGAACCTGGGCTGCCAAAATACAAGGTAGCCTTCAAATGGATATGTCATTCGCCACTATTCCGGTTTTAAACCAAACTAGAAGATTATACCGAGAGGCTCGCATGAAATACATGGTTAGCAACAGAGATAAGCCAAACAATACCCCCATCTATTCCATTCATTCCAATTTAGATTCTTTTATCTTATACAATGAAGATGATATACACAAGCAGATAAAAGAGAATGAAGACATGTCCAAATCATTACGGAATGAAGAACTTGATGACCAAAGTCCCAAGAAACCTGAGAAACAGCTCAGCATCATGTATGAAAAGGAAACTCTTTGGAGTATAAGCTTTGATGGTTCTTGTGGCAAGACAGGTTCAGGAGCAGGCATCTGGATACACAATACTAAGGAAGGCCATTCTTTTAGATTAGAATTCCAATGTACAAATAACATTGCGGAATATGAAGCCCTTCTCATTGGTCTACACATGCTTAAAGACTTAGGCGCCAATAGAATAACAGCTCAAGGGGACTTAGAACTTGTAATCAGGCAAATCAAAGGTGAATATTCAGCCAAGAACCCAAGACTGAGAGAATATAGGAATGCAGCTTTGGATATCCTTAAAACTTTCGAAAAATATGAACTCACCTATATCCCTAGGATTCAAAACAATCTGGCAAATGAGCTTGCCTTCGCTGCAAGCACTAGCCAAATACCATGTATAAGTGAGCAATATGATATCCAAGTGAAACACCGCCCTACTATACCAGATAATCTTGACCATTGGCAAGTATTCCAAGATGATGATCAAATTGATGATTTCCTCCAATCTAGAAATGAGTTTGATATAATCAAAACAGATTTAGAAGATGAAGAGAGGGAACCCGATTTAGGTCAACACCAAGAGCTAAATCCACTTTTATGGACCAATCTAAACCTGGTAGACCATCCATATGACAGAGAGATAGAAGAAGACATTGACCAAAGAGAGCTTGAAGTCTTACACTGCGAAAATGACACCATACCTAGAGGGCTCGCACCTTTAGAAGAATTGTTTGACTTTAATGATGTGGCTAAAAAGCCTAAAATGGAATCTACAGAGGATGACATAGAGGAATACAACATAGGAAATCCAGAAGAGCCTAAGAACATTAAACTATCCAAAACCCTCCCGCCTGACATAAAACATAGGTATATAAATCTATTCAAAGAGTTTAAAGATGTGTTTGCATGGGGGTACCAAGATTTGAAATCCTACGATACCAGCACCATCCAACATAAAATTCCCCTTAAAGAAAACCAGAAGCCTTTTAAACAGAAGTTAAGGAGGATAAACCCGATATTACTCCCATTGGTTGAAAAGGAAATTAAAAAGATGTATGATGCCGGGATAATAGTATCTCTCCGATATTCTGAGTGGGTCTCAAATTTAGTATCAGTTAGGAAAAAGACTGGTGAAATCAGACTCTGCATAGATTTCCGAAACCTGAATAGGGCATGCCTGAAAGATAACTATCCTCTGCCCAAAATGGACCACATACTTCAGAAGGTCGTAGGCGCCAAAAGAATCTCATTGCTTGATGGTTTTTCTGGTTATAACCAAGTATTGGTTTATCCTACCGATCAGCATAAAACAACTTTCACCACCCCCTGGGGCACTTTTATGTACGTTAAAATGCCTTTCGGACTAATGAATGCTGGCGCCACATTTCAAAGAGCCATGGACATAGCCTTCTCAGAAGACATAGGTGTTTTCATAGTCATATACCTTGACGATATAACAGTATATTGTAAATATGACGAAGAACACCTAACACACTTAAGAAAGGTTTTCAACAAATGCAGAAAGTATGGTCTATCCCTAAACCCCAAGAAAACACTCTTCGGTCTGGAAGAAGGGAAACTCCTAGGTCACATTATTTCGGAAGAAGGAATCAAAATAGACCCCCAAAGAATCGAAGGAATCCTACGGATAAGTCACCCCCGAAACATTAAGGAGTTACAGTCCTTTATCGGCAAGATAAATTTCTTGAGAAGATTCATCCCCAACCTTGCTGAGCTCCTAAAAGAGATCACAAATATGTTAAGAAAGGAGGTCGGGGTTAAATGGACTATCGAAGCCAGAATATCTTTTGAACTAATTAAAAGGGCTCTAACTGAAACACCAGTACTGATAAGCCCTGACTTCACCAAAGATTTTTACATCTTCTCATTCGCCTCAGAACATACAATAGTTGCGGTGTTGTTGCAGAAAAATGCAGCTGGGCAAGAGCAACCCATTGCCTTTTTTAGTAAATCCCTAAGAGATGCTCCTTTGAAATATAACATCATGGAGAAACAGGCATTCGCGTTGGTAAAGGCACTAAAAGATTTCCGAGTCTACATCTTACATTCTCCTGTCATAGCCTTCGTCCCTAATACTGTCGTCAAGGACATTCTCAACCAAAATCCCGATGGTAAAAGGGGAAAGTGGATTGCTATCATCCTAGAATATGACCTAGAAATCAGGCCTACTAAACTAGTTAAAGGACAAGGGCTCGCGAGATTAATGGCTGAAACCAACCTCCAAGCTTTGGATATAAATTTTGTCGATGCTTTAGAAGAACAAGAAGAGTGTGCACTTCCCCCTATAAATCAAACATTTTTGGATTCACCTTGGTATGCAGACATTCTCTATGTATTAACCTATATGAATGCTCCTCCGTCTTTGTCAAAAAAAAAAGCAAGGTTCCTCAAACAAAAATCTTTAAAGTTTTGCATTATAGATAGTTCTCTGTATTGGAAGAATCCTACTGGTATGCTACTTAAATGTTTGCTCGAGTCTGATGCAGAGAAAATCATGCGGGAAATGCATGAAGGGGAATGTGGAGGTCATCTCTACTGGAAAACTACTGCAAACAAAATCCTTAGAGCCGGTTATTATTGGCCCACCTTGTTCCCTGATACTCACAAACTGGTCATGACTTGCCATAAATGTCAAATTTTTGATGGCAAGAAAAAACTCCTACCTTTGCCTTTACACCCCATCATAGTTGAAGGACCTTTCCAGCAATGGGGTCTAGACTTCATTGGGGAAATTCACCCCTCTTCCTCCGCTCAACATAAATGGATCCTCACAGCCACTGATTACTTTACCAAATGGATAGAAGCCATACCATCTCGGAACGCCACCGACTCAGTCATCATCACGTTCCTAGAAGCCAATATCCTATCCAGATTTGGCTGTCCCAGGAAAATCATTACAGATAACGCCGCTGCTTTCTCTTCCAAGAAAATGATAGATTTCTGTCACATATATCATATTTCATTAGGGCATTCCACAGCCTACTACCCTCAAGGTAATGGCTTAGCCGAATCTTCTAACAAAAGCCTAGTCAACATTATCAAAAAACTTCTGGAACAAAATCAAAAAGCATGGCATGGGAAACTAGTGCACGCCTTATGGGCTGATAGATTAACTACCAAGAAGTCCATAGGTATGTCCCCTTACCAGCTAGTCTATGGTGTTGACGCCATTTTCCCAACCTCTCTAGGAGTTCCA
Organism: Pinus albicaulis; assembly: GCA_034641835.2. NCBI lineage: Eukaryota > Viridiplantae > Streptophyta > Pinopsida > Pinales > Pinaceae > Pinus > Pinus albicaulis. The sequence continues at coordinate 1,633,788,961 of CM076580.1, read as the reverse complement.
GTAATGAAACTACTACAAGAAGTCCAAATAGAAGAAAATGACATAAAAAGGAGAATAAATCAGACTATCCATTTAGAACAAACCAGAGAAGAAGTTTACCAAAGGGCTCAGTTAGCACAAGACAAAATAAAACAGATTTTTGACAGAAGAACTAAGGAAAATGATTTTCAAATTGGAGATAAAGTTTTAAAATGGGATTCTAGAAGAGAAGATAAGGGTAAACATGGCAAGTTTGAAAATTTATGGAAAGGGCCTTATATCATCAGCTCAGTTAGTGGAAACAATGCTTTCTTCTTACAAGAACCGGATGGGACTGAAATTTTTGGGGGTCCTGTGAATGGCAGGACATTAAAACACTATTTTTGTCAAGAACTCCATTTTTGAGTTTGAAACACTTTCAGTCATTGTGCATACCATTGTTTGAAATATTGACAAAATAGAAAAAGTCAAAAACAGTAAAAGATAAGAAAGTCAAAAACAGTAAAAAGCAGAAAAGAGGGCAAGTGAAGATAGAACAAAGGCCCCATGTTCCAAAAAAATAGTCTTTCGGAAAGCGAGCAAGTCTAAATGCCGCTACTAGTACTTCAATGTCTTGTTCAACTATCTAGCCTAATCATAGCTGAGCATGTTTAAATTTATTTGCTGATAAGTTAGTAAGTGTCAAGATAGTCAACATTGTGTAAGATTGACTTATCACAGAGCTTAGATTAGGGAGAGATTCTGGTTCCACATGCTTAAAACAGAACCAAAGAGAGGAGCGAGGGATGAAAAACACATTGTACATCTTAGCCCCGCTTCTCTAGTTTCCTTTTATTGCAGAATAAAATTTGTGTGCGGCTTGTCTTTTATGCCGCAAATGCATGACAAATCAGACTGCCTAATCCTGATTTGGTCATTTTTAAATTTCATGTTGTAGATTAGAGAATGAAATCTTGTCAAACTGCTTAATCTTGACAGTCGATCTAGTTTTAGGTAGAGAAATGAAGGAGTTCATCAGCTTAATCTGAACTCCCGGCAGATATAAGAGTAGAAATAGATAGTTTCATTTTGCAAAAAGAAAAATATGCATTGTCAAAAGGCTGCTAGTTCAAATGCGCCAAACAGAAGAAAAAATGTTAGGAAAGATAGTAGGGTAGGCAGAAGTATCATTGATGTTAAACATGCTGACACTTTTCAGAAATAACATCAAGAGAAAGGTAAATTTTGCGCCAATGGATAAGGTACTGGTCTTCATAAACCAAAAATCTGAATTCTGGACACCTCCTGACGAGGAGCTGCCCTCCCCAAATGGAGCCACTGTTAGCCATCAGTATTTTTTGCATGTTAGTGATGACTATATCTTCAGCTGAGTTTTCTAGAAACTGATTTCCTTATGTCAATATGTCATCCAGAAAACCCTCCCAAAACTTTTTCGCCTTTCTACCTATTCAGTCCACCCCTGGAAAAACCACAACCTCCTTGTCAACTATCCTATCTAACCTCAGCCTTATTAGTCTGCCCATCAGCTTTAAAAGGAAAATCCACATCTGTTTCAAAGGTCTCCCCTATGTTAGGAAGTGGCGTTTAGGACATTTCACCTTTGGCAATCATCAAAAAGCCAAAAAAGCCCCCATCTGCAGCAGACCTACCATGACTGATCCCTTAATTTGCAAATGAAGTTGACAAACAGCCTTAAGTCGCGCCACTCATATTCCATAGGTCTCAGCACTGCATGAAGCCCATTCTCAAGCTGACTAGTAGGTTTTTCACTGTGTTCTATGGTTCTACAAAGACAGGAAATATATTTCATCTCGTGGAGTAAATGTTTGAATTTACAGTTAGAGGAACAGCTGCTTCTAAGTGTATTATGAGCCTGAGATGAAGCTGCAAAACAAAGGTCACTCATCAGGACCTTACAGCTCTTTCCAGCATGAAAATCACAGTAAGAAAGGGTCGCCACTGTCTCAGCTAAATGGTAAATTGTCAAGGCCCAGAACCTCCTTCATTTACAAGCAGAGGGTTAGGGCGCCTCCTTCATACATAAGCAGAGGGCGTAGGCCAGAGTTGATTCAGAAGGCTGCAAAAGTCCAGGTTTGCCCTTACTGAAACAATGAAACAATATCTTCAGGTTTCATGAATGTAATTGCTGACCATAACAGGATTATAGTGGAGATATGATAAGCTCAAAGGAAAAGGAGTTTGGCCTGATAAAAGAGATCATCTGAAACTTTCAAGTCAGGTGAATGGTTGAAACTCTAGAAACATTTTATTGAGTGAACATCACAATCATAAGAGCTGTTTTGGTGCGGCATCAAATAGAACGGATGTTAATCAATGCCATACACGAACGGAGAAGGTTCTTGGTTCTTCAAGAAAACGCATTGCAGTCCACAAGAGTTCGTAATATTAACACGAGTCCACCCAAGGATGAACAAGCAGTGACAAATATCTCGACCTTCGAACGATTGTCACTTTATGGCTAGGTTTCCTTCAAAAAACAAGATGAGGTCGTAGTGAAGATGCTAAGATTGGTGTTGTTCAGATGGTTTACTTACCACCACATTTGCCCGATGAAAGAGCTTCCTCCATACATAAGCAGAGAGCCAAAATCATTGCAGACCGTTGAAAAATGGTAAGTCCAAAAGTGCAGAGAAAACACTCAAAGAAGTTGAAATAAAGAAGGTGTTACTGTCTATGATACTAATGTATTGATCTCCCTCTTCAAAGAAGCTACCTGTCAACAGCTCATCGAGCAGAAAGGAGAAAAGGTTGAACATACTTTATGCCTTGAGTGCCAAAGGAGCAGTGGACTTAAAAAGGGTTAAAGACATTTCGTGAGCACCTATCCAGAAATCAAGGAAAATCCCTCTGAGCAAACAAACAAGGCTAAGGTGAAAAGATGATGGTGAAAATGTAAACGGTGGCTAAGGTTAGGTCATAAAAGGCAAATAGCCAATTGTGCAATGCTAAGGAATAGATAAAAGAGACAATTTGAGCATATGTGTGCCATTAATATCAAAAGAAGATTTTCTCCTTGAGGAAAGGGCCAGGCAGCAAGACATACCATATGTCAAAAGTTCCAAAGGGGCGCCTTTCGAGAAGAGGTGTTTGCAACTTTTCCAACATTTTAGTGCATTATGAAATAGCCATTCTTCACTAGCAAATCACCAAGAGAAGGAGGCAGCGAACATAGGTCCAGTCATGAAATGTTGCTACTGACAAAAGGGATTTGAAATGCTGAGCAGAATAGAATAAAGACCGTGTGCCAAAAAGCCTGTTTTCATATTTTACAAGTTTATCTTTTCAAATAAGAAGGCAAACTGGTATATGATCCTATGATTAGGCAGAAAGGAATTTGTTTTTAATTAATTATCATTGTTTATATTCTTTGAAGCGACCACAATGGGTCACCATCCTAAGAGACGATTTAATAGCACGAATATACGATACGGCAAAAACGGTCACAGAAGATTGCCATTGTTTAAAAGGCAACTTGATACAAATATTGTTTTGCATCATTTGAAAAGGCGGATATGTATTCAGCGCGTTTTTGACATTTTAGGTATATTATGGGTGGTGAGGAATAAACCACTTGTGAAATCCAAAAAAGCAAATCGCCGCAGCTCCCAAGCATCACGACAGCTTTTCAAACAGTTTGAGGTCTTCTGCACAGTTTTTAGGGTGGCGCGACGAGCCTGGGCTCCAAAATACACAGGGTGTCAACGCGGGCGCGACGAGCCTGTAGGCGGGCGCGACGAGCCGCGGGGTGCCACGGCTCCCCGACAACTCCACCGGCGTTTTCTCCCGGCGCGGCGGTGCTCCAAGGGTTGCGCGCTGTTTTGAAAGGTTAGGTGCACTTCAAATTCCATCCAAAGTTTCGCCTTAAAATTCACGAGGTACTTTGCCCCTTTGCTCGAAAAATCTAAAATTTCAAGTTTAAAAACCCTGTGTTCCGTGGTGTGAAGCTGTAGAAGTTGGAGGCATAGGTATAAAGGTGTTAGTTGATATCAAAGTTGTCAAAAACAGAGGTGCAGATATTTTGTTGGTTATCTCTCAAACTCACAAGCAAAGGGTGCATTGTCTAAAACACTGTCTGCGTTGATTTCCGCCTGAACTAAGTCTGTTTTCTCCCTGCACTATACTATATCACTCTGAAGCTTTGTTGACAGAGGAATTCTGAGGGAGGAACAGGGCATTTTTTCTGAAAAACAGAATGGTTAGTGTTTGAAGTTAATACTGAAAACAGAGGTACAGATGTGTTGGTGAACCTTTTAAACTCACAAAACAGAGAGTTTGTTTCCTAAAACCACTGTTGCATTTACTTTTTCACCTAAACTAAGTCTGCCTGGTCACTACACTACCTTGTCATTCTGAGAGTTGTTAGGCAGAGTTTTCCAAAGGTGAAACAGGGTTTTTGGTTGATGATTGACCATTTGTAGATGATTGGGCATTTACTGATGATCAAGTAAACAGCAAGGGCAGAGTTATAAAGGAAGTGATTGACTTCTCAAAGGGTCACAAGCGAAAAGTTCTCCTCTTGACACAGTGGGCTATTTTCACCTAACCACAGAGTCCCTTCTTTTCCCACTATGTGGTCTCCATAGAAGTTTGTTAACAGGGGCAAAATTCAAGGTAAAAACTTTGAAAAGCAGGGTTATAATTTCGAAGTTTGGTTTCAAAAAACAAAAATATAAGTGCAAGCAGGCCTCTAATCAAAGGTCACAAAGGGGATTTGTTCAAGACTGTGCCCAAAGAAGTCTACAAAGTAGTTCTTACACATAGTGCCATTGTTAAGAAGGATTCAGAGTCAAAGTGTAACCAAGTTTGAAAGATTGTGGTTAATAAGTGCAGGAGAGATTATTCAAGGAAAGCCTTGTTGAATCACAAGGTCCATAACTGTCAAAGCAGTTTAGTGGCCTGTCTCAATCCAGGAAAACATTCTTCATAAATTGAAGGCAGTGTGACTCTTTCAAGCCTGTTTTTTAATCAGAATGCCTCCAAGGCGAGATCACAAAGGCGGACAACATAAGAGATATGAGCCTATCTCCATAGAAGACATCAATGCTCATCCCTCAGTACTTTTAAATTTCCATGAGGTAGGTTGTCTTGATTTCTGTCAAAGGATAGAGGAAGTCAAGAGTTTCTCACCACTTACACATTTGTGTGCTTTAAGGTTCAAGGACAAACACTTCCAGCTTGCAGATCTTGATTTCAAAATTTCTCCAATGTATATATCCAAAGCTACCAAGACCCCGTATCATGGTGAAAAATGGTTTAAACAAGCACATCTTGATTTGGAGGACTATAAGCCTTTCATCAAGCCGGAACATAGGGAGACCATCACTGCTACTTTTCCTTTCTCCTATCTTCTTGACAGTTATGCGCCACGCCATAATGAGATACTTCACTTATGAAGGGAGGTTTAGCCAAATCTTTGCTTATCATGTTCGCTTGTTGATGCATTTTACCAGGAGCAAGCAATTAAACCTTCCATACTTTTTGTCCAAGAGCATAGAGAAGATGGCAGCTGTTGTCCAAAAGAAAGCTCCACCTCGGCAAATCTCTTCTCTCTTTCATCATTCCTTGATCAAAATCATCTTCTTGCACCAGCTGGAGAAGAAAGGGGTTTCATGGGAGTCCTTCATTAGCCATGCCGATTTCGCCACTGTTCCTCCTGCTCATGTGTCTCCGACTCAGCCTATCCATCGCCCAGTGCCTTTGTCTAGTAGGCCTACCCCTAAAAAACTCAAGATGATCACTGGGCAGCCAAGTACACAAGGAGAAGGAGAGGGCAGTGAGCCACAGGGAGAAAAGGAGGATGATGAGCAGCAGCAGCCAGATTTAGAGGGACATCAGCAGTTGGATATCATTGGACAACAGCTAGAGGTTGATGAACAGCATCAATTTCAGGAAGAGGGACAGCAGCTAGAGGTTGATGAACAGCATCAATTTCAGGAAGAGGGACAGCAGCTAGAGGTTGATGAACAGCATCAATCTCAGGAAGAGGGACAGCAGCTAGAGGTTGATGAACAGCATCAAATTCAGGAAGAGGGACAGCAGACAGAGGTTGAAGAGCAGCAGGTTGAGCAAGCAATTGAAGCATCTTTTGAGCCACAAGCTGGACAAGATGTTGAGGAAGGACAGCAAGCTGAAGCTGTCTCCTCAATGGTGACCAAAACTGTCCCTAAGAAGGGGAAATTTCCCAAAAAGACAACTCCTAGCTTACCAAGGAGAAAGAGCGCTAGATTGGCCTTCAAAGGCAAAAGTACAGTTGGAGAAAGCGCCAAGCATGGAGGTAAATCAGCTGTCATCCCTATCCCAAGCGATGGCAGCGACAATGAGGCACGTATCCTTGAAAACCTCCTCATTCACAAAGAAGGGAAAAATTGAGGTTTTACAAGAAGATCTCCAAAGGGCAAGGAATTTCAATCAATTCTTGGAGGTTGAGAACAAACAAATGAAATTTCATGCAGCCATTCATGAGGCAAGGGCCATCAAGTACAAAAAGGAGGCGGAAAAGGCGCAAGTAAGAATTGAAGAGCTTATTGGCGAATTTGATGATGAGGAAGAGGAGGACCAGCCTAGGCGAAAGAGGCCTAGAACCATCGGGCTTAGGAGAGCTTTGGAGAAGCAGAAGGCTGAAGAACAAGCTCAATTCGAAGCTTTTCCTCTCACTACCCTCTTTGAGCGGGAAATTGAGGAAAACAAGGAAGCTTGGCTTGAGAGGGCTAACCAGCATTTGGAGACCAAGCTTGAGAAGGCAAACAGGGATCTAGAGCTACAGAGAAAGAGAACACTTCACTTTCGGAAGCTAAACCAATTCGCCGGGCGCAAATTGAAGGTAGCACAAGAAAAATTGAAGAAATTGAAGGAGAGGCGCCTAGCACGGAAGGAAGCAAAACGCACATCAGCCCTCGATATTTTAGCTTCAGCTTCGGAACATGTCTCCATGGACCCTTGAGGGTCATCCATGCCCATTTTGGGCCTGTTTCGAAAACTTTTTGTTTTTTGGCATTTTTGGGGTTTTTGCCAAAAACTCATAAATGCGCCATTTCAGTTTGAAGAGTCGTCAAGGGAGGAGGGTGATACCAATGGATTCAATAATTTCATGAGCAGCTCTCCAGCGATTTTCAGGACATTTGAAAATCATTCGCCCCCTCAAATTGGCAAAAAACAGCCTCATTTTGCACATTCTGCCCGCCCTATCAGCAGCCTGCTATTTTCTGGGTTTTTGCACACAGGTACAGTTTTGAGGGACTTTCAGAGATCAGATTGAGATGATTCCACTTGAATTGGAAAGCAGACACAGAGAGCTTTCCAACGAGCCATCATGAGCCTCATTTTGACATCAGGAAGCCTTCCATTTGCATCCAGCAAGTCAGAGGACCTTTTTCAGGCATAAATATGAAGTATTTTTGCAATTTTTGAACTCCAAAAATCTGTTTTTCCCAAATGTGCGTTAGGCTATTTTTATCATGGGAAAATCATGTAAAGTCAATATAATTTCCGTTTTTAGCATTTTTTTTAGATATTTTATTAGATATTTTGTGCCTTGGGCTTTGCAAAGCCTCAAGGACAAGTTTAGATATTTTGACTTGGCCAATGGGATAGCTAGTTGCTCCATGAGGTTTTCCTCCTTCTAGCCTATTTATCCCATGATTCTCATTGTAAATCGGAGGCTGAACTTGAGAGAAGAATTAATGCATTGGTCATATGAGCTTTGAAGAATACACTTGAGTTATGATGTTTGGATTGCCTCTTGGATGCTTTTGACGAATGTTGAAGGCTTGTTGATGGATTCCTTGACATGGTAGAATGGTATAGTGCTTCTTAATGTTGTTTTGTCTTCTAGTTTTCACTCATATTTCATTTTTCTTGCTGCTATAGATCAGTAAAGATTGATTTTGAGACATGCCCATGGAGGCACCTCAAAATTCCTGAATCTTCATAACTTGATGTTTTCTTCTCCCTTAGTTATGCTAAAGAATTCTTAGCTGCTCTTTAGTAACCTAAGGTGTTGTTGCTAAGTTTTATTCATCAGTTCCATGTATGTTGAGTAGGATGTATGGTTTGCCCTACCTACCTATCGGCTGCCCATAGTTCTGTCCATAAAACTTTCTCTTTGACTGATTTGTTGATCATTTTGTTGAACCAAGGAGGCCTAGTCCCGATCTAGCCCTTTGCCTAAAACTATGAAAACTTATTTGTCCAAGTACCCAATGACTTAGAGACTATGTTTAGGCGTTTCGGCATAGTTTATGAGTTGTTAGTTTGTCTCATGTGTTTTCCCCAAAGTCTGATAGCCTTTTCAAAGTTGAGAGATCCTTTACCTATGTAACGAGCAGATATTTAAATTTCTATATCCTTTAGCTTATGGTTATTACCAAAGATTAATGGCTTGCTATTACATGTTTATATACATATATTAATAATTGCGCCAATCCCTGTCTTTCATAACTTATTATTATTGTCATTTTGAGAGATCCCTTCTACTGTGAATCAAATCGGCCCTACAGCAGCTTTACATCATCATTTCATAGCTTCCTTGACCTGTTTGACCCCATAGCCCAATTTATCTACATCTTGTTATCCAGTTTATGTATTTGATCAGTTTCATCCCTCACAAACTTAAAAACTAAAAAAACCAAAAACACACTTCATAACTAGCCTAATATCAGAACATCGCAAGTAAACACACCGACATCTTTTACACTTATAGAGAGAGCCCTCTCTGAGTCCAGGAAGGCTAGGTCCTTGGGCTCCAAAGCTTGGTTTGATGTTACATCGTCATTTGGCTAGCCAATCGGCCAAATCACGGGACCCTAACAAATCGAAAGAAAAGGCATTGCAAAAACAAAACATCCCCCAATGTTCCATATACCATTCCTAACACAATGTAGCATATACCATCCTATCAAAAAACAATGCAAAATGCCATTATGGAATTGGTATAGATGTCTGCCAATATGATAGGCCATCCTTGAATAGTTGAATGTACATCAACCCAAATTCCGATTCCAATCCCTTTCTGGACAGCCCATCAGCCCTTGTATTAATTTCTCTGTAGATGTGATTGATAGGCGGATTGTTGAGTGTGTCCCACAGACCCCTGACCCTTTGCATCCATCCCAGAAGATCTGGCCTCATCATGTCTATGTTTCCGGTAGTCCAACCTATCACAATCTGAGAATCCCCATAAACATGCACACCCTGCAGCTGAAGATAAACCGCAATACGAAGAGCGCCCCACAGTGCTATTAGTTCTGCCTTATTGTTGGTGCCCCTACCAGCATTCCAATAAACGTGAACCCGTTCCCTCTGAGAAATTTTAACCCATGCCCCGCAACCCATCAGACCCTCCACACAAGCACCGTCAAAGTATATCGCCGGTAATGAGATCTCATGCAGCCTATTTCGTTTGGAACAGTCCATGACTAAAACGCATGGGGAAGGACGTCCATCCAACCAACCAAGTATAAAAGCAAAAACCTGTGAGATATGGAATGGCGCCCCCTCAAAAATCAGCCTATTTCTGCCCTTCCAGACCTCCCAAATAAAAAATAATGGCAGAGATTTATATTGTCCTTTTAGTTTATCCCATTCTAAAGCAGCATTCAGGAAATCAGATGGATCCCAGGCCGCACCCATGTGATGATTGGAAAAGAGCTTCCACAGTCGCACAATGATAGGGCATCTAAAAAAAAGATGGTCTATTGTTTCCAGGTCTGCACAGCAAATATGGCATCTAAAAGGCCCCGAGAAACCACGTCGAGTCAGATTTTCACCTGTGAGGATCCTTCCATTTGTAACCAACCAACCGAAAAGTACAATCTTGGTAGGGATCTTCCTCCGCCAAAAGGGATAGAAGGATGATGACACTTGATCCCTATAAGATTCCAGATTGAGGACCCCATATACCTCTTTGACTATAGGCGCTCCATCATGAATGGGTCCGTCCCATTCAATTTTATCACCTCCCCCCTTCCAATTAAACCCTACTGCCCGGAAAGTATCCCGCAGAAAGTCCCATTCATCCGCCACATATGCCGGCAATCCAAGCTGATCCGCACTTTTAAATACAGGAGCTCCAAATGACCAGACTCTAATAGTCTGCGAAATGAACATAATCCCTCTGTGTGACAGACAGTGCACCAGCTGCGTTGAGGGGCCATGACAGGCGGGGAGGCCTATAATTTTCTTGAAAGTAAATGGAATATTACCCCCATCCCCAAACGCCCATGCGAGTCTTCCAGAAAGATGATACGAAATTTTCTTAAAACTATTCCATATAGCCGATATACACCTGGGATGCCGAAAATTAGAACACATAATCTGCCGTAAGAAATCGCCATCAAAATATTTGCATTTGATTACCGTGTTCCATATACTGTTTCCTTGTATTGCTTTCCAAAAGGATTTAATAAGCAGCGCACTATTGAAGGTTCTCATATTGAGAATCCCCCAGCCATCATGCTTCTTATCCCTGCAAAGGCGCTCCAATCTAACAAGATGTATTTTATGAGTCATGGCCGGCCCCCCCCATAAAAATTTAGCTACAATTCGGTTCAAACTATTGATGATACCATCCGGAATATAGAACAGATGTCCCCAATATACCATCATTTGCGAAAGAACAGCCTGGATTAGAATTACCCTGCCACCCAAAGATAACCACCTATGTGTCCATCCCTCAATCCTCCGGCGAAATTTATCCACCATCCAAGTCCAATCCTGTATTTTATAACCACACGGTTTGATCCTGAAGCCCAAGTATGTGAAACCTGCAGCAGCCTCCCTAATGTCTATCCCCATGAATTCAGCTATAAATTCAACCTCCTGCAATTCACCATATTCATAAATAATAAAGGATTTGCTTCTATTAATATTCAGACCTGTGGCAGCTTGAAATCGGATAAACATAAAATGTATGTAGAACCAATGGTTCCGCTTCAGATATCCATACATAAGTAGATCATCGACAAATAATGAATGTGAACAGGAAACTTCATTTGAGAAAGAGAAGCCTTTAATACACCCCCGCCTCTCCGCATCATGCATAATACCACTGAAACTATCCATAATAAGTATAAATATCAATGGAGAGAGCGCGCAACCCTGTCTCAATCCACGCTCAGCTTCGAAAAAGGTTGTAGGAATACCATTTATAAGAACTGCAAATCTGACTGTAGAGATGCAAGCCATTACCCATCTAATACACCTAAGAGGGAGTCCTATTTTCAGGAGCACTAGCCTAATATATGACCAATCAATTGAATCATAGGCCTTATGTAAATCCACTTTCAGCAAAATAGCCTTCTGTTTCTCCGAATGTATAGAGTGTACCACCTCTTGTGCAACTGCCACTGCATCATGGATGGAGCGCCCCTTCAGGAATCCGTATTGCTCTTTAGATATATTGTCTGATAGTATTCCTTTGAGACGGTCAGCAATGATCTTAGAGCTTATCTTATAGATCACGTTACACAGAGAAATCGGCCTAAAATCCGTAAATGATTGGGGATCATTTACTTTAGGTATCAGTGCAATAAAAGTAGAATTGAGGCTTGCCGGCATTTCACCCGTCGTTCTAATATGTTCAATGATCTGTGTCAGCTCCTTTCCCATCATTTCAAAGAAATGAATGAAAAATTCCACGGGCCACCCATCCGGCCCCGGAGATTTGTCCGATGAAAAAGCTTTAAGGATCTTAATAACTTCATTCTCAGTAACTGCACAGTCCAAGATCGCAATGGCCTCATCATTCATAAATCTATTAACATGCTGTAAAAGCCATACCTGTGCCTCATAATCGATGCCGGCCTGTCTCGAATAGAAAGTTGAAAAGTAATCATGCACTTCTTTTTGGATTTCCTGAGAAGTATAAGCCACTGTGCCATCCGCCCGCTTGATGCTCCAAATAGAATTCCTGTTCTTCCTCCCATTTGCAAACTTGTGGAAGTACTTAGTGTTTAAATCTCCCTCTGGGGCGTGGATCCTCCCTATGAGACGATTTTGAAATCATTAATAGATAGCTGATATATGAGAAATAAACCAAGAAGCGTATTGGACAGCTTGAGTATGTAGGTCACATGGTAGAACGATCGCTTTGCATCCGAGAGGTACGGTGTTCGATACCCCGCATCCCCATTTCACGAATTTAGTAAAACTGGAAGGGTTTTGATGTTGGTTAATTTTTAATGTTTCTTGAAAAATGATTCTTGTTAACAACAAATACATTAGTAGAAATTTTTTTGGTAATAATCACATGCACTGGAATGTGGTCGACCCGTTTCGAACCAGCCAATGTGGTTCATCTCTTAATCACTGGATGCATCGATTCCTAGAGCTTTGTCAGCAAGTTTTCATGTTTTTGAAAAATGATTCTTGTTAACAACAAATACATTCTTAATCACTGGATGCATCGATTCCTAGGGCTTTGTCAGCAAGTTTTCATGGGAATTCAACAATTTCCATCCAAAACGTAAAACTTTTGGTGAAACAAGTGTATGGCCAATTCGACTGATGGATAATGTCGATGGAGGTAACAAAAATTGAAATGATGCTCTACTGCGATTGTTGCCAAAGCTACACAGAAAGATAACCAATCTCCGAATGCCGATTGTTTCTTCTTTAAAAGATTGTTGCTTCTTTAAAATTTAGAAAATAACCAGAGGTTTCAATTGAATTAGAGCTCAGTGTGATGGACCAGTACTGCGATTGTTGCCAAAGCTACACAGAAAGATAATTGTCCTCCGAATGTCGATTGGTTCTTCTTTAAAAGTTAAAGACCAGTGCGCTGCAATCAAACCAATACAACTGTTTTGAATTCTGGCTTTAAAGAAAATTTGTGGACTAGTACCATGATTGTTGCCAAAGCTAGACAGAAAGATAACCGTCCTCCCAACGTTGATTGTTGCTTCTTTAAAATTTAAAGACCAGTGCGCTCAATCAAACCAATACAACTGTTTTGAATTCTGTCTTAAAATAAAATTTGTTTTCCATTGCAGGGACTTGAACTCAGGTCTCTAGGGTGAGAGCCAAGAATATTAGCCAACTATTCAAAAACAGAAACTGTTGTCTATTGCATTTAGATACTTATTACTCAAAGCATTTAGATACTTATTACTCAAATGAATTTCTATAGGATATTTGTATTGAATGAATGAAATTTTAATGTCCATTAGACTAAAAATAGTCTATGGGACTACCAGATTCCTTGCCTTTTTGTCTTCTGTAATTTAATTTTTTTCTTACTCAAATTGATGATGAGCTGACTCAACTTTCTAACAGGTCCCGCACTGAAAAGACAATGCCACGGAATTGACGCTAACATATTGTGGTAACTATCCCTGATATCACTGAAAGCATCACATTCCGAAAAGAAATGCTTTTCTGATTCCACTGCCCCAAAAGTGCAAAAAGTACATATGCTTTCTTCCCAAGCTTCTTTAGGTCTCTTCCACCATCCCGTTTCACACCCAAGTTGATGTGAGTTAGTTCTTAATTGAGCAATAAGAATCTTTGCTCTCCACGGAATGCTAGCTCCAATGTACTCTTTTTGTTGAGGATCACAAGTGGGGTTGAATTCCTGAACATAATAATTCTTCTTTCTACCCAACTCATTTCTGCATATACCCTTACGGAACTTCTCCAGCACAAAATTCTTTAACTCCTTGCTATTTGTGGGACATGCATTAAGGTAAATATTCTATTTTTTCATCCATTTGTTATTTTTTTTTCATCCATAATTTCTTTCTTTCATTCATACCTTCATTGAAGATAACTTTCGGCTATCTATCTCCTCCCATTTGCTCAATTCTTTTTAGATACCTTATAAGACGAACAATTGCTTCGATGGGAGCTGCCCCTGTTTCACTCAACATTATCTCATAAGGAACTGAACTTTTTATTTTGAACTTGCTCATGATCAAGCGTTTTTGAATTTTTTCAATTTGTTTCCATTTTGAAACAGGGATATTACTAGCCCACAATTCACACCCATATAATAGCACTAGACAAACTAGGATTCCAAAAAGTACTTTGATCGTGTTCCAATCCCATAACTCTGCCTCTCTACATATGTTTTGAAGTGCATACAATGCTTTCCACTCTCCTAAAATTCTTTTCTTTCTGCAATCCTCCCAATTAAGATTGTTGTTGAAATCGATCCCGAGATACTTGTATTCATTTGCTTCTTCAAGAATGTCTCCTTCGAAGAAGAACGTATGATGGATTTGCTTCTTTTTATTAGAGAAAATAATTATTTTGGTCTTGCTGGTATTGACTTGCATCCCCACTGCTTTACAAAAATGCTCAAGGGCATATAAGTGCATTTACAATCCATGAGCCGATTTAGCAACCAACACAAGATCATCGGCATATAGAAGAAGCTTTATCACAAACTCCCCCAATCGAACACCACCCTCACCTTGCAAATTTAGCCACTCTTCCAGTTTGTCAATATATAAACAAAAAAGGGTAGGGGATAAAGGGCAACCTTGCTTTACTCTGATGTTACTTCTAAAACTTTCTGAAATGCCTATTGAAGTTCTAATTTTGACTTTCACCTCTTCATAAAGCCTATGGACAACAACTCTATATTGTAAAGGAATTTCAAATTCTTCCATTCTATGCCACAACTTATCTCTAGGGACCGTGTCAAATGCCTTTTTGAAGTCAACAAAGCAGTAAAATACTTCTTCTTTTCTCCCCCAACCTTTTTCAACAACGTGTCTTAGCATGATACCATGATCTACTATAGAATGCTTAGGCCTAAAACTCGCTTTCCCTTTTGCCCTCTTTTCTTTTACTTCTGCCTACTTACTGATTCTATTTTCTACCATGTCACTGAAAATATTTGCAAACAAAGGATTGATCATAATGGTTCTTTAGTTGGAAGGATTATCAATGTCTCCACTTTTAAAAAGGGGAATTGCTAGACTAGTTGTCCAATCCCTTGGGAATCCTTGTTGAAGGACATTATTGAATATTTCCATGATGTGCGATGCCAAAATGTTCATTCCCCACATTAGATATTCTGCTTGAAGTTCAACCAAGTCCTTTGCCTTCCCTGTTTTCAACTTTTTAATTTCCGCCTCCACCTCATATACTTTGAAAAGCTTTGTAGTTGTGTTGATCCTGGGAGGATGCTCAACCTCTAATTATTTTTCATAGAGTCTTCTTGCATAGTCAAACCACTGATTGACTGTAATATTATTTTCAAACTGCTTCTTCCTTGGTTGAAGTTCTTGCCAAAAACGTTTTGGGTTATTCTTGCCTAGATATATCAACTCTTCCTGCCTTGTTTGCATGAACTCATATTTTTTCTTTTTTAAAATATGCTTATATAACTTTACATCCAGCTTCCCCTCTCCTTCATTTTTCAAGGTTCTCCTTGCCATTTTGCATTCCTCATCGAACCACGCATTCACAGGAAAACAATTTGATTCTGGTTTCCTATTTTTTTCTCTATTGCACTTCTCAAGTGCACCTTGGATTATATCTATTAATTCATGGTTGTTGAGGCTTTGGGGGCCAATTTTCTCCTTCTGTATTGATCTCTTCAACATTTTTTTGAAGATATTGCAATTTTCTTGTGTTATAAGAATTTTGCCACTTGATACTGATTGTTGAGAACATTGGGTTTTCCTCTTATTATGTCTTTCTTCTAACCGAGATAAATTTATATAAATTGGATTATGATCTGATTTTAAATCCCAAATATGCTCTCCAACCTTAACTTCATCTATTCTTTCTATTAGGCTTTGTGAACCAATAACATAGTCAACGACACTTGCCTCATTGTATGTGTTGCAAGTGAAGTTCCCTGACTTTTTCCATCTATCTAGATCATTGTAGATAATTAAGTTGAAGGCACCACACAACGTAAGCAACTCCTCTCCAAAATGATTACTAACTTTGTCATATTCTAAACATCTCAACCATCGAGAATTCTCCTCTTCAATGAGCCAGATCAGATTGTGATCCTCTTTACAACAAAGAATACTAGCTTGTCGATTTGTTGTTCTAGCATTGAAATATCCCAGTAAAAGAACTTCTCCCTGTTGTGAATATGTGACAATATCTTGCTTTAAAGCTGTATATAGATATTTGCTGTCCAATCCCTTATTTGCCGCCCGTCTATCATGGATAAAACATATAATAAGGACAATGTTTTAATGTTTTAAGTTCATTTTAACATCTTAATTGATCTTTACGTTTCGTTTTCGCTTAGTTTCAAAATTCAATAAAATATGTTTTTATGGTTTTATGATATAGTGAAAAACTCTAAATTAAATATTTAATTATTCTAATAATGATTTTTAATATTATATATTAGTTTTTAATCAAATAAAAATAATAATATAATAAATTTTATCTATTTTAAAATTTATTTAATTAAAAAAATAAATACTTTAGCTTGCCACTCATATTTTATCATTTTCATGATTTATGTCTTCAAGCCTTGTTATACCTGCTTGTCACTCATTTATAGAGGATTTTCATTAGGTAGTGCTAATATGTTAGTTAATGGCTTCTGGCCCCACACACTTGATCTCTACCAATAGATCCATACCGCATTGCAAAGTTTTTTTTTTATGTTCAAAATGATTCTTCATTGTGTTATTTGAGGAATCTGTTGGAAATGTTGTCATTGATGGCAAAGGAGATGGCAAAGAAGGAACACCTGAAACAAAAGAGAAGTAAGGAGCAACATCAGTCAAGGAGAACAAGGGCAACAAAGGCAATGAATTGAGGTAGAGAACTTCTTCAGCAACAGAGTAGGAGGATAATGGCCACTGAACTAAATTTCTGGCCTGTCATGAAATTGTAAGAATTTTCTTTTGAGATTGATCGCCTATATTTATATATATCTGTTATGGAAGAACTGTCTTTGAATTAAGTGTTTCTGGATGGGGTTAAACCCTGTTTGAATGTCTTCTTGGTCAAATCATGTGAAGAATTGATTCAGTATTATTATACATTTGACGAGTTAAATCCTGTGTGAACACATGAGTTCTTGATGAATGATCCTATGTAATTGAGCCGAGTCCAATAAGCAAGGGTATGGAAATTCAAGTGATTGTGTGGCAATTATATGGTGAAGAACCTTGTAGGATCGGTTTATGTGAATTTACTGTTCCCCTCAGAAGACTAATGAACCATATTCTCTATGAATGAGTGACTATGTGTGTGCTCTGCATAAGAAATAGGGAATTGTGAAAGCAACGATGTTATGATCCCGGAAGGGAGGCGTAATTGAGATTACCCTGGTCATTATCTATATGTTTAACCCTCGTTTTGAAGAAGTCCGATGTAGATTTAAGTCGGAGCCCTATTTGTAACTAAACACATTGTTCTGGTCTGGAGTGGGAGTAACGGAACCTGGAGTCTAATTATAATAATAAATTGAAGAGTGAGCGGAACTTATAAATAATAAAGGCAGATGGAACCTTGAGCGAAGGAGAGGAACCATGAAGAGTGAATAGTAAAAGTGGGTTTGTGGTTTTTATTGAACCACTTTTGACGGGAAAGTGGTATTCATGAAATCGCAGCGATTCCATAGAGGATTTGCCACGTGTCCCTAAGTGAATATGGAAAAATGCTCTCATTGCGTGCCATTGCACATTAATCTTCGGCTGAGGACTCTGTGCGATATTGATACAAGTTGTCAATATGGAGAAAGGTTTATTGAACGACGATCACGTTCAGAAGTGGCACAAAGTTTAACCAAAGGTACGGGCATATGTAGTCCATTGAATTTTCACCAATCACATATGTGGGCCTGGAGCCAAAGGTATGTTATAAGCGGTTTAATTGAATTAAAAATAGAGATATATATTTAAAATTCCCAAGGTTCGAAACATATATATGTGCTGGTGTATGTAATATAGACCAACAAATAATATGAAGAGTTATATAGTGAACATTGTATATGCGTTGAATGTATTTTAAAGTCATTGAAAAATTTGGATGAGTGTTTTAAATGTGCAATATAATAGAAGAGTGAGGGTAGCCCAATCATTAAGGAGCTTCCGAAATGAAAATATTCTGCCCAGATGTACAATTATTTGGGTTACAACAATGACTTTAACCTCTAATGGAGTAGCTTCAACATTGATTCAAATTGCCAGTGCAGAAATTAAAAGTATTGAAATTGCACAACAGTTATATTAAAAGACTTTGGAATATTTACACAACTGCAACAAAAGAGAGAGACAACTGCAGAAAAATGTACAATGATCAAAAAAAAAATCTGAAGGGGGTTGATTTTAAGATATATTATATGGACAGAGAGTGTGTAAGCAGGTAGCCCGAGCACTGAGATTAATAATGAACAGACATTGCCTAGATTTATATTGATTTGAGGATAAACTTGGAAAATCAGTTATATATGCAGCAGGTGCACAAAAGTATAGTAAACAGGTGAATAAACACAGGGATGAAAATGTGGGCCTAACAGAGGTAAACAAATAATGTAGGAATTGAAAAAGTCACAGGGAATTTTGTAGGCATGATGAACAGAAGTATGCAGATCAGTTACTTAACAACAGCAGAAAAGACAAATCCAGTAAAGCCAAAATCCAGAAAAGGAGCCGAGTGAAATTGAAATGTAACCGAAAATGTGAATGAAAATGTTGTAATTAATTTCTTATTGTTTGCATAACAAAAGTCTTCCGCAGAAAACATAATCCCACCGTAATATTGAAATCAACACATATCATATATCTTTTAACATGGTAAAAGAAATAAGAGAAGAGAAGGCAAAAAGTTAGGACTATTCACTTCAAATTCCCCGAGGGAATGTAAAGAGTCAGTAACTCTATATATAATATCACATTGATATGTACAAGGTTTTTTTTTGAGAGTGAGTGAATAGAATGGCCAAATGAAGTAAAGAAGGTAGAAGAAGGAGGAGCCGAGCAAAGAAGAAGGAGAAGCTCGATAGAGAATCCGAAAAGATGCATAGATGATATAGGGCAGATGTGAGAATACATGAACATCGTAGCGTAAAGGACAAAAACAAAGCTGATATCCAAGGTAAATCAGCAAGTGTTTCTCTTTGAAAGAGTAAGGAAATTGGAGCTTCCATATCAAGTTGTAGCTTGATAGATGTCAGTTGTAGCTGAATGAGGTAGGAGCCTCCTGTAGGTTGGTTCCTGCAGAAAATAGATGGGAGTTGGTGCTTCCACATCAAGTTGTAGCTTGATAAAATGTCAGTTGTATCTGACCGAGGTTGGAGCCTCCTGTAGGTTGGTGACCTGCAGAAAATTGATGGGAGTTGGAGCTTCCTTGCAAGTTGTAGCTTGTAGAATTGAGGTAGGAGCCTCCTGTACGTTGGTGACTGCAGAAAAAAAGTGGTGAGAGGGAGTTGGAGCTTGCCTTTGCATCACAACAATAATAAGATGTGGTTTTATCCCTTTATGGGTTTCCACTTATATTTGGTGTCTCTGTGCATGTGTTGATGTGATTTATCTAATCTGCTTAATACTTGCTACTCACATATTAAGACTGTTGTTACATTAACAAATCTGTTTGATACTTGCTACTCACTAATAAAGATTGCTCACATATTAAGTTGATCATGAAGTGAAGGTGTAAATAAGTTTTAAGAGAAAATTTTTAAAAGTCCATGTATGTGTTAAACTGATTCACCCCCCCCCTCTCAGTTTAACTAAGGGTTCAACAATCAAAAGTTTACCAGAAATATTTATCTAAAGGGTCCTGGTTTTGGGGCAATGTTAGATTTCTTTTAACCCATTGGTTCCCAGATTTTGACCCATCCATAACTCTCATTATGAATATGCCAATATGGGTCAGACTTCTTGATCCGCTAGCTCACTTGTAGAAATTTTAGGGCACTGGAGACTCTCTCGGCCATTAATTTCCTATTGATGCCTCTCGTGGGAAACTTGGTGTATAAAACTATCGTGGAATTTGTATTTAAATCAATATCAATAAACGGTCGCCATACCAAATCAAGTTAAAAATTAGTGATTTTCACTAGATGTAAGCTCTAGACTATGAGAATACTGCTTTCATTTCCACTTCTATAATAAAAATACCATTTACAAAATTCTTGCTTGGTGTTTAATTCTCAACAAAAGCGGAGCACATGCAATTCTAGATCTAAAAGTTGGAAGCCCTACAACCCTCCTCCTATGGATGGCAAGGCCTCCTCTAAGTTGGACAATGACAATGAAGAAGCTCACGATGAAATTCATTTAGGGTTCAAGTTTCAAGAATCAAGGCCTCAAACATCTTGTGCACCTCTTGGTGTGGACCATGCTCCTTCGATAAGCACATATATATTGAATAGTAATGCTTCTTTGAGTATACTGAAACAAACTCATGAGTCGGCTTTTTCAGACTCTGATAAGGAATCACCCTGATTGCGCAATGATAATTTGCAGATCGCTTTGATCAAACCACCTTCGGAAGGTTGGGTCAAGGTTTCAAAAAACAAATAAAAAAAAGGTCGCCTTGAGGATTAACCCCAATTTGGGTGATTCTCCTCTCTAGTTTTGTCTTCTGTCATTTTTTTCATTTACTTCCCTATTCCCATTGCCATTCATATCTACATTGACAACAACAATATAGGGAAAGTTGTGCCAAAAAATGAGGCATGATGGAAAATGATGTAATTTTATTTTTGTTTGATAAATACAATTTTTAGACTTACTATATATATGTGTGTGTGTATGTGTGGGTGTGTGTGATTTATATACATTTTTTAATATAAAATTTATATAATTAATTATTTAAAAGTTAAAAATTAAATTTTTATTTTTAAATACTATTGTGGCTGCTACAACAACTCCAAATTTTGGCATACTTCTAAAATTTGGAGTTTCTCTCATCTCCTGTGTTAAAAAATAAACATCATTTTGTGTCTCTAAGTCAATGAGAAAAATAAATTGCAATGTTAAAAAATCCTTAGCACATCGTGCTCATTCTTAGCATTGTGTAGTGTTATGCTTCTCCTCAATGCATCAAAACATGAAGAAGTTCCCTAGCACAATCTCTCACCACTTTATGCAAGTATTATCACGGGGATGCATTTAATACACACGGAGGCCTTCACACATGTAATAAAGCTACATGTAGGATGAGCCTCATTTCATTTGCACCTTACCTCTTTGTTTCCAAATCCCTCAACTTATCAATGCACTAGAGCATAGCAGTCTACGCATTGTTGTTGATTTTTGTGCCATTACCAAGAATTGAACATTTGTATTAGGTTTTGAGTAAGTCCTCACACACTTTCTTCTCATTTTCTGTCTTTTGTCACTTCATCTTTTGCACGACTCTTCACCTTCTAACCCTTGACCTTCTGCTACCCACTTCTTTGTTTTATATAACCTAATTCTTCATACTTTACACCTTTTTTTCTTCCCCTCTCTTTCATCGTATCTCCCTCTCTTCCCATTCTTCTCTTCCATGCTTAGATATTTTCTTACCTTATTATCTTTCCTACCTACCATCAAAGAAAAATTTAGGGGCGAAATTTAACAAATGGGATCTTTTTAGGAGATTTTTTGAAAAAATATTCGCCAATTTCGTTAAAAATTCACCTATTTTTTTAGATATATATGATTAAATGGATGATATTCGCCAAAAAAATACCAATTTTAATAGTAAATTACATGTTTTTTTATTGAAAATTCCCTTACATTCTATAAATGTGAGTTTTCAAACCTGAATAGTTTCCTCCAATACTATATATAGGAAAAATAGTAACTCCTTAAAAGATACCCTGCCTACCATCACCATATTAGTGTGAGAATTATCATATTCTTGTGCTACGATGCACATTCTAATTGAGCATTAAGCTATGACATGAATCCTCCCCTCCTCTCTTTGCGTAGTGGTGCAGTTCCCTTTAATGGATTACCCCTCCTCAGTGCGCAATGATGACATCCAAAAGTTTTTCTACTGCTTAAATTCTAATTGTCGGTATCCTTCTCCTTGTACTTTGGCGCACCCATGCACCCATCCACACATTATGGCGGGAAGCCTCACTAATACACTTGTGTAGTAATGCATATGCGCTCATTAGACTAGCCCCATACCTAGCACAATAGTGCTCTTAACCTTACTTGCTATTGCACATTTTAGCCTTCTCTCTATTGCATTGTGCCACAGTCCCTTCATCAAGATCTATCTCATCTCGTTGCTCAACACTATTTCCTTTCATAGCACCATCGTAATGCAATTCTCTGTAGCACACCTCTTACCTTTAGTCTGCGACCTCCTCTTGCACTAACCTGCTAGAATTTGTGCAACACACTGAATTGAATTTTTTTCATAACATTATTTGTTATTATGAATATTTTCAATATATGAGGTACTATAAATTTGGAGTACCTCAACATTCCTGATTAACAAGAGATATGGCCCCACTGAAGAAAAGACTCAACAAAGAGATCATTGAAGGTAGTGAAGAAGGGTTAGAGAAAGTTCTATAATCTCAACTCTAGTCTATGCATATAAATATTGTTATATGGATAAATCAATACCAATGAGTTGGTATGGAATCTACCATGAATTTGCTTCCCCATGTTACTTATTTCTCTACATGCTTAGGAAAATGTTCAGAAAAATAAGATGTTTCATTTTTAGGCTATGTAAATATAAGAACTCATGCATTTCCTTTTTTAAGCTTTGTCATAATCTCGATGTGATATTCCATGCAAATCCCTTCTTGTTTTATTTTTTATCCCTTAGTATATTCCATATTTTTTCCCGCTATCAATACCAACACTTGGGTCTGTCTTATCTTTTTCAAAATGAAAAGTAACTAATAAAGAGGAAGGATTGTGTACTTTAGTATGCCACCATGTATTCCCCACTACAAATAAAAATATCACCTTAGGGTCAAAAAGAAAACCCATTTCATAAATCGAGTTTTCCATGGCCAAAGAAAAAGTTATTTCGTTTCATCGAGGATTTGATTTTGCCTATCATACCATGTCAAGTGGAGGATATTCTTCTCTTGCTTTTCAATTCGTATGGAGCAACTACTTTTTTCTTCTTCTATATTTCAATTTACTCATACTAAGTGCTTATGGGAATATTTGTATGGGGTATTTCACTATTGTAATAAATCACACTTTAACTTCGTACAATTTTGTACTCTAACATTTTTTCCCATGTTGATAATATCTAAAAAAAATTGTGTCCCCTCTTTCATGGACTAACTATTATAGAACATCAATCCTTGTCTCAAGTCGAAACAAAGTTACTGATCAAATGAGAAAATTACTTGGTATTCGTTTTTTTTGAGGTAGCAAAAAAAAACACCCGATTTTGAAAAGTGGTGATGCAGAATCACCATTTTTTTTAAGCATAGTTTTCACACTTTAAATTTTCTTATGATTTTTTATTTGTTTTTTTAAATGTCATGATTTTCATGTCGATTTTGAAAAGTGATGTAAAATAACCTTCTTTTTTTTGGAGCATATTTTTGGAACTTTAAATTTTCTTTGATTTTTTTTTTTTAAATGTCATGATATTCATGGAAAAGTGGTGTTTTTTTTGCACTTTAATTTTTTTTATTTATCAAGTATGAATATTTGTTTTAAAATGTTAGTGATTTTCATGCTAATTTTGAAATAAAAGTGTTGATGCAACATCAATCCATCCTTTTTCTTTAGAGTAGTGATTTAATCTTGGTAATAAAACATAAAATTAAAATTAAAAAACATGACAAAAAAAATCAAATATAAAAAGATATATAAAAAAACCAATAAAGATGTTAAAAAAAAACAAAAAAACCTTGCGAAAATGAAAAATTTAAACAAATAAATAAATAAATTCAAAAAATAAATAAATAAAAAGAAAAAATTAAAAAAACACACAATTTAAAGTAAAACAAATAAAAATTAACCCAAAAAAATGTTTTTTTTTTAAGTTATATATATATATATAAAGAAAAGATAAAATAAAATAATTAAAATTTTAAATTTTAAATTAAAAAAAAAAGAAATTTAAAAATTTAGAAAGAAAAATTAAATTTAAAATATATATATATATATATATATATATATAATATATATATATATATATATATATATATATATAATATTGTAGTGAAGAAGGGTTAGAGAAAGTTCTATAATCTCAACTCTAGTCTATGCATATAAATATTGTTATATGGATAAATCAATACCAATGAGTTGGTATGGAATCTACCATGAATTTGCTTCCCCATGTTACTTATTTCTCTACATGCTTAGGAAAATGTTCAGAAAAATAAGATGTTTCATTTTTAGCCTGTGTAAATATAAGAACTCATGCATTTCCTTTTTTAAGCTTTGTCACAATATCGATGTGATATTCCATGCAAATCCCTTTTTGTTTTATTTTTTATCCCTTAGTATATTCCGTAATTTTTCCCGCTATCAATACCAACACTTGGGTCTGTCTTATCTTTTTCAAAATGAAAAGTAACTAATAAAGAGGAAGGATTGTGTACTTTAGTATGCCACCATGTATTCCCCACTACAAATAAAAATGTCACCTTAGGGTCAAAAAGAAAACCCATTTCATAAATCGAGTTTTCCATGGCCAAAGAAAAAGTTATTTCGTTTCATCGAGGATTTGATTTTGCCTATCATACCATGTCAAGTGGAGGATATTCTTCTCTTGCTTTTCAATTCGTATGGAGCAACTACTTTTTTTTTCTTCTATATTTCAATTTACTCATGCTAAGTGATTATGGGTATATTTGTATGGGGTATTTCACTATTGTAATAAATCACACTTTAACTTCATACACTTTTGTACAACATTTTTTCCCATGCTGATAATATCTAAAAAATTTTGTGTCCCCTCTTTCATGGACTAACTATTATAGAATATCAATCCTTGTCTCAGGCTGAAACAAAGTTACTGATCAAATGAGAAAATTGTTGAGATTTTCTGTTTTAATAAAATAGGCAAAAATCTCAGTGTGTGACAACAATAGGAATTTGTTGCTAGATTAGCTCCAGGTTGTTGGAAGAGAGTTAATGCATCCTAAATTTGATGTGAGAGGATTTATGAGGCAGTTAGATTCTCCTTGCTATAAAACAGGTATCCATACGGATGGTTTGAGTGTGTGTGAGAGTTTGTAATCTCCTGTTTGATTAATAAGATTGCCGATGCCTATGTTGTGTGGACGTAGCCCAGATTGGTTGGGTGAACCACGTTAATTGCTGTGTCTTTATGTGCATGATTGATTTGCTGAGTATTTGTTTTATAATTTGCTATGCATCTGATCTCCAACAAGTGGTATCAGAGGAGCAATGTTGGAGTGCGTTGAATTGCTGGTGCGCAGAATTGTTGGTGCATTGCTGGTGCGTAGAACTGGAGAGCGTAGAACTGGAGTTCAATTAAAGAATTGTTGAAGTCGCTGGTGCATACTGCTGCGTGGAGCCTGCACTTAATGGAGCTGTTATATACACTGCGTGGAGGACATACAGAGTTTCTATAGCGTGTGGCTGCCCGGTGCTGAATTGCCTGGTGTTGCTGGAGCGCTGGTGCGTGGAGACCGTATGGGCGCCGGTCGAAGGTGCGTATGACTGTGCAGAGGTGCGTATGTGATTGCTGGAGCTTTCAATTGATTGCTGGTGCGTATTGATCACTGGAAAGGAATTGGCTCCTCTCATCCATCCTTGGCGTTCACGAAAGCGCTATTAAACGCAGCTGGGCTCTGTGCATATGTGTTCACTGTGTTATGTGAGCATGGAGCATATCTGTTTAAACATTGTGCGTGGAGCGAATCGTATGTCCACTGGTGCTGATGCGTGGATACAAATAATTGACTGCCGTGGACCGGTTTCTGAAGTAAAGACTGGTTAAGGCTGCGTTAAAGCAGCGTTGAAAGGTGAATTCAAGTTTGTTTTTAAAATAAACGATTTCTGAAAGTGCCAGCTTTGAACCTTTAAAAAAAAAAAACGTTTTCCATTAAAGTGCCATTTTTGTTTCTTTTAAAAAGGATATGCAAATCGATTTATATGAAATACCATATATATATATGAAGTGAAAATCGATATACATAATCGATGTGGGGCATTATGATGTGATAAATCGATTTGAGTGTTGTTTTTTTTTAAACAATAATCGATTTGTATTGTAGTTTTTTGAAATCGATTTGAATATTATATTACCATTTGCATATGGTATGAAGTGAGAGGCACTTTAAAAGTGAAGGATATATTTTTTTGTTTTTTGGGCATTTTTATTAAAAAGGGCATTCTTCATTAAAAGTTGCAATTGGAGGTTGTTTTTTTTTGACACAATATGGCGAAAACTCAAAGTGCCCGTTTTGAAATTGAGAAGTTTAATGGCAAGAATAATTTCGAGATCTGGAAGGTTAAGATGCACGATCTGCTGATTCAACAAGGCGTGGCGAAAGCGCTGTTGGGGAAAAGCAAAAAGCCTTCTTCCTTAACGGAGGATGAATGGGATGAGTTGGATGACAGAGCTCTGAGCGCAATTCGGTTATGTCTGGCGGATGACGTTCTGTTCAACATTGTGTCAGAGAAGACCGCCGCAGGCTTGTGGTCGAAGCTTGAGAAGCTTTACATGACGAAATCCTTGACAAATCGGATTCTCTTGAAGCGACAGCTTTATGGTTTGCGAATGAAGGAAGGTACCTCGATTACTGACCATCTGAATGTTTTCAATACTCTATTGGTACAATTACAAAGTCTAGATGTAAAATTTGATTCATAGGATAAGGCAATAACTCTATTGTGTTCATTGCCCGAATCGTGGGATCACTTTGTTACTTCCATAAGCTTTAGTACTGCAGACATCCTTGAGTTTGACGATGTGGTTGGAGCTTTGTTGTCCGAGGAAACCAGGAAGCGGTCGAATGCTGACACCTCTACATCAGAGGAAATGATGGCCAGAGGTCGCTCAAGAGAGAGACACTCTGGGGGTAAGCATAGCAACTCTCGTTCAAAGTCTAAAGGAAAGAAGACAAAGGTGAAGTGCTGGCATTGTGGGAAAACTGGACACCTGAAGAAGGATTGCTGGAAGCGACAACAATCTTCTAAAGAAGCTTCATCAACAGAGAAGAAGGAAGCAAACACGACAGATATAGGTTCGGCATCTGGTTCAGGTATGAGCGACGAAGTGTTATCAGTTAATTTGTCAAATCATTATCAACATTGGTTGTTAGATTCCGGTGCATCAAACCACATGTGTATTCATAGAGAATGGTTTAAGACGTATAGATAAATTAATGATGGAGTCGTGTACATGGGTAATGATGTCACATCTAATATTGTGGGAATAGGGAGTATACAGCTGCAAATGTTTGATGGGACAACTAAAATGTTAACTGATGTAAGACATGTACCAGATTTAGGGAAAAATCTAATTTCACTGGGAGCACTTGACACAAATGGATATAAAACTGTAATTCAAGGTGGAGTAATGAAAATTTACAAAGGCATTTTACTAGTTATGAAAGCTAAGAAAGTAGGAAATCTATTTCAGTTAGAAGGAGGTACAGGGTCAAATTTTGTGTCTACTGTGTCTGAACATGACAGTAGTTCCATTCACTTATGGCATCAAAGATTGGGGCATATGAGTGAAAGAGGGTTGAAAATTTTGGCTGATCGCAAGTTACTTCCAAATCTGAAGTCTGGAAAGTTAGATTTCTGTAAACATTGTCTGTTTGGAAAACAAAGTAAGCAAAAGTTTAAAACAGGCAAACATACTAGTAAAGGCATACTTGATTATATCCATTCAGATGTTTGGGGACCAGCCCCTACAACTTCATATGGTGGTTCGTCTTATTTTGTATCATTTATTGATGACTTTTCTAGGAAGGTGTGGGTCTACATGTTGAAAAGAAAGTCTGATGTTTTTTCAATTTTCAAGCAGTTTAGAGCATTGGTAGAAAACAGCACTGGTAGAACAATAAAATGTTTAAGAACTGACAATGGTGGTGAGTTTACTTCCAAGGAGTTTGAAAACTATTGCAAGGATGCAGGGATCGAGAGACATAAGACTATTGTTTATACTCCTCAGCAAAATGGAGTTGCTGAACGCATGAACAGGACTCTTTTGGAGAGAGCAAGGAGTATGCTGAGTAACGCTGGTTTGCAGAAGGAGTTGTGGACAGAAGCGGTGGCAACAACTTGTTATGTGATAAATCGGTCGCCATCGACGGCAATAGACTGCAAGATTCCGCAAGAGGTATGGAAAGGACACCCTTGTGATTATTCTAAACTCAGAGTGTTTGGTTGTGATGCATATGCTCTAGTGCCTAAACATCAGCGAACTAAGTTAGATCCAAAGTCTAAAAGGTATATCTTTGTTGGGTATGGTGTTGGAACAAAGGGATATAGATTTTGGGATCCTACTACCCGCAAAATCATCATCAACAGAGATGTAAAGTTTAATGAATCCTCTCTTGTACAGTTAGATGTAGATAGTAGATTGAAACAGGATGATGTATCTGACTTTCAACACATTCAGTTTGATAGCATTTCTAATGATAGTCATGATGACCATAGTTCAGATACTAGTCATGAACAGGTTTCAGAATCAGAACATGAACAGGGTTCAGGTTTAGATCATGAACAAGTCTCAGATACTGATCGGCAAGAAGGTCCTACAGATGGTAGTCAGCCAATCGAGGAAGCGCCAGTAACATCCTTAAGGAGGTCGACAAGAATCAAACGGCCACTGAGAAGGTATGATGATTATGTTACTTCAGTTGCATTTACTGCTAATGACGATGAACCTCTGTGCTATCAGGAAGCAATAGAAGGTTCGAAAAGTGACAAGTGGAAAGTAGCCATGAAGGACGAAATGATGGCCTTAAGTAAGAACGGCACATGGGATCTGGTTGAGCTTCCGAAAGACAGGAAAACTGTGGGGTGTAAATGGGTTTTCAAGCTGAAATGGGGTGTGAATGATACGGAGGATAGGTACAAAGCGCGACTGGTTGCAAAAGGGTTTTCTCAGAAAGCCGGTATTGACTTTCATGAGATTTTTTCACCAGTGGTTAAAATTGTTTCAATTAGAATTGTGTTAGCATTAGTGGCTTTGCTTGATTTAGAGTTGCAACAATTAGATGTTAAGACTGCATTTCTACATGGAGATTTAGATGAGGAAATTTATATGGAACAACCGGAAGGGTTTGTTCAGCATCGCAATAAGAAATTTGTCTGCAGGCTCAAGAAGTCATTGTATGGTCTGAAGCAGTCGCCTCGACGGTGGTACAAGAAATTTGATTCTTTCATGTTGAGTCAAAAATATATAAGAAGTGAATATGATCATTGTGTTTACTTTAAGCAGTTAAGTAATGGCATGTTCATTATCTTAGTGTTGTATGTTGACGATATGCTTTTAGCAAGCAAAAGCATTGAAGAAATCAACGGGTTGAAGACTCAGATGGCAAGGACATTTGATATGAAAGATCTAGGAGCAGCAAGATAGATTTTGGGCATGGAGATTTTCAGAGACAGGAGCAGTGGTAAGCTGTGGCTATCACAACAGAAGTATATTGAGAAAATACTTGTGAGGTTTGGTATGAACAATGTGAAGCCTGTGTCAGTCCCTTTAGCTTCCCATTTTAAACTTTCTTCCAGTTTATGTCCTAATACAGATGAAGAAAAGGATTATATGTCTCGAATTCCATATGCTAATGTAGTAGGATGTTTGATGTATTCAATGGTTTGTACTCGACCAGATATTTCACATGCAGTTGGGGTTGTCAGCAGGTATATGGAAAATCCGGGTAAAGAACACTGGTCAGCAGTGAAATGGGTGCTTCGGTATTTGAGAGGCACAAGTAGTTATTATATCACTTACAATAAGAGTAGTGAATTTGTTTGCGGGTATGTTGATTCTGATTTTGCAGGTGATTTGGATAAGAGAAGGTCAACTTCAGGGTATGTCTTTACTCTTGCAGGTGGAGCTATTAGTTGGATGTCAAAGCTACAAAACATTGTTGCTTTATCCACTACTGAAGCAGAATACATTGTTGCTTTGCATGCTTGCAAAGAGGCGGTTTGGTTGAAAGGTTTTCTTGGTGAGTTTGGTAGGTTACAGGACAACATCAGGTTACTTTGTGATAGTCAAAGTGCAATACATTTGGCTAAGAATCCGGCCTATCATAGTAAATCAA
This sequence comes from Pinus albicaulis, assembly GCA_034641835.2. Taxonomy (NCBI): domain Eukaryota; kingdom Viridiplantae; phylum Streptophyta; class Pinopsida; order Pinales; family Pinaceae; genus Pinus; species Pinus albicaulis. The sequence goes on along the minus strand of CM076580.1, from coordinate 1,633,758,846 downwards.
ATCATATTCCAATAAAGTATCATTTTGTAAGACAGGTTATTACTGAAAGGGGAGTCTCTCTTGAAAAGGTGCATACAAAGGAAAACTGTGCAGACATGTTCACGAAACCAGTTTTGTTGGAGAAGCTGCGTTGGTGTTTGGCTTCTCTTGGCTTGCAGAAAAGATAAAATAATAAACAAACAGGGCATCAAGCTAATTGTTGTCAAGGTGGAGATTGTTGAGATTTTCTGTTTTAAATAAAATAGGCAAAAATCTTAGTGTGTGACAACAATAGGAATTTGTTGCTAGATTAGCTCCAGGTTGTTGGGAGAGAGTTAATGCATCCTAAATTTGATGTGAGAGGATTTATGAGGCATTTAGATTCTCCTTGCTATAAAACAGGTATCCATACGAATGGTTTGAGTGTGTGAGAGTTTGTAATCTCCTGTTTGATTAATAAGATTGCCGATGCCTATGTTGTGTGGACGTAGCCCAGATTGGTTGGGTGAACCACGTTAATTGCTGTGTCTTTATGTGCATGATTGATTTGCTGAGTATTTGTTTTATAATTTGCTATGCATCTGATCTCCAACAAAAATTACCTGGTATTCGTTTTTTTTTAGGTAGCAAAAAAAAAACACCTAATTTTGAAAATTGGTGATGCAGAATCACCATTTTTTTTAAGCATAGTTTTTGCACTTTAAATTTTCTTATGATTTTTTATTTGTTTTTTTAAATGTCATAATTTTCATGTCAATTTTGAAAAGTGGTGATGTAAAATAACCTTCTTTTTTTTTGGAGCATATTTTTGGAACTTTAAATTTTCTTTGATTTTTTTTTTTAAATGTCATGATATTCAAGGAAAAGTGGTGTTTTTTTTGCAGTTTAATTTTTTATTTATTTATCAAGTATGAATATTTGTTTTAAAATGTTAGTGATTTTCATGCTAATTTTGAAATAAAAGTGTTGATGCAACATCAATCCATCTTTTTTCTTTAGAGTAGTGATTTCATCTTGGTAATAAAACATAAAAATAAAACTAAAAAACATGACAAAAAAAATCAAATATAAAAAGATATATAAAAAAAACAAATAAAGGTGTTAAAAAAAACAAAAATACCTTGCGAAAATGAAAAATTTAAACAAATAAATAAATAAATTCAAAAAATAAATTAAAAAAAAAGAAGAAAAAATTCAAAAAAACACACAATTTAAAGTAAAACAAATAAAAATTAACCCAAAAAAAATGTTTTTTTTTAAAAGTTTTATATATATATATATATATATATATATATATATATATATATATATATATATATATATAACATAATTAAAAGAAGAAAGATAAAATAAAATAATAAAATAATAAAATTTAAATTAAAAAAAAGAAATTTAAAAATTTAGAAAGAAAAATTAAATTTAAAAAAAAAAGTATATATATATATATATACCTTAAAAAAATAGTGATGGGGATCTCCCGCTCGATGGCCAAGCCCTGCAGTCCTCATGGCCGCGGAAGTCGATTTTGCTGCCACAAGGGGCCGCAGGGCTTGACTGCCAAGTGTGGGGGAGAACCTTCGTCGCCACTAGGAGCTGAGAGCTCTACTATCGAGGCCCATCACGATGTTTTTTTACTTTTTATTTTTTATTTTTTAAATTTAATAATGAAAAAATAATTTTTTTTTTTTTTAAATTTATATATATATATATATATATATATATAATTTTAATTTTAAAAATGGTTTTATTTATTTTTTCTAAATTTTTAATTTAAAAATGAATTTTGTTTTCCATTTTTTATTTGAATATATATATATATATATATATATATATATATATATATATATATATATATATATATATATATATATATATATATATATATATATTAAATTTTAAATTTTAAATTTTATTTTAAATTTAAATTTTATTATTTTAAAATTTTTATTTTTATTTTATTTAATTTTAAATTTTAAATTTTATACATTTTTTATTTTAGTATTTTAATTATTTTAATTATTTTAAACTAATTTTAAAATTTTTTAATCATTTTTTTTAATTATGCAGTTTTATTATTATTATTATGATAACAACTTTAAAAACATTGTTTTTTTTTGGTTAATTTTTATTTATTTTTCTTTAAATTATGTGTTTTTTTAATCTTTTCCTTTTATTGAATTTTTCTTTTCTTTTTTTTTTTAGTTTTACGAGTGATATTTTATCGTTAATACCATGCCTAAGCATCATTGGAATTTTATTTTCATAACGGTGATATTTTATCTTTAATGTCATCTTTGGATTTTTGGGGCTTTTCAAAGACATAATATTTTATCTTTAATACCATGCCTAAAAATCGTTGAAGTTTTAAAACTTTTGATATTTTATCTTTAATGTCATTATTAAAAACTATTGACAATTTACCTCGAAAAGAAAAAGACGCTATTCCAACATCAACACTTCTTGTTTTCAAGGTATTTTTTTCACACAAAAAATTGACGAAGTTATTCCAGCATCAACACTTTTCATTTTCAGAATGTTTTTTGCACACAACAAATTGGCGACATTATTCCAGCATCAACACTTTTCGTTTTCATGTTGTTTTTTGCACACAAAAAATTGGCTTTTTCTTCCATTTTTTAAAAAATGTTAAAAATTTACCCTGAAAAAAAAGGTTATTCCAGAATACAATTTTTTATTTTTCACGTTGTTTTTTCATGTTTTTTTGTTAGAGTTCTTGTTTGATCGGCAACTATGTTTCGACGAAATATATATATATATATATATATATATATATATATATATATATATATATATATATATATATAGCCTTGATTTGTCCCTTAATGTTGAAAGCAAGTAGAAGCATGAGAAAGAAAATATATGAATCACATAGCCATTTTCATATGGGGCTTATGATACAATATAGTAATTGGTTTTGTTAACATTATTTCATCCTCCTAGTCAGTCATAATTAGCACTTTTCGCCTCCAAACTACAATTGTTTGTCCTTTAGCTTGCACAAATAATAGAATTTCCTAACTAAAGCACTCAAAAAAAGTATAATATGTATTTCCTTTCCACAAATTAAGCTTGTGTATGCTCTTTCAACCCCTCAACATAAAAACTTGTTATACTCATTCACATTTGTATAAATAGCTCACATAGATTACTTCATTTCTTTGAAAAGTTAAAAACTCCCTTTGTTGTGTTAAAAAGAGTGAAAGAGGGGCATACATTTCTCCATTACACATATGACTACCAATTGATTTTCCCAGTTGTTATTTACACATTCCTACTAAGACATGAGCCCATATTTATGTATTGTTAGATCATGATATACTGAGTTGATTCATCATGCATGGATGCCTTTTTTTTCTCTCATTATAACTATATTCTGTTGAAAATTTCAATGTTAAGATCCATCCACACTTTGCTACAATTGTAAATTAATCAATGGCCCAACCATACTTCTTGCATGTTAATCATTTGCAGAATTTTAAAAGTGAAATGGGACCATTTAATTTTGTGATAGTCACTTTCTTTACAATTTGTAAATTCAAAATTTGCTACAGTTTTCATCTCTTTATTGTAAAGTCTTCAAAGAAAGTGTTATCTTACTTATTGGCATGAGTGCATGTACTCCAACCACAAGTTCCTCTCTGCCATGATACATGTTACAAAATACATTTCCTTGGACAACACAATTCATTTTGCATGCATTATCGATTCCTTTCATGTATATTTTATTCTTCGTGATGTATATTTATTAAGCACTCCAACATTTACGTAGAACACAATATTAGACAAGAGTTCCCTTTACTAATTGTATGCTCAAATTTTGAGATTAATGATTGCATAAAATATTTTCTTAGTTATTATGCACGATGATTTTCATTAGTAGAGGCTCTCGGGATGACCAAAGAGGTTGTGGAAGGAAAAATATCCTTGAGGTAGAATAAAAGCAAGATGATCATATTTTCTATACATTTTGATGTGAACCCCGAGGATTGACCATATTTATCTTAGGGGTGCTCCACCTCATCCTCCTACCTCACATGCCTCACAAAACATACCTCTACCTCATCCCAACGTTGTGGAAATCCCATAGCCTCAATTGCCTCAACAACAACCCACACAACATGATTTTTGGTTTCCCTATCTTTTTAGACCAGCATTTGGTTTTGCATATAGGCCCACTCTCTCTCGTCCTTCAATTTCACCTCTGTTTACTACTCCTCATGCACACTCTCTCTTATCATTCAATTTCAACTATATTTACTACTCCTCATGCACCTTCCACACTCTTGCAGACTATGTGTTGGGTGATTTAAGGGTTAGTTAAACCCCTATCATTTAATTGTCAACCTGAGGTTTTGTAATCTGAAGAGGTATATATGTACTATATGTACTAGGTAGTTATCTTTCAGATTAGATTAATATAATTTAATTAAAACTAATTACAAAACAAATTTAATCAATCTAATTCGAACTAAATCAAATCAAACATAAAGAAATTGAAATCACACTTGCATAAAGGAAATCACACTTGCATGAAATTGAAATCACTCTTGCATAATTGAAATCATACCACACTTGCATAAATAAAATCACACCATACTTGCATAATTGAAATCACTCCATTCTTGCATAATTGAAATCACACTACACTTGCATAATTGAAATCATACTACTGAAAGAAAAACTGGACTTGCATAAAATAAAAACACACTTGCTGAAAAGAAATGAAATAAAAAATTATACTATGTTACCAATATGTAAAAAGATGTGAAAATTGTGGTTGATGGGAGGCCTCCATGCCTCAACAAGCACACTGAACAACTATCACATCTTCGAGATTAAAGTGGCAGTATATATTTCATAAAATGAAGCTACAAGATATTATAAGAATTCTCTCTCCTCACATTACAAATCACATCCTGAATGGAACTTGGAACCTCCAACTATCAACTAGCCACTAGCTACCTCTAATCTATAACAACTAACAATGTACAACCAACCATTTACAACATTTTTACTACCCTTTGTATGAAGGGTGCACTCCTATTTACACAAAAATTGAAGATACCTATAGATGCTCAAATATCTCCAAAATCCACATTTATCTCATGTGGTTACACCCAATCTCCTAAGAATATAAGATACAAATCCTCTCCAAATTCTCTCATAGTTTTGATAAGGACACATATCAAAACATCCATAATTATTCTCCTTTGAATATGCTTAGCTTAGTGATAAATATCTTTTTCAAATACTATACAAATCATCATAAGTTGGAATTTGAAATTCCAATTTGTAGTTAGGAGGCCAAGTAGGAGCCTTCTAGAATCTCCAAGTGGGCTTACAATATCACAAAACTTATACCACTTCTATGTATATATGAAAACATGTTAATTTTAAGATATTTAATCACAAATTCACTTAAAATACTTAAAATATATGACTTTGGAAAATATAATGCTAAACCCATATGATCATGAAAATGGTTACTTAATGTAGGGTTATGTAGCTACGGAATGAGGGATGAGCTACAGAATGAGTGTGAAATGATGGAAATGTGGGTAGAAGTGAATGATGTTTTGGAGACTCAACTCTATGCCCTCTCATGCTAATTATCTTATTCATTCACTTCCTCACTTTGTACTAGGCATGCTTCATTTATTTGCAGTTCCTACACACTCCCCTTTTGAAGCCACATTTGCGCATTCGCATTCCAATGCTTTAAAAAGAAGTGAGAAGAGAGATATTTATTTCCAAGATATGCACCCGTAGGTACATGGAGGATATAAAAGTGGAGAAAATAGTATGAGGCACATCCCAACAAAAATCTTGAGTTATCTTAATATTACAATTCTATTTTACTATTCATTTTAATTTTGTGTAGACATATTTTGTTTACAGTGTACATTATATTTTTTTTCATGCCATATATTTTAATGATATTTATTTTTATGGGAGGCACATGGTTGTTTCATATAACAATTTGTGTGATCATGAACAATTGATCTGAAAATGGAATGTACTTGTTTAAGGGTGCAAGGTATCCATTTTCCAAAATTTCAAATTGACTGCTATACTCCAAGTGACCTCTTGATAATGTGAGAATAAAATATTTCCCATACAGAGATGGACTGTAGGGGCATTCACTGGACATGTCGCCTCTAAAGAGAGGATGAGTTTCAGAGGCTACTTGGCCCTCTACAGACTCTGTCTAAGGAAATAATATATAAGCACAAATAACAAAATCAATGAAAGTCTTTTGTTTTTGAATTCAAAGTGTTCATTGATCTGTTTTAAGTGTGAATAAGCAAGAGCATATGTTCTGCAATTTGTGTGAAGAGGTTTGAAGTTAAAACAACAAGTTTTGCTTCCTGTATAAACTTGTTTTGGAAAAGCATGCTCATGAAATTTTACTGTTTAAACTATCAAAATCTGGAAATAAACAGCCATAATACACACATGAACAACATATATTTGTTTAAGCGGTTCACCCCTCTCTTGGGCTACCTCCGCTGGTCCAAAAGCCTCTAATTAGGCTCAGTCCTCTTTTGATTAAATGGTGCAAATGAGATTACATCTGTATAAACTCCTCTAATGAGAAAATAGACTGCTAAAACAGACTCAGAAGATCCAAATCAGTATAAATAGACTATAAATTCACCTCCATTGGAGGAAGGTAGCCCAATGCAGCAATCTTTCCCCTTAGCTCTGATGGAGTCACTGTCAAAAGCGCTGTAAAATTCACAGATAGAATGCCCTGATGGCTTTGCAGACCCCTCCAACAGCTCCAGAATGCTCTCTACACCCAAAATAAAAAAAAAAATCGTCTTCAAAGGCCTCTCCTAGCAGAAGTTATGGCCCAAAAACTAAACTGCCTGTTTCCCCTTAAGAAACTCCACTAATTGTGGAAAGACTGCAGATAAGGCAGCCAAATGGAGAGGTGGCGCCAAAAAGGCGGAGGCCGCCATTACAACCGCCAAACGTGGCATTAAATTTTATTGTTATGCCGTTCACAAGTCGGCGGTTAACAAACGGTTTAAATAAATACAAAACGTATTATATTAAAACCCACGTTTAATAATTAACAACCACTTATCCAAAGTTGTAAATCCGTCACATATGCGCGCCGATGATGTTGGGGCTGTGGTTCCCGCCGGAGGTTATATGGGAAGGGGGCTGGCCCCCTTTTGGGCCCCGCCCAAACAATGGTTAAACCATAAATTAATTCCCGTCCGCCACATAAAACAAGAAATGCACGTGGTCTGGCGGTAAACGCGCTGTGTTATGAACCTTGTGGTCGGGGGTTCGAATCCCATCCGACCCAAAACAGAATTTTGCAATGCGCCATTTCAATCGACCTTGGGGCCACGTGGCGGCCTCCGGGCTAGCCACGTGGCGCCCTTCCATTGGCTGCCAAATGGAATATTCCCCAGAATATTCTGCGGAATATTCCACGAAATATTCCTAGAATATTCTGTGGAATGTTTTTTTTTTAATAAAATTTTTTCCCAAAGTCCAATTTGCCATTTTTTTAATGAAATTGACAAAACTTCAAACTTGAATAACTTTTGCATACGGAGACCATTTTTCGAACCGTTCGCGGCACCGGAATCAGGAAGACGAGCTCTATCCGGTCGTTCAGGTTCAAACCAGTTCTGAGCACTTTCATTTTTGACCATTTTACGACACTTGGTCCTGAGCTCCTGATCAACAATGTGTTGTTTTATATGCATATTTTCTATGTTGATGATGTTACTTAAAGATGTCATATTTACATACGATTTATTTCCATGGGATTCACAAGGTTTGATGAAAATATTTTATGAACACAAATATAAAAGGGTAGTCCCACCTATCAACATTAATTAAAACTAATTAAAAACTCCTAAAATGTCCACTCCTCAATTTAAAAATAAAAATTAACTTAATGAATAAAATAATTACAAAACAATCATATCCTCTAATTTCCCAAGGAGATTCATACACAATTTGCTAGAGGGCACACAAGGATGGATGGAAAAAATAACAAGGAGAGGTATGCAAAAGTTCAGAGTTTTCATTTTCCCCTCATAAATTATACTCTTGAGTACGAGGGATTACCTGTTTTGGTGATAGCAGAATCCTTCAAGTAGTGACAAGGAGGGAGAAAACGCATTAGTTTCATACTAATTTGACTAAATTGTCTTTATTTTCTTGCATAATTGATTGTTTTTATAAGGTTTTATATGTCTTATATTAGTGCTAACTAGCACAATTTTTTGCATAAAATTTTCTTGATTAAATATGATCAGAGAGGTCCAAGTTAGCCCAACCATGTTGTTTTGATTATTTTTTGTCATTCAAATGTATAACTATGAATATGTAACATATGATACATTTCAAAATAGATTTATGGTCTATATTCTCGCATGAATCAACCAAAATAGTTAGCTATACCATTTCATTTTTAATAAAATCAGTGTTTGGCAACCTTAAACTTTTTTTGGCTTCTCTGAAAAATTTTCTCATGTTTCATGAGATTTATGAGAAAGTTTGTTGATATTTATTAATTAAATATGTTTTTAATTTATTCCATTTCGTGGCATAATTGCATGGTCTTATGGCTTACAAAATATTATTATAAATCTTCCTTAAAACTTTCTTTCTATTTTATTTTATTGTTTAATTTATAACTTGTTAGTGTCATTTTTTTCCTTTTTTATTTTTCCAAGGAAATATCACGGAAGATCCACTTGAAGGAATCACATCTCGTCGACTTATTAGTAGAGCCTAACCCCAAGGGTGTCATTTACCCTGTAACCTCCCATTAGCAAGATTCTTTTAGCAACGAAAACTCGACCAATTGAGCTAACCCTCGAGGCTATAACTTGTTAGTGTCATATATTGTACATGTACGTATTTTTGTTCTTTGATTAGTTTGCATGTTGTATATAGTTTCCTTTTTTTATTTGTAGCATACTTGTTTACTATATATAAATAGAGTTGGTACACTTAGGGAATTAAGCATTGGGATTTGTCCATTATCTCACTCACCTTGTGATATTCAAGGGAGTTTTCATCGAAGCATAGAAAAACTTCACTCATCAAGATTAGAGGAATGAAAATAACCACTGAAAGGGTAATGTTGTGGATTCCACAGCCTCCCCCCCTCCCCCCCCCACCTTGTGATATTCAAGGGAGTTTTCATCGAAGCATAGAAAAACTTCACTCATCAAGATCAGAGGAATGAAAATAACCACTGAAAGGGTAATGTTGTGGATTCCCCAACCTCCCCCCCCCCCAACCTCTCTAAAATATATTATGAGGTTTAAGTCCCCCCTATGATGATGTTTGTTCTTGATAATGTAGTATAATCAACAAGTCCTTCCTAGTAAGGGATTTGGTTCAAGTAAGGACCATAAATGTTAAGTATTAATATTTCAATTCCAAGCTCATTTATCCTCAATTGAACATAAATAGTGGAGTTATAGATTAAAGAATCCAACGACCTAAAATTTCTACCCCATCTAGTGGTAAGCCCATAGAGAGCCTCATTGCATCATATGTAGCAACATACCATCTCATTAGCCAAGGCTCTACAACCCCTCTCACTCTGTTCCCTTCAACCATAGTTTCTTGAAAGCGAATAATATCAGAATTGTGATATTTAATTGGTTGTTATAATGCTATTGTTTTCCAAATTCCTCCCATCTCTTTGGCATTGAAAGAGAAGATATTCAAGTCTAAGGGAGTTTAAGGGCTAACCTTGTTCGAAGGGCCTTAAAAATCATAACCCATTTCTATATGGTAATATCGAAGAAATGTTTTTGTTAGGATTTTAATATAAAATATATCGATTTCCATATGAATTACCATAAATGTTGATATTATTTATATGTGAATATTTCAGTTGGATAGGTAAATAAACCATTTTAATGTCCATGTTAGCTAATTTATTTTAATATCAATTTTAGAAAAAACATAAACATATATGTATCATACAAACCACAATAAAATATTTCAATATGCAAAGAGAAGAAATAATTGAAAATAAAAAAGTTCAATTCCTTCCTTATTGGATATGTGTAATTAATTCAATTCTTAATATAAAATATGACATTTAAAAAAAATATTAGTAATAATTAAAAAAATCAACATGCATCATAAATAAAATATTTTAATATATACAATTAAGTAATATTGAAATGTATTTAAAAACATATTAATATAAAAAAACACTTTAATGTGAACAATGTAATCCATAAATGAAATATAACAATGTTCATACTAACTAAATTATTTCAATGTTAACCATTTACATATTATATATAATATCCCTCCCCATAAAAACTCATGTATTTACATGAGTAAAAATATTATTAATTTAATATATGTTTGATTGTTCCCATAAGAGTCGGTAACCGTCTTTTCATTCTTTGCCATAGATCTCTTCTGTTGGAAAAAAGTGCAATTATTATAAAATGGGAACCCTTGTGTTGTATAAGGGAGTATGTAATATCCCTAACACTGCACATTATAAAGTGTTCTGTTGGATTAAATAATTTAATAAATAATACAAAAAATAAGCCAAGAATGTACTGTCCGGTAATATGCATTTCGTTGTTAGAAATTTTGTTACAAGGTAATGAGCTTCATTTCAAGAAGGGTTCTTGAAATAAAAATAAATAAATAAAAATAAATAAATAAATAACTTTTACGTGGGATTGTTACATTTTGATTCTTAAGGTGTGGCATATTGAACCGAGTTGTTGCAATGGATAACAATATTTAAATATGGTCATTTTTTTTTGCATAGATTGGGAAAGGAGATTTTGTTTTTGTAAGTCAAAGAAGGACAAATTATGGGGAAAGTTGTTAGTAGAATTTTCCAAAACCATGGCACAACGTTCTCATAATGCTCTCTCTTGGTGGAAAACCATATTTTTACTCATGACCATAATGTTTCACGATTACACAATTGTTTGACTATGCCAATATCACCAAAACAGATCCAAAGTACCTCAAAAAAATACCTTAATGGTTTTGGGCTATGTGATTGGATTGAGCTCTACAAATTGTGTGATTGAGAGGGAATTAATTCACTAACACAATAGTCACACGAACTTTAACATGCAAGGGATCATGCCGGTTTGCAAGTCACTGATTTCATGGGAACTACGACAAGAGATAAGTATTCTTGTCATTCTTCTTGAAAGAAGAGATTGCACGCGAATATTTTCGCATTTAAAATAAAAGAAATTATCCATTGTATTGAAACATAGTTTTATTTTTCTTGAAGACGTTTACATAGCTTAGGCACATACAAAATAATTAATGATGCTACTTTCATGAAAAGATAACGTACACGGAACTGCACATAGATAATAGATATTTTGTCAAATGTTTCTTGAAAAGAATATGTAAATAATAATAACTATTATGAGCATTTTTCTTGAGGAAATAAATTTGTATTTGTACGCACAAAAGGAACATCTATTATGGTATATTTCTTCAAAAATAAAAATATCTTTATATGCATAAAAATATTATCTATTTTATTAGAATTCTTGAAAAATAAGTGTTTATAGGCATAGAAGTAATGGTTGTTGTATTAGGTTAGTTAAAAAAGAATGCGTGTTTATATGCAGAAGAATAATAGTTTTGGTGTTAGCTTCCTTTGGAAATGGATATGTGTTTACATGCATCAAGATAGTAGTTTCTAGGCTATTTTATTTTAGAAAAATAATATGAATTATATGCACAAATATCATAGCTAATGTGCTAGTTTTATTTAAAGGAATATGGATAGTTGTGGTTGTTTTTTCTGTAAAAGAATGTTCTCTTGTGTAACTAAAATAATAATAGTCATGGTGGTTATATTTTGGAAAATTTTCCCTCTTCTTGTGGGAAGAGATAGTGATAACCATGGAAATTACTGTGATAACCATGGTGAATATTTTAATATTACCGTATCCTTGTAGGCAGAGGTAAAATGTATCTACTTATTTTCTTATCAATAGATTAATGAGCATGCCTTGGTAATATTTACGTACTTTACATTTCTCATGTGAGTTATGGATGGACCAACATGTGTCATAACCACAAATGTGTAAAGAAAAATAGACATGTTTTGGTAGTTATGTGCTTTTATTGCATGTGCGGTGTCAATAAATGATCCAAGTGGATATTCGTGGCCACTCGCCTATTCTACTTGGAACCCCACCATCGTTTCTTTCAGTTTTTCAGTTTCCTTAATTGTAGCACAATTTACTATTTTTGGTAGTTTTTCGGGTCTTGGACTTTCAAAGTCGTTTTGAGGCCTTAAACGACGTTTTTTTGGAAAACGGGAAAACACGAGTCATTTACTATCATTTGTAGTCAAAAATTATAGTCATTAGATAAATATTTCTAATGAGATATTGTATGTGTCAAACGGAGAGCGTATGCCAAAGTTACGACCCCAGGTAGTTGATGTACCAATTTACCCCAATGAGACCCACAGTTTTGGTGGTTCATCTCCTAGGGTTATGTTTTTGAATGTTAAGGGTTTTCCATTGTTTCTCAATAATAAATAGGCCACTGAGCCTCATTGTAACAAAGTTGAGAGGCATGTAGCCACCACATCTCTTCTCAGAGATAATCTACCATCACCCGAGCTAGTTTATTTTCATTTTTGTTTGTAAGCATATTTCAGTGCTTTGATATTTAATAAAATGAAGTGTTTTTTTTTGTTACATCTCTATATTTATGGTTATATATATATGTATTCTATTGCATTCCTGTCTAAATTTAGATCAATAAACGAGACATGTCTTGATATTTTGTATACATTTTATCTATGCGCATGAAAGGATGTTTGAAGCATCACTAGTAAATATTTATTATTGGTTTGATAAATATTCTATATAATTATGATATCAAAGTTTATTGACACTAGAAATTGTGGGAAATGATTGTGATTTATGTGAAGGGTAGATTATATTTAACATTATGGAAATAAATGAACTAATGATCCATGTAGATTTAGGGAAAGTCAACTGCAAGATGATCTATTGTCGGGAAAAACTAGGCCATATATACCAGTGTTAAAGAATTTGTTGGGTAAATGATATCATAATTAATGTAATAGATTCTAGCAAGGTATGCTTAATTTAAGATGATATTTCTTTGTAATATTTTAACAGTGGGGATGGAATATCTTATTAGTATTGATTGAGGGGTGAACACCCTCACGAAATGTTTAATAAAATAAACGTTTGTTGGTTTTTCCCTACATAGTTTCCAAGGTATTGGTGTCTAATGATGTGTTTTCTTATAATTTTATTCTTATGATTTTGTTTCCTTGAATTTCATGACACTTACATTATCAAATATGTGAATAACTAGTCTAATTAAAAGAACCATGATAATGATACAAGTTTACAACAAGAAGCTTATGCTAATATACTACAGCAATGATTGTTATGCTATGTAACTTACTAAAGTTACTTTATGTAATGATGATAGTTTTATCTAATGGTTAGTTAAAGAATATGGAATAAGGGATTCAAAATGTTATATGCTATTAAATTCTGTAAAAAAATTCTAATCCTATGTATTTTTTTCACGAAGTTTACCAATGGATGCTACATTATATGTGGTTTAAAATAATAATAATAATAGTGATAAAATGTGTATATGTTATATAAAGTAATTGAAAAAATAAATTCTTATTGTGATAGCATTTCAAGCATCATTATTTTACATTTCACGCCTTTTATTAAGGGTTAATTTTGAATGGAGAAAATAATTGTTGGAATTACATGTTTAAGCTATTTTATTCCATGTATTCAAGGGATTTTTAAGTAATATTTGGAATTGCATGTTTAAGCTATTTTATTCCATGTATTCAAGGAGTGTTTAAGGGGTTGAATCCATTTATGCATTTAATATATATATATATATATATATATATATATATATATATATGCAGAGAGAGAGAGAGAGAGAGAGAGAATGTTTTTCCAAATTTTGCACTATAAAAGAGGTTTACAACTAAAGAGATTTGATCCCTCTTAGTTCATGTTAGAATCATGCTTAAGATGGATCTATACGGGTGATTAAAACATTTCAAGTAGTCATCCTATTATACATTTTGAGCATTTTTCAAATATATTTTTAGGTAAACTTTGCTTAAAATCCATAAAATCTTTGCTGAAATTGTAAGTTTAAGTTATCTAGTCTACACAATCCAAGTGCCCAAGAGGATTTTCAAGGAATTGAATCTATTAATGCATATATAAACCCATTTTAACCATGAATCTATCAAGTGATTAGAGGAATCATCTCTAGTTTTTTTTTCAAAGTTTTACATTCTAAAATAGGTTTGCAACTTAGTATATTTGATCTCTCTGCCCTTGGTAGATATACTAGTATAATTATATTAAAAAGCAACAAGACATAACTACCTCTAAAATAAATCTTAACCCTTATCTAGTACTATTATTAAAATTATTATTCTGTGAATATTTCATAAGATTAAATTCCTATTATCCACCTTTTTTTTATAAGCTTGGGAGGGCCTTTCTATTCATTAGATTTCAAAACAGGAAGGTTACAACTAGAAACTAAATGGTTAGGTGGCCTCAAACTGCCTAGAGGGAAACCAGGTCTGTTGGCCACCTAATGATATGATAAGATTTACAAAAAAAATATATTATGAGATTTTCAATCCAAGCCAAATAAGTTTGAGTGTCCTTAGACTTCCTAGATTCTAGATAACTATAAACATAAACATGGAAATGTTGAAACATATGCATACAAGAAAATTTAAAACTAGAAGTAAAATATCAGAATAATCATCATGAGCTAAATCAACAAGATCAAAATCTTCCGCACTTCAGCACGGAATCTTAGTTTATGGGATGCATGGGATATGCTCTTCGATGCAACTGAGGCGACCATTCTGCCTTTAGAGTTGAAATTGAATATGCTGGAAAACTTTACTATAATATGGGAACCTCTAAAAATATGATGGTGAGCCAAAAGGGATATGCTCCAAAACTTTAACCAAGTGGTTCTTCATCATCCAATACAAATATAATATTATTATCCATCTATTGATTATTAATAGTTAAATTAAAATTTTAAAAACTCTACTCCAAAATAAACACTTATCAGTATAATAAATCTTATAAATATAAATCTCAAAATTATAATTATAATTTTTATATAACATCTAGAATTATAATAAATTTACAATTTGTTATTCATTTAACAACATTAAAAGTTATAAAAGAAATGAAATAACAAAATTATACTATGTTACCAATATGTACAAAGATGTGCAAACTATGGTTGATGGGGGCCCTCCATGCCTCAACAAGAACATTGAACAAATATCACATCTAGGAGATCAAAGTGGTAGTATATATTTCCTTTTTTTTCTAACAATATCGGTTGGATTATATTTCTAAGAAGAAGGGGAGAGGTTTTCTCCATTACAAAATTCCCCAAGTCTGATGCAGAGGGTCTGCTTGGGGGCTAATTCTAGAGATATGCTACTTGATTTCCATTTTTCTGTCCTTCTTTTATAGCTAGAGACAGTTACATTGGAACTATATTGTTTGACGAACTGGAATAAAAGCAAAATACACTTGACTTTCAAAATAAACTAATCTTTCTACTAGAGTTAAGATCAATATCCATGGGCGTTTGGTGAGCTATTTGTTGACAGTGTTCTCACTTCCACGATATATGCTTCCCTAATCCATTGATGTGGATCCTTGCTCAGAATTTTTACTCATTACTTCTTTGATGTTGTTCAATGATTCCTGCATATGGCTGCACCTGTACCTTAGTTTGCTTATTTCCTCACTGCATGTCATCCATTGTGATTTCATTTGGGCCATCTCTGCTTTGGATTTCTCTTTATCTTGTTGGATCTGATTCTTGAGATTCTCTATCACTAATCGGTGGGATTTGCAGAATGCGCAGGCATGTGATCTGTTCTCCAGAGGGTCCATTTATATCTTCTTTCTGTTGATGTTGCTTTTAATATTTTCTCCTTCTTTCGTTGATGAGGTCTTCTTGTGCTTTGCTCCTTTGCTACTTGTTCTGCTTTTAAAATAGAGCGTTGCTACCAATGTGAAAGTATTTGCTGCCAACACTGAGAGGGAGATCCAACTCACGCAGGAGCAGAGTAGGGGAACCTGTAATGCAGCTTTGACCAGAGGCGTTGTTGAAAACTTAGTAAACAGCTCTGCTACCAGCACTGAAGGCTGTTTCCAGCTCACGCAGGAGCAGAGAAAGGAAGCGATAGATACATGGAGAAAAGCTCGAATGCGATGGTATGGAGAGATAACGTTGATGCTGAGAAAGTGCGTGGGCCATTAAAGGCTGAGAACAACTAAGGAAAAACACAACAGGGGGAGAAAAGCGCTCGGGTAGAGTTGAGATAGGTAGGTAAGGCGATGGTTGGGTAAATTGGGATTTAATAATGCACAAAAGGATAGGAGTGGGCTGAAGGTTCACATGATGCCAAATTTCAAAAGATTGAGAGGTACAGGTCGCAGAGATTTTTGTGATACAGTCAGAGTTGGGAATCATTGCAGGGTTGACAAAATGCTTGGTTGAGGATTCTAGAGAGATAATGGTTTTTTCATTAGAATTCTGAAGAGATGGTTTTTGTCATTAGAATTCATTGGGTATTCCAGCTGTATAAAAAACTTTTTCCATGGTTAACCATGCCTCTAGAAACCTCCATGAAACTATCTAAGATGGTTTTGAATCTTCTTGCCACTATGCAGGAGGCTCCACCTAGTAGAAGAGTGTCATCAACAAACAGGGAATGTTTTATTCTTTTGGTTCCTCTGCTTATAGATAGACCTGTCAGAGTAGAGTTTCTTCTAAAATGTTCCAAATTTCTACTAAGAGATTCTGCCATAATGATATAAAGAAAAGGAGATAGGGGGCATCCCCGTTTTAACCCTCTTGAGCTTTGGAAGAAATTTCTTGGCCTACCATTTATTAGTGGGGCTATCTAGGGCCCCACAGTACAGGCCTATATTATTTCCACAAATTCCTCATAAAACTTGAAAATTTTTAGCACATATGCCATAAAGGAAAGGTTAACTCTATCAAAAGCATTTGCCATATCCAATTTTAGGATGAAGCCTTTTTCATTATTTTATAGGCTGGTGTGTATGGCTTCTTGAACTAAGATAATATTATCCACAATCTGCCTATTAGGTACAAATCCTCCTTGATTTTCAGTGATTAGGGAAGGGAGGAGAGGTTTCAATCTTCCTGCTATAATTTTGGAGATGATCTTGTAAGAATTATTACAAAGATATATAGGTCGGAAGCGATTAAAAGTAGTTGGCTGGGGATCTTTGGGAATTAAGGCCAGAAAGGTTGAGTTGGTGTACCCTCCTATCTTCCTTTTTCTCATTACATATCTTATCATTTTCATTAGATCCTTTTTTATAATGTGCCAAAAGGTCCTGTAGAAAGATATGGGAAAGCCATCCGGTCCAGGAGCCTTATCCAGTTGCAGTGCCCAGACTATTGCTTTTACTTCTTCTTCCGTTACTTCCTTAGTAAGAAAAATATTGCTGCTGTTGTCAATAATTCTTGGGATGTGTCTCAGAAACTCTTCAAGATTTTCCTGGCTATCTGGAGCTGTGAGCTGTTTTTTGAAATGGTTGAAGGCTTAATTTTTTATTTCTTCTTGTCCTGTTACCTCTTCTCCCTCCCCTCCTATGATTTTTTCAATATTGTTCTTGATCATTCTTGTTTTTGTTGAATTGTGGAAAAAGGAGGTGTTTTTGTCTCCAGCTTGCATCCATATCTGTCTGGACTTGAGCCTTCAAGTTTCTTCTTCTTGTCTGTTGCTCCTGTATATTTTCCATTGCACTTCTTTTTCTTTTGCTTGCTTCTCTATGGTACTGTTACTGCTCTCCAGTTCCTCTTGAATTTGTTTTAGCTCTTTTTTTAGCTCTTATTTCTCTTTGTATGGTTCTTTATATTTGATTCTTGCCCAATCCTTTACTCTTACTTTTGTTTCTTTTATTTTTGTTTCTCATATGTAAGTGGGGGAGTCACTTATGTTTGTTTTCCATACATTTTCCACTTCTTTTTGTGCTTCTTCGTTGATGTCCCATAACTGATTATATCTAAAAGGTAGTGGTCTGTAGTTTTCAGCCATGCCAAGCTCCATAATTATCGGTTTATGATCCGATGCTGCTGATGGAATTATTCTGGAAGTTTCTCTGCTATAGTTGATTATCATCTTATCTCGGATGAGGATCCGATCTAGCCTTTCCTTTATGTTTGCCTTGCCTATTCTCGTGTTGTCCCAAGTGTATTTCCCATTTTTTGGTGGGATGTCAATAAGGTTGCTTTGATCCATTATTTCTTCTATAATTTCTCTACTTGGATCTGGTAGGAAGTTCCCTCCTCTTTTTTCTTTAGCTTTTAGTATTAGATTTAGATCTCCTCCAGCTATGAGGTTGTATTCATTGTCATCTCCAATGCTTTCTTTTAAGGTTTGCCAACAATTTTCTTTATGCCTGTAGTGATTAGGAGAGTATATGTTGTAGATGCTGGCTTTCCCACCTATTTCTGCATTCTCCAGCTTCGTATTTATCCAGTGTTCTTTTTTTATCTGTTGTTGTAGTTTCCATTTCCCTTTCTTCCATATAGTGCTTATCCCTCCTGAAGCACCATTGGCCAAAATTGCATGTTCTTCATAAATCCTTGATGTTTCCACAATCATATCCATTTCTTGGCTGATAAGCTTTGTCTCTTGAATTAAGAGGATGTCAGGTTTTTCACTTTTGATCAGGTCTTTCAAAAAATTTATTTTGGAGGGTTGACCCAACCCTCTACAATTCCAACAGACAACTATCATTATTTACTATTATGGACGGCTACAAGGTCCTTCCCTTTGTGTGCTTGTTGTACTTTTTCTTTATTTTTTGTTCCTTTTTCTAGAAAATTCTCTAATCCCTGTTGTGTTCCCAGAGAGATATCTTTGGATGCTTCTTCATCCCTGAGTTCTTTATTTTTTTTCCTTCCAAATTTCTTTGTGTTCTAAGTGTTTTGGGGAATTTATTTTGTCTGGTTCCTAGTTAAGATTCGATCCAGGTTTTGAGGCAAGGGATTGTTCGCTTGGTGAGGAGAAATAGGGGGGGTAAGGGTAGGGGAAGAAAGGAGAGAGGGTTTGGGGGATGAGGATGAAATCGGATCTGAAGGCATAAGGGCAGATGAGAGGATGTCAAAAGGGTTTGCCCCCAAAAGGGAGGTTGTCTAAGAGGGGGAAGGGGATCCTGGCGGTGGAGGGGGGTGTGGTCCTTTGGTGGGTTTTTCATCTGTCTTTTTCTTTTTTACTTGTTCCCATTTTGGGTCTAATGTTTATTTTTCATTTTTTTCAGGTTCTTCTCTTTTGCTACATCTATTGGTGAAATGACCGTATTCATGACATACCTTGCACTTGAAGGGGATTTTCTCGTAGTCCAGCTGCTGAATGTGGATCCATTTGTCCACCTTGATCTTGACAGCTTCCGGGAGGCCCTTTCCTAAATCCACCTCTACACAAATTCTTGCACATGCCTACATGTTGTATTTTGGTTCACTTCTGTCAATGTATTTTCCCACTTCATTTCCTATTGCGTGTACCGAATCATCGCTCCAGCAGTGAAGAGGGAGATGCGGCAATCTGACCCATACTGGTACCACATTGGGGACATCCAGTTCTAGATCAAAGTCCGGGGTCCATTGATTTAGATACAACCCTCTTGTGTCCATGAAGTAAGGCCCGCTTCGGAATATGAGATCTCGATCACTTTTGGTCTCGAAATGAAATGTGTAGTACCCCCTTCCACAGAATCTTATGGCTATTTTTCCTTGTGTAAACTAGATCCAATTTATCTCCACCCATTTTTGTACTATTTTAGGCGAGGGCCACAATCCACTGAGTTGACCCACAAGTCCCTTTTCTGCAAGTGAGATCGCAACTTTTCTTGGTACTGCTGGCGGCAAAGGTATTTCTGGTATGGATTCCAACTTTTTGACAAATTTTGTGGCTGTTGGTCTAGTTCGCTAAGGTCCCAGAGATTTGATTAGGGAGGCAAATGCTACTGACTCTTCATTTGACTATTGATTATTCGCATTTGTGGCATTTGCAGGAGTTGAAGGCGGCCTCGGATCTGGCTCCTGCGTAGCCATGGGAGCAATGCGATCTGTTGTGCTTGGCTTAGCGGCGTAGGGCATGACGCAGAGGAGCGGTTGTTAAAAACAATTTGGGGAAGCCATCATTACACATAATAATGGATTCAGAATCAACATTGTGGTAGTATATATTTCATAAAATGAAGTTACAAGATATTACAAGACACTACAAGGAAAATACCCTCTAGCAGATGTTTTTGAGGAAACCCTTATAAAAATAGCCCAAATATCCGTTTGTAGAGGAGGTTTATAAAGGAGGTTGGCGGGTGGAGGTTTTTGTAGATGTTTTTTGTCTGGTGCATTTCTCATCATAAACCACATGAGTGCGTTTAACTCACAAAGCATCGGTTCATACTAAAAATTAGCACATCGATACATTGTGCTCTCCATAAAAACCCGCCTGGTGCGTCCATTAGGGGAGTTTTGAGGTCTAAAATGGGCCTCCTATAGAAATAATAAAATAATAGCTAAACCAATAAAATAATATTTATGAATTTGCAATCCACTTTTTGCACCAAAATCCATGTAACCATGGTTAAATTCAATTCAAAAGTTGTACCAAAATAAAATTAATAAAACATTTGTATTGATGTGACTATAAATAAGAATGAACTTTTCAAGAAAAATTCATTATCATTGCACAACTAATGCATTTGCCCTTTCTACTTAAATAACTTAAAATAAAATATAAATATAAATTCATAAATTCTTAATTATAGAATATACTATTAATTAAAATTTATATTATTTAAATTATATAATAACATGTAATTAATATACTATATAAAAA
Source organism: Pinus albicaulis (assembly GCA_034641835.2). Lineage (NCBI taxonomy): Eukaryota > Viridiplantae > Streptophyta > Pinopsida > Pinales > Pinaceae > Pinus > Pinus albicaulis. Next base: position 1,633,737,869 of record CM076580.1, on the reverse strand, counting down.
TAATATAATATAATATATTGTTTTATGTATGAATTTTATATTACATATTGATTTGATTTGATTTATAAATAAATATTTGAAAATATAAAAATATAATATTTATTGAAAAGTGTGTAAATACATGAAGATTGTGTAGGGATATGCATTGTTTCTTTCAAAAAATATGAAATGAAGATAATAATATTTTATTCAAAAAAATGTAAATTGACATTTATTATGAGTACTTTACTTTATGACTTTAAAAGTACTTGGAGCACTACCATGGTTAACTATGTGTTTTTATCCACTATTGAAAATGTGACAAGTAAGTACTTTTAACTCAAGCAATGCCACCTCAACCACTAGGGATGATGTCATCCACTAAAATGTGATTGGTTCTCATAAATTGAATTTTGATTGTACATTTTCCATAGGAGGCCCATTTTATACCTCAAAATTCCCCTAATGTCATTACTATACAGATTCAGACCCGATTGCATCATAAATGTTGATCAGCGATTGTCATTGATGTCAACCCAAGCAGCACCAAGGGCTACCCCAATATTGCATGGAGATTTTTGACCTACCAAATTAATATATTCTGGGTCAAGAATGCTTTTGATGGTTTCTACTTGTCAAGATGTTTCCGTTGATATATGGCATGCCACGTAATTCTTCACGGTTTGAGAGATATTCATGTTTGAATTTTGTACCCCCAGTTAGTGGGCTAAAACCCCATGGGGTTGTGGCATGGGTCATTGAAAAGTAATAATTAATATTTTTTAAGCTCCTAAAATCCCTCCCACTTTCACTTGTTGAAGCCCCTCTCAACCTAATAATTTATATAAATTGTGATCCTCATATCCTCCTGATGAAAGGGATTTCGCTATCTGAAACCGGTCATCGTGGAATTTTCGCTCTAAATTTTTTTATACGAAATTTCAGAAGCTGAAATTTTTATGAGGCGAATCCGTAATCCTAAGGAAGTTCCAGTAAAAATTTCAGATCAAGGTGCGCAACATTTTTGGAGATATGATCTATGGAAGTCGGTGTTTTTGCAGGCTCCTGAAATTCATCTCAAAGAAGTGATCTTGGGAAAATCGTCATAACTCGCGCTCTATGTATCATATTGGAATTCTGTAAAAAGTGGTAGATAGTGCATGAACTATATTTTTTTCTCTATCAATTTTAGAGCTTAATGAAGAAACAATGACATATGGAATGCCATACAAATTTGCTCTACTGAAACAATCCATAATAATTAGGGTATTGTGAGAGATTTGGAATAACTATCTCTTGAAGAATCCAAATTGGGTCAGACCTGTGGCATTGTAAATATGACTCAAAAAACTACTACAGTACCGAAAATCACATATTGGGGATCTGAAATAACAAAGACACACCAGATTTAATATCGATCTCCTAGAAGGCAAGAAAAAGCTAGATCATGTGTTGTCAAGAGACTACAGACTTGAAAATCCTCCAGAAGAATCTTCGAAGCCACAGAATGAACGAACATGGAATAATAAGACTGATAATTGTGCTATCACTCTCAAGGCTTGAAACAACAAAGATGTGTGGTATGTTGATAGCGGTTTCTCAACACATATGACTGGAGATAGAAATAAATTTGTATCTCTGAAAGAGAAGAAGGATGGAACTGTGTCCTTTGGAAATGATGGATCTTCAAATGTTATAGGATCAGGTATCATCACTCTTGGAAGCAAATATGCTCTAGCCAAGAATGTTCTATTGGTTGAAAACATGAATCACAACCTGCTCAATGTTGGACAAATGTGTGATCAAGGACACACAATACTATTCAACTCCACAAAATGTGAAATCAGGAAAGGCAAGTATGGTGAAATTGTGGCTACAACAAGTTGAGCTCCAAACGACATATATGTTTTGGATGAAGCAACCAAAGCACGTCTAATAGCTAAAGAGGATAATATAATATTTGGTAGCAATGATGATCGACTAAGTAAGAAGTTTTCTACCAAGATGCAAAGTGATTTTGATATGTCTTTACTTGGTGAGATGGAATACTTCTTAGGTGGTTTTTATTCCGGAGTGGGTTTCCACCTTTATTAAAAAAAAATGCATCCGTTCAGTTGACTACTGAAGAATCTCGGGCGTTGGAGCATCCATCCAATGGGAGCTGGAGAAGAATGATTTTCTAGATTCTAGGAAGTTGGAGCTTTATTTTCAAATGGAGTTGAATATTGAAGAATTCTTAGAAAAGCATTAGGTGGTTTTTGTCCCGGAGTGGGTTTCCACCTTAAAAACTGTATGCATTTATGTTCCTTTTTTTTACTGCTATCATTGTAAAAACAGTTATAATAATTGAAGATTAACTAATGCTCTAATTGAAAGGAATACTGATTCACCCCCCCCCTCAGTATTTCCAACAATTGGTATCAGAGCTTGGTTCCTTCAATAAAAGTTTAACAGATGGAAGGAGGTCATGGAGCATACCAAGAATGGTGTACCTCTGTTCAATGAAAATAATTATGCACTCTGGAAAGGAAGAATGGAGGTATATCTCTTAGCGCAAGGTTACAAAGTATGGGACACTGTTCAAAATGGATTTACATCAACCGCAGATGAACAAGGTAAGAAGAATTTGGCAAATGATGCAAAATAAAATAATATTATTATTAGTGGAATTATTGAATCTACTTATCATAAGGTGTTGGATTTTAAAACCGCAAAAAATGTATGGGACAAGCTTGAGAATATATATGCAGGTGACTCAAATGTCAAAGAAGCAAAGCTTCAAATCTATAGAGCAAAATTTGAGCAACTCAGAATGAAAGAAGATTGTAACATTGCTGCATATTTCCAATACGTTGATGAAATAACCAATACTCTGGAAGGATTGGGAGAGCCAGTTGACGAGCAGACTAATATACGAAATATTCTTAGAACGTTACCAAGGAGATTCAACCCAAAGGTATCGGTCTTAGAATATAATGAAAATTTGGACAAACTCAGGAAAGAGGAATTACATGGAGTTCTCATAGCATATGAAATGAGAATTGATGAAGAAGAGGGTACTTCACATCTAGAAACTGAGTTTGTTGCATCTGAGAAAACCAATAAGGACAAACAACCTTCAATTGAAAAGACATGCACCTGCAAGTGTGAATAAAAGGTAGATGATGGAGAAGGTCTTTCAGATGAAGAATATGCTTACTTTACGAGAAAACTAAAAATTGGTAAGGGAAAATTCAAAGGTAAAATTCCATTGATATGTTTTGATTGTGGTGAGGTTGGGCATTTCGCAGCAAAATTTCTGAACAGAAGTGATGGCAACTCAAAAGGAAAGAAAGGCTTTAAGAAATTCAACAAGCAAGGATCCAAAAGGAAATTTCTCTTTAAAGAAGATAGCTCATCATTCGATGAAGACAATGACAGTGAAGAAGAAGCCAATGAGAGAGTATTGTTTATGGCCAAGCACAACAAACAAGAGGTATCAAACAACGAAGAAGAAGGATTGACCATAGAACAATTTTCTAAGGAAGCAATCAAGCTTATAAAAGAGCTCAAGGAAGAAAAGATCCGTTCCAATACTCTTGAAGAACAAGTTCAAGGTCTCAAAATTGAAGTGGAAGAAGACAAATGCATTGAAGAGTCACTTCAGAAGAAGTTGGAAGAAAGCAACCAAGAAAGGGAAGAATTAGAAGCCGAAGTAGTCTCACTGTGTAAAGAAGTGATGAAAGGAAAAACTATCCAAAACTATGCCAATAGCTCAAGGGCTGCAAAGGACCAGACTTTCCAGGGCTTCAAATATATCATCAAAAGAAAGGAATATTTATATGTCAAGCTAAGTACATCAAGGAAATGCTAAAGAAATTCAAAATGGAATATTGCAAACCCATCCTTACTCCGATGATAACATGTTACAAATTGATCATAGACGACTCATCTAAGGATGTGGATCAAAGGTTGTACAAATCTATGATTGGTAGTCTTCTATATGTAACAACTTCTCGACTAGATGTTATGCAAGCAGTTGGACAAGTAGCAAGATTTCGAGTAGCACCAAAAGAATCACATATTATTGCCATCAAAAGAATTCTTCAATATCTAAAGGGAACAACGGAATATGGCTTGTGGTATCCCAAGGGTAAAAATCTCATTATTCATGCCTTTATAGATGCATATTGGGCAAGAAGTGTTGATGATCGTGAGAGTACTCGTGAAGAATTGGAATATCTTCGCCAGAAGCTTGGGATTCTCCCAAGTTCTCATTAGATTTTCCTTATTCAGATTATAAAGGGGGAGTGGAAGTGTGTACAGTTCCACAGGATGGTTGTGTGTCAGGGGGAGTGGAAGTGTGTACAGGTCTGCAAGATGGTTGTGTGTCAGCGGGAGTTACTCTTATAATGTTGTAGGAAGAGGTGTCATGATCGCAGGGGGAGTACTTGTGTTGCCATCAATGCCAAAAGGGGATATTGTTGATCAACGGTTGTCATTGATGTCAACCCAAGCAGCACCAGGGGCTACCCCAATATTTCATGGAGATTTTTGACCTACCAAATTAATATAAAATGGGTCAATAATGCTTTTGATGGTTTCTACTTGTTGAGATGTTTCTGTTGATATATGGCGCGCCACGTAATTCTTCACGGTTTGAGAGATATTCATGTTTGAAGTTTGTACCCCCAGTTAGTGGGCTAAAACCCCATGGGGTTTTGGCATGGGTCATTGAAAAGTCATAATTAATATTTTTTAAGCTCCTAAAATCCCTCCCACGTTCACTTGTTGAAGCCCCTCTCAACCTAAGCATTTATATAAATTGTGATCCTCATATCCTCCTGATGAAAGGGATTTCGCTATCTGAAACATGTCATCATGGAATTTTCTCTCTAAATTTTTTTCTACGAAGATTCATAAGTTGAAATTTTTAAGAGGCGAATCAGAAATCCTGAGGAAGCTCTAGTAAAAATTTCAGATCAAGGTACGCAATACTTTCGGAGATATGATCTGTGGAAGTTAGTGTTTTTGCAGGCTCCTGAAATTCATCTCAAAGAAGTGACCTTGGGAAAATCGTCATAAAACTCTCTCTCTGAGTATCAGATTGGAATTCTGTAAAAAAATAGAAGATAATGCATAAACTGTGTTTTTCTCTCTATCAATTTCAGAGCTGAATGAAGAAACAATGACACGTGGCACTCCATACATGTTCGCTCTACTGAAATAGTCCATAATTAGGGCATTGTGAGAGATTGGGCATAACTCTCTCTTGAAGAATCCAAAGTGGGTTAGACCTGTGGAATTGGAAAGATGACTCAACAAGCTACTACATGACTTCAAATCACATATTTGGGATCTAAAATAATAGAGATACACCAGATTCAATATCGAGCTCCTAGAAGGAAAGAAAAAACTCGATCATGTGCTGTCAAGAGACTGCAGAATTGAAAATCCTCCAGAAGAATATTCGAAGCCATAAAATGAATGAAAATGGAAGAAGAAGAAGACTGATAATTGTTCTATCGCTCTCAAGGCTCAAAACAACAAAGATGTGTGGTATGTTGATAGCGGTTGCTCAATGCATATGATTGGAGATAGAAAGAAATTTGTATCTTTGAAAGAGAAGAAGGATGGAACCCTGTCCTTTGGAAATGATGGATCTTCAAATGTTATAGGATTAGGTACCATCACTCTCAGAAGCAAAGATTCTCTAGCCAAGAATTTTCTATTGGTTGAAAACATGAATCACAATCTGCTCAGTGTTGGACAAATGTGTAATCAAGGACACACAATACTATTCAACTACACAAAATGTGAAATCAAGAAATATAGGTATGGTGAAATTGTGGCTACAAAAAGTCGAGCTCCAAAAAACATATATGTTCTGGATGAAGCAACTAAATCACGTCTAATAGCTAAAGAGGATGATATAATATTTGGTAGAAATGATGATCGACTAAGTAAGAATTTTTCTACAAATATGCAAAGTGATTTCGATATGTCTTTGCTTGGTGAGCTAGAATACTTCTTAGGTGGTTTTTGTCCTGGAGTGGGTCCACTTTAAAAAAAAAAAAAAAAAAAAAGGCATACGTTCAGTTGACTACTGAAGAATCTCGGGCGCTGGAGCGTCCATCCAGTAGGAGCTGGAGAAGAATGCTTTTCTAGATTCTAGGAAGTTGGAGCTTTATTTTCAATTGGAGTTGAATATTGAAGAATTATTAGAAAAACATCAAGTGGTTTTTTTCCTGGAGTGGGTTTCCACCTTAAAAACTGTATGCATTTGTGTTCCTTTTGTTTACTGCTATCATTGTACAAACACCGATAAAAATTTAAGATTAACTAATGATATAATTGAAAGGAATACCGATTCATCCCCCTTCCCAGTATTTCCAACAATAAAAACTTGTGCTAAATAGAAATAGGCTCGGTGCGCTTTGCAGAAACCGCCTGGTGTGCCTCAAAAACCCACACACTGGAACATGGTTAAATAATAAAAAAATTACGGCCAAAAATCCGCTTTTGACTTCTTTAGTACTCTAGAGCTCTCAAGCAATGGTACAAATTTCCCTTATGTGAGGTGCTCTACCATTGGTGCTCCCATTACACACACTGTTTCCATCTATTACCAACCTTATAGATTTTGAATTTTGGAAAATGGTGGGCAAATTTAGTTTTGAAAATTCTTCAGCAGATATGCCTCCTCGATGCCCAAATGTATAGGTATTTTACTTTTTTTCTCCATAATTAAACTTTTTAGCGGATTATTTTTCTAAAAAAACTTAAATTTACTCTTAAAAAATAAAAATAAAAAAATTCATGTGCGGTGCGCTTGAGTCGTTCGAATCGCAACGGTTCATGGTGTTGCTTGTAAATTTACAGGTCGCATTGCGAACGGTGCTAATGAACACTGCACTGGTTCCGGTGCTGTACCAAAAAACACGCATCGTGTTTTAAAAACAAATATAAATGTCGGTGCGATTGTTTAACCGACTGCACCATTGACTATATCCAAGTTTGGGAGGGCGGTGCACTGACCAAACTATGCGACTCAGGGCAGATATTTTAGTCAGCGCACCGCCCTCTGGACACTGGTACATAGTCAACGATGTGGTCATTTAAAAGACCGCACTGTTGACCATGTACTAATGTCAGGAGGGTGGTTCGCTAACTAAACTATCCGCCCTAGGGTGCATAGTTTGGTCAACACACCACCTTCCTGACACTAGTACATAGTTAATGGTGTGGTCGGTTAAACCAGTACACCGTTGACTCTGTAATGATGCCATTTGGGTGATGCACTAATGAAACTACCTGCCCTGGGGCAAGTAGTTTGGTCAGCACACCGGCCTCCCGAACTTGTACATAGTTAATGGTGCGGTTGGTTAAACGAGCACACTGTTGACCATGAATTAATGTTGGGTGGTGCATTGACGTAATTATCTTCCAGGGGATGGATAGTTTCGTCAACGCACCATAAGCGAAAGTACATTTCATGTTGTGCGCTACGTTGCAAATTTCCCGGACATGGAAATCTTAGGTGCACTGGTTGTTTTACAGCGCCTGCATTGTTTTCAAATATATATATATATATATATATATATATATATATATATATATATCTCATTTAATAAAAAAAATGTATTTAATATGTTAATCATTCAACGACGTCAAAGGAGAGAATAGAGGGAACAACAAGAACATATGGCAGACCAGTATAACGTGGTTCGCCTGTGGGAGGCACGAGAGAGGGAGAGACTTATGTATCCTCACCCTATTACAAAAACCACCCAGTTGATCCTAAGGGAGGTAGGCCTCCTCAAGTTATATGAGGAGGCTACATCCTTGAAGGGCCATAATAGGTTATTGTGACAACTCATCTTTGGGTGGAATGCCCACCAACAGGCTTTTCGGGTTGGTCCTAACCGGTGGTACGCACCCTCTGAGGAGGACATATATTTTATTACTGGCATATCTAGGAGAGGGCAGGATTTTCCCTCATTCCTAGAGGTCCCCATCGGCTATGCAGCAGGGAATCAGTTGGTGTACTCCTAGAGATACGTTAGTGCCGATATACTTTCTCTAGCAGATTTTTCAGGTCTCTAGTGGTCAGTTATGTATTGCTTCATTTGATGCAGAGGAGGTGAGGTGCCTCTCACTACTACTGTCAACCATTTCACACCATGCCAGTGACGGGAAACACATTAGTTTCCTGCTTTTATTTTATGTTGATTCTTTATTACAGGCGCCACAACTTGTGAGGTGGTCTGCGATTTTTTTACTACAGTTTTGTACAACGTTAGATAGATGTCGTTGTTAGGCACAAGGGAGGGTGAACTTACCTTTTTCTTAAGATTTTTTATTTTTTATTTTTTGAGAGGTTTCCAAAGTGAGGCCCACTTTTGTTCGGTAGCCTCGTAGGCCGATGCCAAACGTATAGATGGATATGTGGGGCTAGTATATGATGCCCAAGAGGGGCGAGTCTGTGTTTTCAGCCAAGATATCTCATGATGCACTGGATTTGATATCCATTGTTCATTAGGGGAATTTTGAGGTCTAAAATGGGCCTCCTAAGAAAATTATAAAATAATAGTGGAAATAATAAAATAATATTTGGTTACATCATCAATTTTTAGAAGGAAAAAAAAAAAAAAATCTACTTTTTCAACTCGTATTTTGAATTTATCTCCCAATGTTTTTACTCAAATTTCGAGCGGGAGTACTCATTGGATGCAAAATTTAACTCCTCATCCAAGGAGTACCCATGTTTCATAATTTCGTGTAGCATATTCCATCTAAAGTAAGCACCATGGGTACTCCTTGGATGAGGAATTAAATTTTGCATCGAATGAGTACTCCCACTCGAAATTTGAGTAAACACTTTGGGAGATAAGTTGAGAGTACGAGTTGAAAAAATAGTTTTATTCTTTTATTATTTTTTAATATTTTTACCCTTTTACTTAAAAATTGGTAAATCATCTCCCATGGTTGACATCATCATCTTGAATCTTATTGGTTCTTATAAATTTTATTTTGGTTGTACATTTTTCTTAGGAGGCCCATTTTAGACCTCAAAATTCCTCTAATGGATGATCACACCTTCGTTCTGGTGCCATGTCCGTATGCTGCTTTGGATTGGCGAGGGTGTGCCAACATCCTCTTCATAGATAAGGAGTCGCCGAATGAGAGAGGTAATATTAGTGTTTTCTTTAAATTTGTTCTAACACGTTCTTTAACTTGTTTTATTAAATTGTTTAATGAAATTCTGTAATTATTATTGTGTACTTATATATATTATGTAGATATTGGGTCATTTGTTGGCGATGAGATGCCACCGCCACCAAATGATCCAGGTGTAGATCCTGCTGACGATAAGGAGATGGCAGATGTGGAGGATCGGGCCGGTGATAGACCTAGTCCTCATGATCATGCGCAGGTACTGGCGTGTGTGAGGCATAGGCCTGACACTAAATTTAGGATGGAGTTGGGCGACCAACTCTGTCGACTCCTAGTGGAGGAGGGAGTTAGGCTGGTCACTATTAGAGAGATAGAAGTTGATGATATGCTAACAGTGATATGGTGAGGCATTCCATGTGATATGTTGACCTTGACGTGACATATCGTTGGAGCTACTAGATTACCGACGCAGGTGAGGAGGGCCAATCGACATAGGCGTGGTGGAGATGTATTATGTCGACAGTCGAGCAATACATCATCTGATGATCATGATCGGTGGAGTGATCATCATACAACTAGTACTCCACCTCGTGTCGGAGATGAGCAGTCTGCAACATCCATTAGTCATGATTATGACCAGGCACCCGATCCTAAGGAGGGCGCAGGTCCATCTGAGGAAGCAGGTCCATCCACTAAGTAGGCCGCCATACCATCCACAGATTAGCAGGCTGGGCCATCCAAGAGTCATCATGAACAAGTAGTTGATCCTGATCAGCATGAGGCACCTCCTGATTAACAAGAACATGATGATCGACATCTATCTGAGCATGTCGAGGTTGCACCATCGACGGAGCAGGCCTCGACTAGTACTACTATTGATGTACTGCCAGCTGATATTTGACATTTATATGTAGTTATATTATAGTTGTATATTTTTGACATTATATATATATATATATATATATATATATATATATATATATATATATATATATATGGTCCATGTAATTTATGTTCATGTCGCATATGTACTTAATTTACATGTTGGTGTTCATCATGATGTGTATATTGTTAGGTCATGTTAGATATGTTCATTTAATGTGTAGCTTGCAGATAGATGTGTATGTGATAGCAGTTATTTGACATGATATGTATATTTGATGTTTGTGTTGTGATGATGTTATACAATGCTTTTGTTTTGTTAGATGATCACGATCATAATGATTAGATGATGTTAGCGAATCTGAATGTGTTTTTTAGTCGAATATGATGTTTGTATGATGGTTATCATGACCATGATGTTTCTTTTTTTATATTAAATCATGATATTTATTAAATATTATGTCGTGATTGTAATTGTAATTGTATGTAAAATTGTAAACTTGTAATTGTATTTATAATTGTAATTGTATATAAAATATTTGTAAAATTTTAAGTGTTTGTAATGTTTAATTTATTGTGAAATGATTGTAATTTTAATTGTAATTGTAATTGTATATATGTAAAATTGTAAAATTGTAATTGTAATTGTAATTGCAATTTTAATTGTAATTGTATGCAAAATTTTTGTAAAATTTTAATTGTATATTTAATGTGAAATGATTGTAATTGTAATTTTAATTGTAATTGTGTATATGTAAAATTGTAATTGTATGTAAAATTATAAAATTGTAATTGTAATTGTAATTGTAATTTTAATTTTAATTGTAATTGTATGTGAAATTGTAAAATTGTAATTGTAATTGTAGTGTGAAATTGTAAAATTGTAATTGTAATAGTATGTATTGTCATCATTCAATTTTATTAAAATTTGTAAATTTATAAATTAATTGTCAATTTTGAACCATAATTACCGTAAGTAAAATGTATACTGTAAATATTGTTAAATTACCATAATTGTAAAATTTTAAATTTGTATGAATATAAATAATTGTAAAATAATTAATCTATAATAATATGAATTTTTGTAACATAATAAAGTTTAGAAAATAATGCAAAGAAATTCATGTACTTTAGAATTATCATTATTTTATTATGGTCTTACATACAAAAAAAAGAACTTTATACAGTACGCCATTGCTTTCGAGATCAACATAATTACAAATTATCAAGTGAAATGATTTTAACATTATCACAATGAAAATTACTAATTAATTCAAACTACATTTTATAATGTTTCAAAAAAAAGAGTCCTAGTTATAAGGTAATTAAGTCATTTTATTTATAAAAACCCATTTTAAAAAATATAAATGATGAAATAGCACAATTACCATATCACTCTCGGTTCTCATGATCATCACCCTCATTATCTTCCAGCTCGCTTGGCATGATAACACTATTTTTCTCAAAAATATGTTTTGATCTAAGGTCATGTCTCAATACAAACCACCAAGCCCTATCCAACACATATGGGAAAAAAAACACCTAGTTGCAGTGTTTGGGGAAAACATAGGGCTCCTTAGCTTCATCCTACATCTTTCTAGAGTTGATACATATTAGCCTACTATTGCGATCTTCCTTTACATTATTCTGATCAAAGGTGTCCCACCACTTGCACCTAAAAATAACACATTGGAAAGAAGAGAAATCCACTTCAATGATCTCTTGTATCTTTCCAACGTAACCTAACGTCCCTTGTACTAGGTTTTGATCACGGTGGCTAGATCAACTAGATTGATAGAACTCGACTTCCACTCCACAATATTGTGTGATGTGCCCATCATCTGCATTTTCTGTGCGAAAATGTTGTCCATATGCCCACATAGATGGGAAAAAATGCACCTATAAAAAAGTTAAAAAATCATAGTGTCATATGTCTTATAATAACCCAACAGTTAAAATATGAAATATAGATGTAATTAAATTTCAAAGGTGCATTATTAAGCTTAAAGTGTACATAAATAGATTATTACCGAGTTGGTGCACTGAATCCCTACTTTTAGCTCATCCTCTTCATCACATGGGTAACGAATGGTTGCACCGTATTTCTCTCTGACTTTGTCTGCAACCCAACTGTTGGGGCATATTTTTGGCATATTTTCTTTTAAATGATCGGGATAAGGCACACTCCTACCATTAAAATTTTTGAATTATTTTCTATCACTATCCCATTTCATCCTCTTTTGTTCGTACAATGCAACCCATGGTTGTGTCGCTTCAAAATTGTAAAGAACGAATTTATTGATTTCTTCAATTTTTGCATTCGCTGATGAAATCAAACTGACATATAGCACATATGAGATCAAAATATACATTATATAAAAGTTCAACATGAATATTTATTTTGTGTAAATTTGAAAAATTATAAGTCGCTTACCCTTTATCAAGCGCCTTTTTCCATTTGTTTGGAGCAGCTCCGCTTCTCTTTTGTCTTCATCCCTTTCATCATCCCAAATCACCGCACTTGGTATGTTGTCGATCTACTTGATGTACTCACTAGCATAATAGAAAGACTCATATGATATGTACCCCTCTGCCATAGACCCCTCGGGTTTTTACATTTGTCGAACAAAACCTTTCAATTTCTTCATGTACCTCTCTAAGAAGAACATCCAATGACAAGAAACCATCCCAACTAATTCAACCTCATCTAGTAGGTGGATTACCAGATGAACCTGCAAGTCCACAAAACTCATCGATAGTTCCTTCTCAAACATACAAACAGTCTCAACTATCTCTTGACGCCACCATGGAATGCTAGCCACATGAATCTCCTTTGACGTGGACCAACGTACAAATGCAGATAATTTAGATATGAAATGTCCTAGCTCTTGGGGGAATTCATGTTTCACAAACCCACGCACAAACAAAGGATAATGACACTGCAAAATTATAAACACATGCAATAATATACAAAATTAGTTATGTTTTATGATCCCTGGATGGGATATAATTTATTAATATAAAAAATAATAAAATTATTCTTTTGAAATTATACGTACTCATAGAAGATTCAAATGGTCATGCGATTTCAACCCCGAAAAATGGTCATCATGGTGAAGTAGTATCGTAGTGAAGACCCGTATGAAGATGACACCCTCACACCCCTTATAACTTCCTTTGCCAAAGAAAGATAATTTTTTTTAAAGCCATGGGACATTACCTTCCTTGAAATACTATGAATTAGTTGAGGGACCAGCGTCTGCCTTTGATCTTATACTTTCTAATCGTCTTGGCCAATGTTTCTTTTTAGTTTTTTAAGTAATAATATATTTCCTCACATCTAGTGTGTCACTTTTTTTTTTATGATATGTGCCTCGATAAAGAATATGAAACATTTTTAAATATATGCATGGAATCTAATAAGTGGGTAATCTTAAGATGCTCCCAATATGGGAGGTTATAAAAGATAGATTTCCTTTTCATCCCAATGGGAAATTTCTCAACATAGGTGTTGAAGAATTCTGGATCATCGAACATAGGCTCCCCATTTGAATCAAACATTTCTATGAACTCCTTCTCCTTCTCTCTCTCATATGGTATAAGCCATTCAATTGGTGTCGTTATTGGAGGCCTTTGGGTTCTCTCTTGTTTACCATTGAAAGCGGATGTTGGTCTTCTATAAGGGTGTTCTTTTGGGAGGAATACCCTAGAGCAGTCATACACTAGCTTTTGTAGGTCATTGGAACATCTAGCTTTTAGAGAACGTCCACAAAATTTACATCCAAAATACCCTTTTGTTACAAGACATGCCAGATTATTGTATACAATATATATGCATGGCATGTCAAAGAATATCATGAATATCAGAACAATTACAACGAATTAAATAACTAATATGAGAAAGAATATTGTTATGTATATAAACAGATCAATAAACATGTAATTTTCCAGAGAAAACTCCTAAGGTTGGATAATCATGTGTCGTGTAAGAACATATGCCATACAACGTAAAACTCCTCTCTGATGCGATGGGTCTTGATACATCGTATACATTTATCCCATCCCATAAGTCCTTTAATTAATCTACCATTGGTTGTAAGTAGACATCCATATTATTCACTTGTCTTCTAACAGGGACTATGTGTGCTAACATAAGATGTTCATTCTTCACAGACAACCATGGGGGGGTATTGTTATTGATCACTAATACATGCCAAACATAATAGTTGGTGTTCTGGAGGGAATATGGGTTGACGCCATCCATGGCTATGCTAAGTTTTAGACTTCATACTTCATCCTTGAATTTTTCGAGCCATGTATCCTCTATATTCTTCATGGCTATTGAATTTGTTGGGATTCACATAACTCCCAACTCACTTCTGTGTAAGGCATGCCATCTCTACTCATGAGCTCCATCATTAGACATATTTGGAGGGGTTAATAGTCACCTTTTTGCCTTCTTAGATATCTTTTTGTTGCATTTTTATTATTATTTGTTTTTATGATGCTAGTCTAGGTGATGATTAAGGCTAACATACTTTGAGTGCCTAATATGAGGTTGAGTGCATAAAATCATGAATTATTATAATTTTTATAAGGATTTTATCATAAAGACTTGGAGGAGACAAAAAAGATAAATCATAGGAGGATTGTCCACCCTCCTTAAGTCTCAAAGGAAACTGAAGGATCCTAAATATTCTCTACAACAATTCGAATTCCAAAGGCAGCCAAAGGATCCCCGAGGATTCTCTCCAGCAATTCGATTTCGGAGGCAGCCAAGCAACTCAAAGAGGAGTGCACCCAATATTTTTTTACTTGGAGTCAAATGGACTCAATCACCATTTTCTAGGGAGATGTTGGTAGATGATGTGTAGAATAAATAGAGCAGAGCTAGAGCTAAGAAGAGTTAGTCGATTCTAGTCGGAACTTTGTTGCAAGATATTGAGATTTTTATTATTTTACTCAGTGATCAAAATTTCAGAGATGTATGAGGCTATTATTTTATGAAATGAGAAGATTGATTTCATTTTACTGAATTAAGTTTGAGAGAGTTAGGCTCATGGGTTAGGGACCAATCCATGTGCCTCAGCTTCTCTTTTGTTACCATTATTTCCTTTCTGCCATTAAGCTCGTTTTCTTTCTGTCATTCAATTAGTTATGATTTTAATAGTTTCATTGTTGTTTAGTTTTTCTTTCAGTATGTTGTTGTAGTTTTTCATTTGCTTGTGAGTAATAGAATAGAGGGGAAAAACCAAAAGGCCATGGATCAAGACTCCCTGATCATCTTTGTCAATAGAGATCGAGGAGGGTAAACCTTCCCATAGACCCTAAAATTGATTTCTATTCACTACTTTTATCATTCACTTCAACTATTTTTCATGCATGGATCAACAGGGTTGTTTGCAGGAATGAGCATCAAAAGCCCCAGAGACATTATCAAGTCGTTCCGCTCCATTTTCCAGTCCCTACCCATCTCTGCGTTATGCTTCTCAACCTTGCAGTTACGGTTCTATTCCTTTCTTTTCTCTTATCACAGCCACCAAACCCTTTTTATTCACAAAACGCTTGAAAACCTTTGAAATTTGACCTTCGCCTTTGCTCCTCGAATATCCTGCCACCACACATCGCAATCACATTTCGCATGCTTTTTGTTTTTCTTTTAACATTTACCGCTCATTTTTTCCGATTGCAATATTGCGATATCGCATATCGAAATCGAAACTTTTTTCCTTTTTCTTTAAGACTTACCGCTCGCCTTCGCTGATTGCGATATTGCGAAATCGCAAATCGCACTTCACAATATTTACCCTTTTTCTTTAAGAATTTCCTCTCACTTTCGCCGATTGCGATGTTTCGAAATCGCAAATCGCACTTCGCAATATTTTCCCTTTTTCTTTAAGACTTACCGCTCACTTTCGTCGATTGCGATATTGTGAAATCGTAAATCACACTTCACAATATTTGACCTTTTCTTTTAAGAATAACCACTCTAATCCGCCGATTGCGATATTTCGGGCATGCTCTACCACCGGTCCCATTACCACATGATCCATCGCAAATCATGTATTGCAACTTTTCCCCCTTTCTTCTAAGACTTACCGCTCCTATCTTTCAATTGCGATATTACGATCACGCTCCGCCACCGGTCCCACCGCCACGTCACCCATCGCAAATCACATTTCGTAACCTTTTCCCTTCTCTTTTAAGACCTACCGCTCTTTTTTCGGATTGCAATATTGCGATATCGCATATTGCAGTTCTTTCCTCTTCTAATTTCGCATTTCACAATTCTTTCCTTTTTGCATTTTGCATTTCGCAGCTCTTTCCTTTTCACATTTCTCATTCCACAGTTTTTAGCCCGTCACACTTCGCAACTTTTTCTCCATCACATCTCTGCCATCCCACTTTTTAAATTATTCCACTTTGAAGCATTTTTGTGCTATAATAAGGTTTTAATAAGTTTTAAACACCCCCCCCCCCCCCCTTTCCACTTCTAAGCCTCGTTTCATGTGTTAAGCCCTCCATTCACCTCTTTAGCCCTTTATTTTCCTCCAAACTGCAAATCAACACTTTTTCAATTAGAATTAAGTCATGGAAAACTTAGCTACATGGATGGAAGCATGATAGATAGACCATAGGATAAGTAGAGTGTGTTTAGCCGATTGGCCAAGTTAAGTGTGGTTTAAATGAGTTTCCTTTCCGCAATTTATTTTCAACAATTTAGGTTAGTTCCCTTCCTGTCATTTATTTTCAGCAATTTAGTTTAGTTTCTTTCTGTTATTTTCTTCCTGCACATTAAATTAGTTTCATTTCCATCTTTTCCTTTCTGCAAATTAAGTTTCCTTTCTATCATTTCCTTCCAGCAATTTAGTTTTTAGTTTTTATCATAGTTTAAGGAATAACACCCTTTCGTAAAGCAGAAGAGGATGACATGAACAAGATGCATTCACTATGTATATAACACTGTCACCTCCAAGTTTGTATGAAACCTGGGTTGATAAAGTAAAGTAGGGTAGCCCCTGGGATTTCCAGCACTCTTGGTGCAATACCAGGGCTCACCACGTTTTTGGCGCCGTTGCTGAGGAGGTGTCTAGTAGACGTTTTGATTTTGTTTTAGCATTCTTTTTTGCTTTCCGTTTTCATGTTGTTTCGAAAATATTGAAAAAAATAAAAAAATATCTGATTTTCATGCCTCGTAGGACTAGGAATACTCAAAGACAAATCTTACCTAAAACCCCCACATCACCTCCTAGCCACCCTTCACTATTCTTCAGTGGCAGTGAGCTTGAAACCCCTATAGGAGAGCCTTCTGAACATTTTGAGGATCCTATTGGGGAAGAAGAATAAGTCCTTGTTTCAACTGAGGGACCTACTTCACCTATCTTAACCATGGCTGGGATCCAGAGAGCCTTTCCCATAAGAGAGGTAGATGGGGAAACTAAGATGAAAAACATTAGCGCCTCATCTCTTCCAAACTTTCATGGACTTACCTCTGAGGACCCTGACACCTTCATGTTTGAATTTGCTATTGTTTGTAGGACTTATGACTACACTTCTGATGACCAGCAGCTGGAGCTATTCCCATCCACCCTTAAGGATGCAACTTTGCGCTGGTTCATGGGTCTGCCTGGGGATAACATCACTACCTGGGCACAAATGGAAGAGACCTTCAACAAAAAATATAGAGACTATTGTAGGTCCAAGGAAACTAAGGATGAAATAGTTAGGATGACTCCAGGACCTGATGAATCCCTAGAGGACTATGAAGAGAGGTTTCAATTAAACTATAAGAGAGCCAACTGTACTCTTGATCCTGCATCACTTAAAATTTTACTTCTTCAAGGGATCAATGAATAAATGATAGAAACCTTGAATATGTTAACAAGAGGAGATATCTACCAACAACCCTACAAAACAATCAAAACCGTCTTCCGGAACCATTCTAGGGAATTTAGGAAGAAGGGCGGAGCTAACCAAAGTACATACAATACCCCTTCCTCTTACACCTTCATAAAACATGAGATTGAAAACATGCTAGAGGACTTCAAGAGTGACATGTTGTACACCTTTTCTTTGAAAATGGACACAATGCAGGTCAAGAGGAAGCAAAGAGAGCCTTGGCCATATTTTGTCCTAGATGTACTAAGAAGCACCCACGAAATGAATGTCCACTGAACGTCATAGAGGTTTTCTTAGTCTGTGAGGAGAATCATGCCACAGGAAAGTGTCCCTCCTTATCTGGAATTAAATTTGTATATCAAGGTGGGGAAGAAATGCCAAAGAAACTCTGTTTCATCAACCAGAGAAGGCCTCAAGGCCCTCGACCATATAAACAAGGTATGCAAGGTGCACCTTACTCTTACTATCGCAACAATCACAATGCAACCATGCAACCTTGGTACACCCCCACTCCTCAATCCTGGTATACACCTCCTACTTGGCCTTACGACCCTTCATATCATCCTCAGCCAACAAACCAACCATTTCAGCAGTATGTTTCACAACAACCTCAGTGGAACAATCCATCCCAAGGGTGGATTCCTCAAGAAAATCAACCACTTTCTCTAATGCCTCCGCCCCAACCTCAACCTCAAATTATTCATGCTACTCCACCTAGGCTACCTATACTTGAACAACCCAATCCGAACCCGAACAAAAAACAGACACAACAGGCTCCCACTGGAGAAACATTCCATCCATCTTATGTTGTGGAGATACAAGAGGTTAATCTCAGGTCGGGAAGAGTACTCGCAGAAAACCATCCTCCATCTCCACCTGTATAGGTTGAGGAGGAAAAATAAGAAGGTAACACTCAAATCCAACAACCTCCTTTTCCTGAGCGCTTAATCCACCCTAGTCAACACACCCTAGAGGGGATTGAAATCTTGGGGGAATTGAAAAAATTGTGTGTAAATATACCACTTCTCTAGGCCATTAAAGATGTCCCTATCTACAATAGGATCATCAAAGAAAAGTGCTTCAAGACCTCGAAGAAGGAAAAGAGATACCCCCACCATCAATGTGATAGGACAAATGTATGACCTAATGCTGGGGAAGGTGATATTTCCAAAGTACCTAGACCCTAGTAGTCTATTTTTTGATGTGAAAATAGATGGTGTCATAGTCCCCATTACTCTCATTGATCTAGGGGCTTCCATCAATATCATGACCAAGGAAACTATGTTGAAACTTAATCTCCAGGGGATTTTGAAGAAAACCACAACAGTTCTGCAACTTGCAGATCAATCCACAGTAACTCTGGAAGGAACTGTTGAGGATGTTATGGCTGCCATTAACTCTTGGGAGCATCCTACATATTTACTGGTCCTGAAACCAAAAACCAAGTTTAATGGTTATCCTCTCATCTTAGGAATACCTTGGTTAGCCATTGTAGATGCTTATATTAGTTGTCGAGCCAAAAATATGACTATAAAAAATGGGCCTTTGTCTAAACAACTAGTGTTATATCCTCCAGCCCAGCCTTCCATTGATCATGATATACCTATATGGTTGGAGGATGAAGAAGATGAGTTATATAACACTGCCCCTATGTGTACCGTAGATGCTAATCTTATAGGGGGGAAGCTTGATAAAGATGAAATCATCAACCATGCCATTCAAAACCAGTCCTCCACTAACATTCCTCTTGAAACCTTAGTCAAAGAGTCTGAAATCCAACCTTGGATGGAAGTTCACTTAGTTGATTCAACCTCTGAAACCACCAAGGTGATTGATTTTGGCCCATCCAGATCTCTGAAAATCAACCCAAACCTCTCGAATGAAGAAGAGAAGAAGCTATGCCAGCTTTTGAAAGAAATTATTAAAGTATTTTCTTGGGATTACAAGGACATGAAAGGGGTGCATCCTTCAGAATGAATTCATCACATTTACATCAAAGAAGGATGCAATCCTGTGAGACAACCCCAAATAAGGATGAACCTGGCTCTGAAGGACATAGTCAAAGAAGAGCTGCAGAAACTATTGGATGCAGGGTTCATACATCCTATATCCGACAGTGAGTGGGTATCCCCTCTTGTCCTAGTCCCAAAGAAGAATGGGAATTGGAGAATATGTTTCGATTATCGAGAACTTAAAAAAGCCACCAAGAAACACCATTTCCCTTTTCCCTTTATAGACCAAGTCCTGGATGGCCTTGAGAGGAAGAAGTTCTTTTCCTTCTTATATGGGTTTAGTGGGTACAATCAGATTCAAATCAACCCTGAAGACCAGGATAAGACTACTTTCACCTGCCCTTGGGGTACCTTTTCTTATAGAGTCCTACCCTTTGGGTTGTTCAATGCCCCAACTACCTTCGAAAGAGCTTTCCTAAGCATATTTTCTGAGTTAGTCCATAAATCTGTTGAAATCTACATGGATGATTTCACACCAGATGGGGATGACTTCCAGGAAGCTCTCTCCAATTTGGGTAAAGTACTAATAAGGTGCATTGAGATGCATCTCTCCTTGAGCCCATAAAAGTGTGAATTCCTGAAGAAAGTAGGGGTTGTATTAGGACACTCCATATCCTAAGCAGGAATACAGGTAGACCCGAACATAATCATTATCATCAAAAAGGTACATGCTCCTCAAAAGCAGAAATATGTCAGGAGTTTCTTAGGCTTAGTTGGTTAATATAGAAGGTTCATCAAATATTTTTGCGAGATGGCTTCGCCATTATTTGGGTTATTGGCCAAATATTCTGAGTTTATTTGGTTTGGTCCCTGTCAAGAGGCTTTCGAGCTCATTAAAAGAAAGTTGAATACTGCCCCTATCCTCCGGGTCCAAATTGGACTCTGCCTTTCCACATCCACACTGATGTATCCGACAAAGCTATAGGGGTAACATTAGGAAAATTATAGGAAAAAATCCCTTATGCCATTCATTTCATCAGCAAGAACTTGTCCAAGGCCGAGCCGAATTATACTGTTACTGAGAAGGAGATGTTAGCCATTGTCCATGCCTTGAACAAATTCAGGCATTATGTAACTGGATATCAAAGCTTTGTTCACACTGACCATGCAACCATCAAGTATTTAATGAAAAAACTGAATGTTAATGCTAGAATAATTAGATGTTGTTACTTTTGCACCAATTTGATTTGACTATTGTTAATAAACTTGGAAAGCAGAATGTTGTTGCAGATTTTTTGTCTAGGATAGCTCTCCCAGCAGGTGAAGAAGGAATGGTGGATGACCAGGTGTCGGATGAGAATCTATTTTCTATATCATCACTCTCGCCATGGTTTTCTGATATATTCAACTGCTTGGTTTCTGGGAGACTCCCTCCTAATATTTTATTCAGGGAGAGGAGTAGAATCATCAGAAAAAACACCCCTTTAACATGGATTGAGGGAAAATTTTTCAAGATAAGCCCTAATCAAATCCTAAAGAGATGTGTGAGGGAGGAATAATTTTTTGATATCCTCTCTGCATGTCATGAAAACCCATGTGGAGGCCACTTTGGTGAAAAGAGAATTTCTTACAAAGTTTTGCAAGCATGATACTATTGGCCTACCCTTCATCAAGATTCCAAAATATACACCAGAAGGTGTTACCAGTGCCAGAGGATGGGGAAACCCGCACAAAGGGATGAAATGCCTTTACACCCTCGGGTGGCTCTTGATCCATTTGATAAGTGGGGCATGGAATTTGTTGGACGTATCGATCCACCATCCAGACAAAAGAAGTATATCATAGTCTGCATTGATTACCTGAAAAAGTGGGCTGAAACAAAAGCAGTGAAGGTAGCAACCAAGGAGAAAGTAGCAAAATTTTTGAGGGAGAATGTGTTTTACAAGTTTGGGTACACAAGAGAAATATTCACTGATTAGGGAGCACAATTCACCTCTCACCTCATTGAGAAAATTTTGAGGAAGCACACTATTAAGCATAGAACTTATACTGCCTATTACCCTCCGGCGAATGGCCAAGTAGAAGTAACTAACAGAGCTTTAGAAAGCATCCTCACCAAGGTTGTGAGCAGCAACAAAAAATATTGGGCAGACAGATTGGTAGAAGCTACTTGGGCCTACAACCCTACTTGGAAGACAACAACAAGATTCAATCCTTATGAACTAGTCTATGGTAAGAAAGATCTACTTTTAGTCGAGTTTTAATTCAATAATTTAAGAATGGCAGCTGAATTAAATCTAGATCTATTAAATGCCCAAAAAGAGAGGTTCCTACAACTAAATGGATTGGACGAGTTCAAAATGCAAGAAATTCTTCACACAGAGGTAGTTCAACTGCAAAGGAAGGTCTGGCATGACAGGAACATCAAAGAAAATAACTTCCAAGAAGGATATTGGGTGTTGTTGTATGATTCAAGGTTTAAATACTTCAAAGGCAAGGCGATGAAAAGATGGTTGGGACCTTACACAGTGGAAACATGCTTTGATAATGGCGCAGTTCAAATCATAACCATAGGTGAGGAAGGAATCCCCTTGCATGTTAATGGTCACAGAATTAAAATTTACAAGAAGCCTTTCTCAAAGGCAGAGTTCATAAATTCAATAAGTAGTGTAATATCCCAAAATAGGGAAATTCTACAACAATGAGAATATCTTAAGATATTCTAAAGTTGGACTGATCAACAATGCATTCAAAGAAAAACACATTTCCAGAAATATATGCCATAAAAATGTAAAGCATCACTTGGATCTATTAGATAAATCCATCTAGCATATAAATCCAAGAGGATATCAGAAAAAAAGGAAACTAGGTGAGGTAAACAGACCTCCCACATCTAGTGTAGTTGAAAAACACTAAAACCCCAAACACTGCTACTCAGAAATAATGCACAAAGGAGACTGCACAGTATTATGAGGGTTTCAACTCAGAAATTAGGAGGAAAAATAGATCTACTCGTATATAAGACAATCATGCTCAAAAACTGAGATCTAGTCTCCTTATTACAATTACAAGAAAACCCGGAAAGGGTTTCTTGTCATACACTCTGAATACAAATGTGATTTTCATAAAATTACTAAATAATCACTACAACATTGAAGAATGAGAGTGTATAATGCTGAAAGATATCAGATCTGATGTATATCCCTCAAAGGCTTCCTCCCATGAAAGGATGAACCTCTTAATCACAAGGAAACACTGCAAAGTAGCCACTAGATCATCCACTGAAGCTGCCTCCAAAAATAACATATTCCCTAGCTGGAACAACGCTGGGAATTTTGGGAAATGTGTGGCTTGATGCCACATATCTGAAATGAGCTCAAGATCTCTCCAAATATATCTCCCAAGGGAAGGAAACTTCCCTCCAATGAAAAACTAGCTCAGAAAGTGGGATTCTAATCCCCTCCACTGCTGCACCTTGGAACACAACACAATGACCTGTAGAAATTGCGCTGATGAAGTAAGCTAAAGCTTGGCCTGAAAAAATGATGTGGAAATGTATGCAAAACTCTCCTAAGATGCTCCTTAAGGAAAGAGGTGGGATTCCTGCTCGGGAACACCCGGTGCTAAACAACACAGCAACTTACTAAATAGCAAGAGGAAGCAAAAGTATAAGCAGACCAAAATAATAATCTAAAAACATAAGGAAAAATGGCTTCCATCCTCTTCCTTAAATAGAATGTGAGTTTTCTGGCCCTTGGCCCCACCCAATTAGGTCATCCCCATCAAGAGATTCATCTCCCTCCAAAACTGCATTATTCCTTCCTTGATCCCTACTCTTCCCTATCTGCACTGTTGATTTGGTCAAAGTAGACTGAATCAGCTTGATATTATCCCTGTTCACACATGGAGGTGTTTTATTGAGCTGAAAAGAGGGTCTCCTTCCACACTTGAAGTGTTTTTATTCCTTCTTAGGAGACTTATGGGCCTTCCTACCCATTTATTCACCGGCTAAAAGACACTGCTAACTCTAATGTTCCATTTAGCTTGAAGCTAAAATTTGGGAACATTACAGTCCTCCCCTCCAAAAAAATTTCTTTTCCTCAAGAAAATGTATTGGAAGAGCAAAATTTCTCCCCTCCTCTTTTGGCCTCCCATCAATGGCCTCCATCACTAAATCAAAATAATCTGCAATAAATTGCCATCCAATGTTTCCTCCCAAGTATGCAAAACCAAATGGCTCACATCAATCAGAGGTGGAAGGTGTGAGTAAAAACCTGCTTGCTATCCCATGGCCTCCTCAAAGTAGAAGTGATGAAAAACATGGGGAATATCATTCCCAATGAGTGACTCCCTCACCCATGCTATCATCCAAATGAAATGAGCCATCCTAGGTAGCTCATCAAAAGAATCATCAACCCCGGTTTTATACAATGTATTGGTGTTGCATGGAGAGATTGGATTCTTCCATACAAATGGTTTCTCTCTCCATTTAGGGTAAACATGGGGTTGTTTCTGTCCTTGGGCTAAAATAACATGGCCTCCAAGAATGGCCCAAGTTCCCTCATCAAACAATTCAGCGATGAAGTGCCTCAAGTTCTTCAAGTGGTTCCTCCCACAAGAAGGGAAAAATTGTGATGTGGAAATCATGGTTTGCCCATGGTTTCTCCTGAAATGTACAGTGGGGAGAATCATGCTCCCAATGGGCATCTCTAACACCTCCATCACTCTCCAAGAAATGCTTCCCATGAATATAAAAATATCTAGTAAATGGAAGAAAAATGTAATAAGAACAAGTTGCCATATGACAACCGGAGAGTGGTTCATAGTCCCACCAATGGAACCAGTGTAGTGCATCCTTTGCCTGCATTAAAAAAAAAAAAAAAAGTTCTTTCCCAGCCACTTGTTTTCTACCACAATCATACCATAATATGGAATCATGAATATACAATTTGGTGTCAATGGTGCACACCAAGAATTATGTGGCTTCCCCCACAAACCACCAATAAGGTAGCCAACCTAAATGTTGCAATTAGCCTCAAGTACATCATAGTATAAAGTATAAGAAGGGATGATCCTCCTTAATACAAAATTCTGCTTATATAAATTAAAGAAAGGAAAACCATAATGCAAATTTATACCTTCTCTACCATGTACTTCGGTCCTTGAGCTGAAATGGCTCAACTGAAAGTGCTTCCTCACTCCCAATGAGTAGGAAGGTGGATGTGACATCCTCTCTATCACCATCTGGGCTATGCATCTCTCCATATGCTGAAGTATGTCATGATGGATGCCCTCCCAAATGAACTCCTCTGCAAAATAAAGGTATGCATCAAAATGCATGGAAAAGAAGTCCTCATGTGCTGCATGTAGCAGCTTCTCCTTGAGCTTAGAAGCTCTAGTCAAGAAGAGTTTGACATGAGAATAGATGACCATACCATCCACCCTGTATCTATCATCTCCATCTGGGTCATCAAGAACCATGCAAGCACAAAGATCCTTGGAGTACTCTACTAAGAGTTGAGACCTCCAATGGGGATCAATCCTCCCAAGAGACAGCGCTGGTAGTTTGGCATGTGTAGCTCTCCTCATGCTGTTGCCTGCTAATTTGACATCCTCCATGCCAAATTTTTCCTCCAAACTCTTCATCTCTCCAAAATCCACGAGCGGTGAATCCAAATACAAGATGTCTTTCATCAATGCTAGATCTGGTGGCCTCCCAAGTGCAAAAAGGTGTCTAGCTCTTCCACCCAAGCCCTGGCTGAACATGTAGGTGAACCATCAAAGGTAGACAGAAAGAATCTATCCATACTATGCTGCTTGCTTCTCTTCACCTGGATCTTTCAAAACTCTTGGAAAGTGGTATGATCTCTAAACTTCTCAATTTGAGATTCATACTCCTGCAAAAAATCACTAAGAGTTTTCCTCTTAGGCACTCTCCCTCCTTTCATCCATCTCATGATAGATATGGGCATTTGACTGCGCTGTGCATCATGGAATGTAGCTGCATGCTCACATTCACCATGTGAAAATCTAGATCTAGCTCTAGATTCAAATCCTTCTAGAGATTCCATCTCCATTCTTATCTTCTTCAAATCTTCTTGAAAGCTCTGTATCAATCTTGGAAGAAGATTTGTAATCCTATCTTCCTTTCTGTCCATATCTCCTTCTTCTTATAGTATAATGGCCTAAGATCCATAGTCTTAGCCAAGATTAAAGCTTTGATACCACTGTAATATCCCAAAATAGGGAAATTCTACAACAATGAGAATATCTTAAGATATTCTAAAGTTGGATTGCTCAGCAACGCATTCACAAAAAAAAAGCATTTCCAGAAATATATGCCATAAAAATGTAAATTATCAATTGGATCCATTATATATATCCATCTAGAATCTAAATCCAAGAGGAGATCAGAAACAAAGGAAGCTAGGCGAGGTAAATAGACCTCCCACACCTAGTGTAGCTGAAAAACACTAAAACCCCAAACACTGCTACTCAGAAATAATGCAAAAAGGAGACTGTGCAATATTATGAGGGTTTCAACTCAGAAATTAGGAGGACAAATAGATCTGCTCATATATTAGACAATCATGCTAAAAAACTGAGATCTAGTCTCCTTATTAAAATTACAAGAAAACCCGAAAAGGGTTTCTTTTCATACACTTTGAATACAAATGTTATTTTCAGAAAATTACTGAATAATCACTCCATCATTGAAGAATGAGAGTGTAGAAGGCTGAAAGATATTAGATCTGATGTAGATCCCTCAAAGGCTTCCTCCCATGAAAGGATGAACCTCTCAATCACAAGGAAACACTGCAAAGTAGCCACTAGATCATCCACTGAAGCTGCCTCCAAAAATAACGCATTCCATAGCTGGAACAACACTGGGAATGTTGGGAAATGTGTGGCCTGATGCCACAAATATGAAATGAGCTCAAGATATCTACAAAAATATCTCCCAAGGGAGGGAAACTTCCCTCCAATGAAGAACTAGCTCAGAAAGTGGGATTCCAATCCCCTCCAATGCTGCACCCTGCAACACAACACAATGACCTGCAGAAACTGCACTGATGAAGTAACCTAAAGCTTGGCTTGAAAATATGATGTGGAAATGTATGCAAAAATCTCCCAAGAGGCTCCTCAAGGAAAGAGGTGGGATTCCCGCTCGAGAACACCCGGTGCTAAACAACACAACAACCCTGATAAATAGCAAGAGGAAGCAAAATTCTAAGCAGACCAAAATAATAATCTAAAAACATAAGGAATAATGGCTTCCATCCTCTTCCTTAAATAGAATGTGAGTTTTCTGGCCCTTGGCCCCACCCAATTAGGTCATCCCCATCAATAGATTCATCTCCCTCCAAAACCGCGTTATTCCTTCCTTGATCCCTACTCCTCCCTATCTGCGCTATTGACTTGGTCAAAGTAGACTGAATCAACTTGATATTATCCATGTTCACACATGGAGGTGTTTTATTGAGCTACAAAGAGGGTCTCCTTCCACACTTGAAGTGTTTTTATTCCTTCTTAGGAGACTTATGGGCCTTCCTACCCATTTATTCACTGGCTAAAAGACACTGCTAAATCTAATGTTCCATTTAGCTTGAAGCTAAAATTTGGGAAAATTACAAGTGGAGAGGTGTATGTGATGGGAAACTCCATAGTTTCCCACATCTCCTGAAAAAAAAAAAAATCCATGGGTGAAAACCTCTCTGAGGCACCCAAGGCAAGCTTGTGGGTTGAAACCTCGATGGAGGCAACTCACTTGCTCTCAAAAAAAAATAAAAGAAAAGAGAATAAAGATCCATGGGTGAAAACCTCTCTGAGGTGCCGAAGGAAAGTTTGTGGGTTGAAAACCTCCATGGAGGAAACCCACTTTAAAAAAAAAAAAACATCTGCATCTCTGTGTTTTCTATTTTGCAAGTCATTAATGGTTTTTGGAAACACAGGGAAGCATTCATCTTATTTTCCCTTCTATTTTACCATCCATCCCATCATTCACTCCATTCATTTCCATAACTCCTTCCATCACCTCCATACACCATATTTCTCCATTCCTAAGCACAATGTAGCAAAAAAAACAAGCCAAAAACTGCTACAAACATCAGGAAGTTCCTTAAAAAAGAAAGTTGTTCATGGAATGCAAAGAAAAAAACAAGGAGGACCTGATAAATCAGATCACAGACCAAAAGAAAGATAGGAGTGCCACCCACGGCATTTGGAGCAACCCCACACATCATCTACAATGGGAAGAAACAACAAGAAAGATCAGTAGCTCACTCAGAGAGTTTCTCATTCAACAAGTTGCTCACTTAGAAAACAGGAAAATAAGGAATAATGCGGCATATAAGAGGCTTTTCTCCAAATTCCAGCTCCTGCAAATGCATTGACAACAATAAGTAAACTCATGTATATCTTCTCACCCCTCTCTATGCATCCATAATAGCCAGAATAATTAAATTTGCAGACTTAGAGTTTAAGGGGCAGAAAGGTGGCAAGTTAGCTTGGCCATCATCGTGAAGTATGACTAGGGAGAACTGCAAAGTCATGCCACCTGGGAATGCAGAAGAAAAAAATTAAATCAAGTGGAGTAGAGGAGAATGAGGGGACGAAACATGCAGTCCATCATGAATTAACAGAGAGAAGGAAACCACAGTCTCTAACGAAAACTAGAGCTAAGGCCGAGTTACAGAAGCACTCCAAAATTAGTTGCGCAATCTAATAAAAAGAGATCTTGTCTCATCCAAACCAGTGAATTGGGAATTTTTGAAGGAAAGAGACCGAAGAGAGCCCGCAACACGAAAGTATAGAGAGTGGGATGCGTATTTGAACATCATGCAACAGGAGCAGCATAACAGCGTCACCCTCCCCATGGCCCGGTCCTCTTTCGTAAATATGAGAAGGGAAGCTTTTATAGCAACCCAAACGAGGCTGAATTCCACTTCTAGCCTTACAGAAGATGAAGAAGAACCAGCATAAGAGGAAGAACCAGAGGAAGAGCCAGAAAAAGAAGAAGAACTAGAAGAAGAACTAGAAGAAGAGGAAGAACCAAAAGAAGAAGAGGAAAAGAAAAAGGGCCAAGGAAAAACATAAGAGATGGCAATAGAAGTCATAGAGGTAGTAGAAAGTGAGCAAGAAATAGACTCACAACACAACACCACATCCTCTCAAGGCAAAGAAGTAGTTTCCACCTTAGCTCCTCTGAGCGCAAAGAGAAAATGACATACCTCTATGTATTTCAGAGCTGACAAGAGTCAGCGGATAAGTCAGAGAGAGCCAAAAACTCCTCCCACAAGCCCAATTATCATTGAAGAATCACCAATGGAGGAGGAAATAATTGAAGAAACAATTCTGAAGGAGAAGCTACAGAAGGCATAGGCAGAGAATGTAGTACTGAAGGAGAAATTGCAGCAAAAAGGGCAGCAAGTAGCCACCATGGCAAACTTATGCATAGAAGCCATTCTGCACATATTCCCTTCTGACTCATTTTCTATGTACCTCAAGGAGCAATGGCTCCTATTTCAAATGAAAACTCTAGCCTCCCATGGATCCCTACCTTTCCAAGATTGTAGGAAATTCATGATTTCTACAAGCAAGCTAACATGGCCGATCAGGAAAAAATGGCAGAGTTTTATGTGCACAACCTTGTGCTGACAAATCTGGATACTTGGGACCTCAATTCCACAATGGGCGATATGCAACTAATGGTTCTATCATCTTGGATGACGAGTGAGGACACTAGAACAAAAGACATATGGGGGGTCATGGGAAGAAGAAATAGAGAACCCCTATATATCAGACCAGAATTGTTCAACCCAAGAGGGTTCATCCTTAACCATCGAGAGATTGAAAGGGACCTTACACTATTTGAGAGCTACCTTCAGACTCAAACATAGGTAATAGGCCACTTTGATGTTGTGCATGATGTCCAGCCAGAGGAGATGGAAAATCCTCCCTCACAACCTCAAGAACATGGAGTACCATACTCCAGAAAGACGAGGGGCTACATTGGAAATGGAACCATTATACAAGAGGGCCATGTAGGCCAAAAAGATCCAATGGTTTGGACTGAAGCTCAACCCACCTTTGCTGTTGAGTTTGGATGATGAAAATGACACATATGAACAAGATAGAGAATGGGAGAATGCATAAAAGAATAATGGTTTTTACACCCTTGGGGAAAATCCCACACTTCTTCCTTAGGAAATTAGGGGGGTTGTTAAAGCCTTGAAGGAAATGCTAGAGGAGGATTAGTTGCTTAGAGGATGAGAAACCATTCAGTACGGGGGTGGTGATGAGATCCATTATTATACATATTTGGAGGGGTTAATAGTCATATTTTTTCCTTCTTAGATCTCTTTTTCTTTCATTTTATTTTTATTTGGTTTTATGATGCAAGTATAGGTGGTGATTAAGGCTAACATACTCTGATTCCCTAATATGAGGTTGAGTGCAGAAAATCATGAATTATTAGCATTTTTATAAGGATTTTATCATAAAGACTTGGAGGAGACAACAAAGAGAAATTATGGGAGGATTTTCCACCCTCCTTAACTCTCAAAGGCAGTTGAAGGATCCTAAAGATTCTCTTCAGAAATTCGAATTCCGAAGGCAGCCAAAGGATCCCCGAGGATTCTCTCCAGCAATTCGATTCTAGAGGCAGCAAAGCAACTCAAAGAGGAGTTCACCCAATCATTTTTTACTTGGAGTCAAGTGTACTCAATCACCATTTTCTAGGGAGCTATTGGTAGATTCCCTGTAGAATAAATAGAGCAAAGCTAGAGCTAGGAAGAGTTAGTCTATTAAAGTCGGAAATTTGTTGCAAGCTATTGATCTTTTTATTATTTTACTCAGTGATCAAACTTTCAGAGATGTATGAGGCTATTCTTTTATGAAATGAGCAGACTGATTTGATTTTACTGATTTAAGTTTCAGAGAGCTAGGCTTGTGGGTTAGGGCCCAATCCATGTGCCTCAACTTCTTTGTTGTTACCATTCTTTCCTTTCTGCCATTAAGCTAGTTTTCTTTCTTTCATTCAATTATTTTTGCTTTTAATAGTTTCATTGTTGTTTAGTTTTTCTTTCAGTATGCTGATGTAGTTTTTCATTTTCTTGTGAGTAATAGAATAAAGGAGAAAAACCAAAAAGTTGTGGATCAAGACTCCCTGCTCATCTCTGTCAATAGAGATCGAGGAGGGAAAACCTTCCTACAGACCCTAAAATTGAAATTTGTTCACTACTTTTATCACACACTTCATCTATTTTTCATGCATGGATCAACATGGTTGTTTGTGGGAATGAGCATCAAAAGCCCCAAAGGGATTATCAAGCTGTTCCACTCCATTTTCCAGTCCCTACCCATCTCTGCGTTACGCTTCTGAACCTTGATGTTACGCTTCTATTCCTTCCTTTTCTCTTATCGCAACCACTGCAACCTTTTTATTCACAAAAGGCTTGAAAACCTTTGAAAGTCGACCTCCGCCTTTGCTCCTCGAATCTCTCGCCACCGTACATCGTAATCACATTTCACATGGTTTTTGTTTTTCTTTTAACATTTAACGCTCATTTTTTCCGATTGCGATATTACGATATCGCATCTTGCAAATCACAAATTTTTTCCTTTTTCTTTAAGACTTAACACTCACTTTCATCGATTGCGATATTGCGAAATCGCAAATAGCACTTCGCAATATTTACCCTTTTTTTAAGACTTTCCTTTCACTTTTGCTGATTGCGATATTGTGAAATCGCAAATCACACTTCGTAATATTTACCCTTTTTCTTTAATACTTACCGCTCGCTTTCACCGAATGCGATATTGCGAAATCACACTTCGCAATATTTACCGTTTTCTCTTAAGACTTACTGCTCTGATCCACCGATTGCGATATTGTGACCGCGCTCTGCCGCCGATTCCACCGCCACGTCACCCATCGCAAATCACACATCGCAACGTTTTCCCTTTTCTTCTAAGACTTGCCGCTCCTATCTGCCAATTGCGATATTGCGATCACACTATGCCACCGGTCCCACCACCACGTCACTCGTCGCATATCGCATTTCACAACCTTTTCCCTTCTCTTTTAATACCTACCGCTCTTTTTTCCAATTGCAATATTGCGATATCGCATATCACAGTTCTTTCCTTTTCGTATTTTGCATTTCATAGTTTTTAGCCCGTCGCACTTCACACTTCGCAACTTTTACTCCATCGCATCTCCGCCATCGCACTTTTCAAATTATTCTGGTCCAAATAATTTTTGCGCTATAATAAGGTTTTAATAAGGTTTAAACCCCCTCTTTCCACTTCAAAGCCTCGTTTCATGTATTAAGCCCTCCATTAACCTCTTTAGCCCTTTCTTTTCCTCCAAACTGCAAATCAACACTTTTTCAATTAGAATTAAGTCATGGATAGCTTAGCTTCATGGATAAAAGAATGATAGATAGACCATAGGATAAGTAGAGTGTGTTTAGCTGATTGGCCAAGTTAAGTGTGGTTTAAATTAGTTTATTTTCCGCAATTTCTTTTCAGCAATTTAGTTTAGTTTCTTTCTGTCATTTCCTTCCTGAACATTAGATTAGTTTCATTTTCGTCATTTCCTTTCTACAAATTAATTTTCCTTTCTGTCGTTTCCTTCCAACTATTCAATTTTTATTTTTTATCACAGTTTAAGAAATAACGCCCTTTTGTAAAGCAGAAGAGGATGACATGAACAAGATGTATCTATTGTGTATATAGAACTGTCACCTCAAATTTTTTATGAACCTCGGGTTGATAAAGTAAAGTAGGGCAGCCCCTGGGAGTTGTAGCACTTTTGGTGCAATACCAGGGCTCGCCGCCTGCAACATAGCTAATTCTTTGCAACGAAAGAGTCTTTGAATCCTTGGGATTATAGGCATGTGCTTCAATATCTTAAAAGGAGGACCACATGACTTACCCTTCTTTTTTTATTTATCATACTTGTCATGCCCACATTTTGGACATATCTCTTTTTACACATAATTTTATTTATCTATCATTTGAACCTGCATGATATGATATGTACTCAACACCCAACATTTTCAACAATTTCTTTGCCTCTTCACAGCTACCAGGAAAGACATTATCACTCAGAAGAACCTTATATTTGAATAACCTATAGTTGGTGATAATGGGAAATATTAAGTGTACATTAATGTCGATATAGTTATTAACATTCATAAAATTGACCATTTGTAATGTTCATTGTGTGATTATATTTCTCAAAATATAAGGGAGGAATTTATGGTAACTTACCTCAAAATTTCTGAGAAACATGCATTCGACAAGCCAAAATTTTCTTTGAAGTTGTACAATAATTACATCGTTGTCCCCAACTGGGTAGAGTTTGACTGACTTCCAGGTCCAAAGAGAGGGGTGGTGGAAGAAAATTTAAGGCTTTCGAAAAAGGTATTAACAATATGAGCATCATGCCCTAGCTGATGATCATCATTCTGGAATGCATCTAACAACATTGTCTCCATGGCAGTCGTATCCCTTAAGTAATCATCCATACCAAACTCTATTTGATTGTCTCCATTTCCAACTTGTGAAGAACTACTATTGTTGTAGTCATTCCTAATTGGTGAATCTGGATGTAGTGGGAATTGAATAGGTGGTTGATTCAACCATTCTTGGTATTGTTCCTCTCCGATTCTTTGCCTTAATTCATCCTTATCTAAATTTGACATAGTTGTGGGGTGCAACGGAAGATGGTAGGTAGGTCACTCATCATCACTAGAATCCTAATAATTTCAAAAAATATATTTGAACATGATTAGTACAAAATATATGATATCTTCCGGATGCGGATGCTCGTTATGGTTGATGGGACGTCAGTTCCTTAGCAACTCCCAATGGAACTCGCGTGGGGTGGCCATATGGCCCCCTGCAGCTCCATTAACACAGGAATTAATTCTGCCATCTCGCATGGCTTTAACTTCACTTGCCCGGTTTTTTCACCACCCCGTTCTGCTCGTCTGGTTTGCGATGGTGTTTGTTTTTGGTAGCTCTACTTGCTCCTGTGTCAATTGCAGCTCTCTGCCTCCTCTGTGTGGAGCCTACTCTCCTGTATGTGCTGAGCCAAGTGCTTGCACTCAAACAGGGCATCGCTGCACGCTTCTTGGATGTCTGGAGACGTTGCCGGGCCACTACTTCACCCAAAGTGCTTTTTGTTGTTCGAATTCTCATTTTCGTGCTCAGACTGCTGATTCTTGTTGGTTGCCTTCACTTTCTGCCTGATCTCCTTGTCTCAGGCACTACCAGCGCACCTCTGTGTCCATGCCGTAGCTCTGTCACAAGATGCGATGCCGTCATGGCGCAAGCAGGGGTCGAGCAACCCGCTCTCGGCCTTCTACCAGCTCTGACTCTTATTCCTCCTCTGAGGATGTCGCGTGGGGTCATTACCCGGAAACTCGCAATCTGAGGGGTAGTGCTTGCCAAGTTGGGAATGTGCATTTTTCCCAGCCCAACCCGCCTCCCTTTGTGGACCCTCCCAGGCCTGTTGTCTCCCCTGCCTCCCGTGCATTTTCTAGTCTTCCCCTTCGCCAGTCCTCCCAGAGAGTGGAATTCCGCTTCGAATGCTCTCTTGATAGGCCCGTTATCACCGATTTTCTCACTGTGACCCTCAGAGAAGAGTTGGTTAGCCATATTCCCTCCCCTGTGCCCTGCCCTCATCCCACCCTGGTTAAGAATGAAGCTTTGAACTCAGAGGCGCCCGCAGGAATTATGCAATCTGACCAGGGCAAGGAACACATGTAGGTGGACGTCGTCAACAAGGATAATGCACCCAATGAAGACAATGAAGAAAGAAGAGATGAGTACTAGTGCAGAATTATGGAGGAGCCGCCATCCCCAGCTCATGATCAGTGAACCTTGCGACCCTCGGCCTACTTCGGTACTGTTGCTCAATCATCTTGGGAGGATTTTTGTTTTTCTGTATTCCTCTTCAGCTGAAAAAGCTGAATGCTACTTTAGTATGTTTATTTTTGCTATGTTAGATTGCATGGACAATGGGCCGGTTTCCCTTCCAAGGGCGGCTAAATTTTTTCCTAAAGAACTGGTTTCCCACTCGACGCAGTTCAGATTTTTTGTAAAGCATGGCTATCAAGCCCAGCATTCAGGCTCACACAACTGAAGCTGAGGCAGTTTTGTACCAGTATGTTATATAAATAGAATTAGCATTATTCAGAAAAGAAAAAAAATAAAAAATAAATAAAAATAAAAATTCTATGATATAAATTAGTAAGCATGTCGACAATGCATGATTAATTGGTTTGACGTTGAAACAATTACATTAATATACCAAAAAATTATTATTACCATCATTTTCCCAGGTTAATGTGGCTAGAAGATGCAATGTTACGCAGGGTGAAGTGGTTGTCCATTTTCATTTATCAAATGCACCTTGCAGTATGCTGCTCCTTATAAGAGCTTTCGACGTTTTGGAGTTGTTTGAATATTTTGTGTATTTGAACTTGATTCTAAATCTACATGAACCTGTAAATTTGTATACATTAATTTTATTAAGCTGATTGACATGGATAAAATAAATAAATTCAATTACATAATGAAAATATAAATAAAATATGAAGTAAATATTACGTCTCAATATGGATAGGGAGAACTCCGCAATGGACTTTGAAAAATATTATGGAATGAGCTAGATTTTGAAGAATTTTCCATTTGATATAATTATGATATTTTCTCCCTGCATTTGAGAAAAATCAATAATAAATTTTGTTGTACACACCTAAAAGTAATTTTGGTGCCTTAAAAATGGACTTATTGTTATCGGTGCTAATGTACAGATAACCACACCGGTGCGTTTTAGTTACTACGCATCGGTGTGTGGTTATTAATTGACGCATCGATGCCGAATAACCACAAATAAAAAAACGCAACTTTATTTTTTTTAAATGAAAAAAAGGGGTAAATTGAAAAATGTGCGGAAAAATATTTTTGAAAATCTAATTTCATAAAACAATTCATTAAATAGTAAAAACTTTTCATTATTTCATTATTTTTGCAAAAATATTCAAGGAGAGATTTGCACAAGACATACCTGGCGCACGAGAGCACATGAGCACTGTGGAGCAGCGAAATACTTTCGAATAGAAATATTCAGACAATTATAATTCCAAACCTCTGATGATTTAAACCCTGTACCATAGAATTTCAAACCATTTGGTGATTAATTTTATTTTATTTTTTACATTTTCTGCAGTATTTTTTACGTAGTAAGTAAAAAATTTAAATTTATTGTTCATTTTCAGAAGAAATTTATATATATATATATATATATATATATATAAACAAAAAAATCCATTCTTACGCTAAACCTTTTATTCTTTTTGTTTCCGCCCTTGCTTCTTCCTATTTCTGTGACTTCAGAATTAGGGCTTTTCATTTTGGATTTATAGGGTTTGTATTGCTATATATATAGGAATATGACAGCTAACCCGCAGGACGACTTGCATAGTCAGATCCCAATCCATATCGTCCCTTGCGTGAATTAAAAAAAACATAATTTTTTTAATTGGTGCACCCTATTTAAAATAGCGCACCGGTGCGCTATTTTATCACAGCACACCGCACACATAATTTTTGATAAAAACAATTTAAAAACACATTTTTTAATCCATGTGCTCTGTGTAAATTAGCACAACGGTGCGCTATTTCATTATAGTGCATCGCGCACATATTGTTTGATAAATTTTTTTTATTATTTTGTGTTAATCGGCGCACCGGGTCTCCTTGTTGACATAGAGCACCGTACAGTGGTCCCTTGTTTTCTCATTGATTTTGTAAGAACATGCCGCATTGCCCCCTCCATGACATCATATGCTACAAAAAATAACACTTAAGGTTTTTTATTAATTTATCGGTGTTAATCGGTGCATTGTTTAACATATAACACATCGGTTCTCCTTGTTGACAGGGAGCACCGTACGATGTTTCTACTATTTTGGCGGTGCATTTATAAGAATAGGCCACACCGATGTCGGTGCGTACTTCTTGAAAGGCGCACCATTTTCTTGTTTTTTTTACCTGAAAAGTTTGTGATTTATTTATAAAATATATTAATGAATGGTATGGTATAGGTTTCATATTGATAAAGAAATGGCTGACAAGAGATCAAGTAACAAAAATACTGATAGTAGATCAAGAAAAGCAAAAAAGGAAATTTATTTGTAAATTCTTTGCACAATTATTATTTTTGAACTATATGTAAGTTTAACAAATATGTATTGTTTACTGTGTATCATGCAGAGCCACAAAATTACGATGTTCGATAAGATTATTTCTAATCTAGGACCAGAAGAGCGTAAAAGCTTGATGGAAAAATTGCAGAAGGATGAATCAGGTGAATTGAAAAATACTATCAATCAAATATGAGTTTCTTTTTTTAATTTTCATTAATAATATACTTAAAAATATTAGATAACATGTTTCAAACAATCTATTAATTCACATATGTTTAATGCTCTACAGGGACCAAAAATTTAGAAAATGAATGTTGTTCTAAGAAAAGAAAAAAAGTAGAACATGCAAATGAAAATGAATTGCTCTTTAGCTCATCTGGAGTGGTGCTGGAGGTTAACAAAAGGGGGGAAAACTTTTACAAAAATTTGAGGGATCAAGTGGAGCGAATGTATAGATGTTATTTCCACTTACAATACAAAAATCAATCCAACCAAGAACCAAATTTGATCTAAACTACAGAATGAGTTTCCAGAGAATTCGTCAATGAGACATGTCATACTTTTAATAGCAAAACGTAGAACAACAAAAAAGAAGGAATAAAAGAGTAATATTCCTTTAAATGTTTTTCTAGAATTATATGTATATATTACTAGAAAGCAAGCATTTATAAATATCACTTTTAATGTTATATTTTCTTTTCATATATCAATATAAAAATTAAATATTTTATTGTCATGTTACATTTTCAGGAAGATTATGAAAATCTCAAAGGATGAACGAGTTGATATCAGAAATATGCCAGTAGGAATGTCCAAAAAGGTGTACAAGGAGATGGTCAAAGAAATGGACATAATTGCATCACACGAGGAGCCATCTCAACAACAACGTGCTTCAAATGTAATATATAATCATTGAATTTTTTGATTAGGTACAATAAATAAAAAAATTAGCATTAAAAATTAATTTTCAAGTATTTTCTTGCAGAAAAGAAAAGAAAATGGAAATAAAACAGGACGACAAGGAAGAAAATGGTTGATATCTAAGTTTGTAAGTAATTATTACTTCCTTATAACAACTTAACTAGATTTCATTTTTGTATATTTTAAATTGTTTTACAAAAATCATCATTGAATGTCTTCAAACAGGTGCTAACATACAAAGAAGAACCATCAGACAAATTGATTGACATTGGGTTAAATATGGGTTGTGAGTATATGTTGGAATATCAGAAATTAATTGTAGAATTTGTAAGCATTTATCGATCTTGTTTTACTTAGCTCTGTCTATAATTAATAGAACACAAAAATATTTTATATTAAATATATGATTTGTTATGAGGTATAAAACTTGTGGAAAACAAAGTATGGAACTGTGCCAACAAATGAAATGTTGAAAGATGGCATGAAATTTGGTTTTGAAAGATTGTGTATGGTTCATGAGTCAATTATTGCTATGGTACGCCATTTCTTTTCGATTTACATTGATGTATATTATTTAATATTACAATATTCATTATTCTAACCAGGAAGAAGAAAACAATAAACACTGTGAAAAAAACATTCCTCAAAATAACCCAAGTCATGGAAGTAGCTCGAACAGTGACAACAGTTCAAGTGAAGAATGATGATCAATATGTTTGGATATCAAATCAAGGCATTGTATTTTTTGAAATATTTTTCTGTGAAGTCAGAAATTTTGTTTAATGTAATGGACGTAGTGTCCCAATTGAAAGACAGAGGGATACCAATAACTGTCCCATTTTGTATGACAAAGACTGTCTTATTCATATATATATATAATAAAATATGTTTTAATTTATTCTATTGTGTTCCCCATTGTCACTGTGAACTATTACACCACTGATTAAATATATGGATGATTGAATATTATAATGAAGAGATGCAAAATCTGATGATATGATATAACAAATTAATCCAAACATCACTTCAAATGCACTAATAAAAAATTAATTGGGATGAATACTATTATAAGATGTGTTGTCTTTTTATGAATAATGAATTTATAAAAATCACAATAATTGCACTGTCACAGGTCGATGTTTCTAAAAAATACAAAATGAACACCGGTGCATGTTATTTACTGTGC
The DNA here is from genome assembly GCA_034641835.2 of Pinus albicaulis. Classification (NCBI taxonomy): domain Eukaryota; kingdom Viridiplantae; phylum Streptophyta; class Pinopsida; order Pinales; family Pinaceae; genus Pinus; species Pinus albicaulis. The sequence continues at coordinate 1,633,698,669 of CM076580.1, read as the reverse complement.
CCCGGTGCGTTTGTATGCTACTGCGCATCGGTGTGTTTATACTACTTATGGGCACCGCACAAATTCCAATACCAATTAGTACTCTCGCTGCATTTGTGTGATACTGAGCACCGGTGCGTTGTGGTGATATTGCGCACCGATGTGTTTCTACGACCTATGGGCACTGCATAAATTCCAACACCAATTAGAACCCTTGGTGCATTTGTGTGATACTGAGCACCAGTGCATTTTGGTGATACTGGGCACCGGTGTGTTTCTACGACCTATGAGCACCACACAAATACCAATACCAATTAGAATGCTTAGTGCGTTTGTGTGATACTGCACACCGATGTGTTTCTAACATAGTTACAGATCAAACAGGAACTATTACCTCAAAACGAGAACTCTAACCAAAAAAATATCAAAAAACCATGAAAAAATAACCCGAAAACAAAACGTCGTATTATAGAATAACCTTTTTTTCCGAGGTAAATTTTCAACATTTAAATTGAAGTAAAAGCCAATTCTTTTTTGTGCAAGAAACAACCTGAAAACGAAAATTTGTATTGTGGAATAACCCTTTTTTTTGGGTCAATTTTGAACATTTTTTTAAAATAGAAGTAAAATATTTTTTTTTTTGGGTGCAAAAACCACCCCAAAAACAAAAAATTTAAAATAATTAAAAAAAAATTAATATTAAAAACTTTAAAAAAAATTAAGAAAAAAATAATAAAAATAAAATAAAAAAACATTTTGAAAATTAAAATTTAAAAATATATTAAAAAAATAAAAAATATTAAAATATTAAAAACAAAAAAAATTAAATTTTAAAAATTATATTACATGTTAATAAATTAAAAAGTTTAAAATAAAAATAAAAACAAAAATTTAAAAAGTTATTTAAACTATAATATAATTATAATTAAAATTAAAATTAAATTAAAATAAAAAATATTAAATTAAAATAAAAAATTATTAAAAAATAAAAAATAAAAAATTATTTATTATTATTATTTTTTTTTGTAAATCAGCAGTTGTATTAGATCACAAATATAATACATAGTATTACAAAAAGGGCCTGCTTGTCCCAGACCAAAAAGAGAAGCAAAGGGCAAGGCCTACCAGCGAGATATTTCCATAGGTACATACACAGACACAGACACTTATAAGCCATAACAGGCCAGGAGTCAAACTGTAACATATTACAAAGTTGATCCTTTTCTAGGACCGAGAAACTAGGAAATTGAACAACCCAACCAGGCTGCCTGACATACATAAACAACATAAACAAAGACCAACTAAAACCAAGGACACAACTAAAAAGATTCATAGCCAGGACTTTCATCCTTACTGTTTCTGTTCTTTTCCGTAGGATCTCCTCCATCACTTGGTCTGACATTGTCCACGTGATTAGGTGTGCTTCGAGGTTTATACCGGCGGATGATAGTGGTCTGGTTGCTCTCCTCCGGTAGCTGGATCGAAATGTTCAGCACATGCTTCAAATAAATCTCGAAGAGCCCGACGAACCCCTCAAGCCACTTCGACTGGGCTTTCATCTCTTCTACCAGAGATTTCAAAGGGACTTCCAGGCTGTCAAGCCTAGCCGAGTTTTTTGTCGAAGTGAGGGTGTCAGCCTGGTACGCATCCTTGTGAGCCGCCTCCTGCATGTTCAGCGCTTTGGCTAACATGGTCTTCATTTTCCAAGCCGTGCGTTGGGTGCGTAGAAATTGGGTGGACCTGGTGGTCGGAGTGCCTGGGTCTTTTAACCAGTCCACTTCTTCACAAATATCCTTGTCATCCACTCTCTCGCTAGCTTTATCCACTTCGACTTCTAGCATGTCAATTTTCTGTTTTCCCCTCCAGGAAACAGAGGAATTGAAGCCTTCCTCTTACTCCTTCAGTTCACGGGAAGATTTGGAGCTCCAGAGGATGCACTTCTCCATACTGCAATGCCTCCCACTCATGCTCAGCTTACTAAAACCACAACTCTGCGCATGATCTTTAGGAGTATGACATAGGAAGGGCCGTAAAAAATCACAGGTATCTCCTCTGCTCCCCAGACTGGTATTTATAATTTGATAACCGATACTCATGACCATGAAATGAAACGATCTCCCTTTCTGTTCCTTACGCCTGACAGGCTGTTCAGCTGACAGGTGATGGATATTATGTCGATCCATTCAGTCCGTTTCGCACTGGTTGCCACGCTTTTTCTTAATTAGATTTTGCCACCTCTACAGTTTATCGGAGTCGGGGTACTATCCTTTTTCAGTAATGTAAATCTCCTACACTTGACCACATAAACCAAAGGACCTCGATCTTATAAACCACTGTTGTGAATTAATATATGGGCCAGACTTCATCTATCATTAATGATCAGTTTCGTGTGACCTGTTCGCACCTCCTGACGAACTAGTTAGGTCCTTAACGACAATCTAATCACACTCTCTCAAATTATCAAAAGGCATTTCCTGCCAAAAGGTGTCAAGGAAAATCTCCGGGTTTTCCACCACATGATTTGCAAGGACATCCGCCATAGAATTTGATGAGCGCCTAACAGCTTGAAGCACTAGTCCTTGGAGATTTGAGAGATTGTTCGAGATGAGGGTTGTGACTAATGAGAGGCGCCAGTGTTTAGTGACCCTACTGGGCTTCGAGCCATTTTGCAGTCTCTTAGCTGTGTTAATTGCTAGCATTGAGTCCCCTTCCACAATAACTCTGCCAATTCCCAACCTAACCAAAATTTGCAGGCCCTGTTCCAGAGCAGTGAACTTCGCCTCATTATTTGTGGCTTCACCTAACAAGCAGCTGTAGATATGTTTGATCTCTCCTTTTTCATCGCGGATAGCTCCTCCAAAACCAGTCGGACCAGGGTTACCACGCGAAGCACCGTCAAAAATCAGCCTACAGTAACCCGGGGAAGGGGGCTTCCAGACTAGAAGAGATGGAGGAGGCGACGGTTAGCACATAGGACAGCCAGAGCTAGTGGCACCTTCAATTCCGAATAGGTTCATAATGCGTTGGTCGTTAGCTAAAGGCTTGTCACTGTGAACATCTTTGACCTTGGTAGGACTGTTCCCTCATATTCTTCATGATCTCTATTTTAATTTGGTCTATTTGGCGAATTTCATCCTGGAAGATTATTCTATTCCTTTCCTTCCAAACCGACCACACAATGAATTCAGGCCCGAGTCGCCAAAGAAGGTTTACAGTTTCTTGTTCAGTATACTTGATCCTCCACCTAGCTATGCTCTCATGGATAGAGTCTCTGTTTCTATCAGTTTGCAGGAGAATTTCCGCCATCCAATCCCATAAGTTATTGGCCCACTCACAAGATTTCAGGAGGTGGTTCATGGTTTCCTCCTCCACCCTGCACAGACAACATCTCGATGGTCCAATGAACCCTTTCCTGTGTAAATTATCCCAAGTGAGAATTTTCTTATGCATGAGAAGCCACAGGAAGGTTTTGACCTTATGCTAGTAGATAGCATCCCATACATTATTATGCCAGTGTACTTTTTTCTGCTAAATCTCTCTGTTCAAGGTGGTGCCTCGCTTCTTTATGGTTAAAAGTGCCGCCTTCCATATTTCCCCACCGGAACTGATCCTCCTCCTGCGATCCGTGAATTCTTTGCTTATCTACCCACAGGCGCAAAGACATCAATTGGTTTTCCTCTTGGATCTCTTGGGAGGGGGGGGGGGGTTTAGAGCCCAATGGCGCCATTGCTGGTCCAAATGATCATTGGTCCAGTAATGGTAAACCTTAATTTTACCAAGCCCTTGAAAATATTTTTGGATAAGTTGATACTCTGGGCTTTCCAACTTCAGTAATTGTTGCTAGGCATCTTCCCAGAAGAAGGCCATTTTTCCATTTCGTATTTCCCAGAAACAATGGTCTTGGATGATATTTCTATTGGCCCAAGCTAGGTTCCAAATAGGGGATCCGGTGATCACTCCTGTCATTCTGATTAAGTCCGGAGGACGCCAATCCTCAGCATAATTAGCCCACCAGAGAGTTGCCCAAGGGGTATTGGGTTATTTTAGCCATCTCCACCAGAGTTTGGCTCCACACGCCTTATTTAAAGTTTCTGGATCTTGAAGCCCCAGACCACCCAGGGTCTTAGGTTTGCAAATCTTCTCCTAGGCCACCAAGGCCCATTTTTTTCTATTAGCTTTACCTGACCACAGGAAAGTCCTTTGAATATCTCTGATTTTTTGGAGGATGCCCTTAGGTGTCGGAAGAATGGACAACATGTATTGTGGGACCGCTTGTAGCACCGCCTTCGTCATGACCAACCTACATGCAAAATTTAGAGCTCTTTTCGTCCAATACTTCCCCCATTCCTCTATGGAGGAATGTAGTTTTTCCCAATGACCTTTCTGCTAGGGTTTGTCCGTTAAGGGAATCCCTAAATATTTGGATGGAAGGCTCTTCCTTCTAAAGCCAAGGATGGTCATGAGGTTCCCCTAGATAGACATGTGAGTGTTAAAGAAGACAATTGAATATTTGTCTAAGTTCAGGTCCATTCCCGAAGCATGTCCAAAGAGGTTAAGAATAGCTTTAAAACCCCTGGCCTCTCTAACAGTAGGAATGCCATGGAGCATTGTGTCATCCACAAATTGCTGATGGGTGGTGGCTGGGCACGTTAGCAGAGGTTGAAGATCCACAATGTCCTCTCACCCTTTTTCCGTTTTGATGATACGACTTAAGTCCTCCATAATAATGACAAACAGAAAGGGAGACATCAGATCACCTTGTCGAATTCCCCTGGATGGAGTGAAGGGATGACCAGGGGCTCCATTGACCAAGACTGAGAGACTTGGGGATTTGACCATAGCCATCACCCATTTGATCCAATGTTGGTCAAACCCAAAAGCCTCCAAGATAGCTTCCAAATAGTTCCAGCTTACTTTATCATAGGCTTTAGACAGATCCAGTTGGATAATCATGCCAGCTTTTTTTTTCTGACTGAAGGGAGTGGACCATCTCATGCGCCAGAAGGATATTATCCATAATCTGTCTCCCTTAAACAAAGCCAGATTGCTCCTCCGAAATAATCACCGGGAGGATATGCTTCAATCTGTTAGCCATCATCTTAGATATGATTTTATACATTACATTGCAAAGGGATATGGGCCAGAACTTCTCCGGGGTGCAAGCCACCTCTTCCTTGGGGATCAAAGCTAAAAAATTTGAGTTAAGGGATTTCAGGATAGAGGAGGTTTTACGGGAGTCCTCCACCACTTCCCAAATATCTAACTGCACAATATCCCAACAAGATTTGAATAAATCAATAGTAAAGCCATCCGGGCCTGGAAAATTACCATTAGGCATTTCATGTACCGCTTCCTCCACTTCAATCAGAGTCACAGGCCGGTCCAGGTTCTGATTGTGGTCCTCTGATAAAATCCTAGGGATGGAAGCCACAACTTCCCGAATTTCCCCTTCTATGTCCATATCTGGTTCAGTAGAAATTTGAGCAAAGTGGTTGACCAACAAGGTAGAGATGTCCTTATGTGATTCATAAGAGTTCCCTTGAACATATTTTAACCTGATGATCTTGTTAGTGCGTCTATAGTCTATGGCATATTTGTGGAAAAACTTAGTATTATTTTCCCCTTCCTTAAGCCATTGGACCCTAGATTTCTGTTTCCACAAGATTTACTCCTGCAAACATCTTTCTTCCCATTTTTTCATGAGGTTAAGCTCTACAAGGATGGAGTCCTAGGAGATTTTCTCATTGATCCAAGCCCTATGCATCCGTTCCAGTTGTTCTTCCAAGACAACCTTCTCCTTGAAGATGTTACCGAAAACCTCTTGGTTCCAAGTTCGAAGTCTGGCTTTAATATGTTTCAGTTTAGCTTGAATACGAAACATATTCGTACCCCTAACCATAGGGGTTTCATGCCACCATTGCTTGATTTTTTATTTGAAATCTGGCTGGTCAAGCCATAATCTCTCAAATATGAAGGGCCTGTTTTTAGGAGTCCCAAAATAGCAGCGTCCAAGGTGATGGGCCAGTGGTCAGAGCCCCCACTTGGAATAGTTTCTGACTCCATTGTGACTCCCTCCAGGAGGACATCTTCAGTAATGAGGAAACGATCTAGTCTCGAGGAAATCTTCCTGTCCCCTCCCCTCTTATTATTCCAAGTGTACAACCCGCTTTTTGGGAGAATGTCAATAAGCTTGGAGGACCTTATGAAATGACTGAGGGCCTCAGCATCCCGGTTGAGCCTCCTCAATCCTCCCTTCTTTTCTCTTAATGAGGTTATCATATTAAAATCCCCCCCAAAGATCCCTTTAACACCAGAGTATCTAAGTTGCAGATCTGAGAGGCGATCCAGTAGAAGAAACTTTTCTTCTAATCTTTGGGGTCCATATACATTAGTACATAAATATGAGCCACGTTCTCCTATAATATGAATCTCCAAGGATACATAAGATCTTGTTGCTTCTGCACTAACCAGATGGAATGAGTGGGGGTTCCAAAAGGTTACCAGACCTCCTTCCATCGCATTTCCCTCCACCTCTAGGTAGTCCATTCTTTTTCCAATTTTCCTGCTTATCTCTTGCATCTTCTTACTCGAACATTTAGTTTCTTGAAGGAAGATCATATCTGGGTTTTCAGTTCTGACTTTCTTCTTTAGAATTCTTTGTTTCCTTTGGCTGTTTAGCCCTCTAACATTCCATGACAAGATCTTCATAATAAACAAAATAATTTAAGAAGAGGGGGTGAAAGCCTTAAGGGCTTTCATCTTACCTGAATTTATGAGAATTTGACCTAATTCCCGAAGGGCTTTGTTGTTGGTTTTTCTTCCTCTCTTGCGCCTATGCTTGGCCTTCTGATTTGTCTGATGCAATCCTTAGACTTTGATTCCCAGACCCTTTGTCGCCCCATACCCTCTTTTCTGACCCTTTTTCTCGGCCTCCTGATGGGCCAGAAAGAGGAAATTGATCTTGTTAACTTCTTATGCCGGGATTTGTTCCAACCCTTTTTGCTTCCATTGTTCCACCATAGTGTTTAGGTCCATTCCTTCCCATTATAGGATATCCCCCAGTTCTAGGTCCTCCGTACCTACTTCACTTATTGCCATTTTCGCATCTCCCTTAGCATATTCATCATAACCGATGCCTTCTGGGTTATCTTCAAGAGTGATCCTGTTGGGATCTAGGGATACCTGCTTCGGAGAACCCAAAGTCTCTAGTACAGAATCCTGTTGATGGGATTCTTTTGTTGTTTCATCTTTAGATCCCAAAGCTTCAAAGGCATTTCCAGTGCCCTTACTTGATATCCCGACTTTGAGCTGGTTTCTTCGGTTTGCCCTCTGTCTCCCACTTGGGCGGGAAAAACCTTCCTGATCCTTAGCCACTCCTTCCTTACTTTTTTCTGTTTGCTTTGTTAGAAGGCATTCTCTGAACAGATGTCCATGCTCATGAAATCTACGACATCAGAAGGGAATTTGCTCATAGTCAATGGCCTGAAAGAAAACTTCATCTCTAAATTCAAGCCACAAACCTTCATGTAGAGCCCTTGAGACATCCATTTCTACACAGATCCTCGCATAGGAGGTGTATCTTTTTTGCAAGGTGGCCTCCGAGGCTAGGAAAAACTTTCCCAACTTGTTGCCAATCTGTTCGAGTGTTGAAGGTCTCCAATAGTCAATAGGGAGAGAGAAAAGGCAGATCCATACCGGAACATGTGTGAAGGTCTCCTGTTCTGGGGAGAAGTTAGACTTCCATGGCCTCACATAAAGACCTACTGAGGCATAGAAATAGGGAACCCCATCGAAGATACAATATCTTTCTTCTAGATTTGCAAAAACAATTGTAAAGAAACCCTTAGCCCCAAGATGGAGCCTGACATATCCTTTTGGCTTCCACTGTTGTTTTATCCAGAGGCACGAGGCTTTTTCAGTTGGCCAAAAGCCCATAAATTTGCAAATCAGAGCATGTATTGCCATAAGGTCCCTATAATCCTACATTTTCGGATCTGTGATGATAACCCGAAGACTTTCAGAGTTTTTCGGCTTGCAGCGACCGTTCTCCCCTTTTTTTTTACTCTCTGTGGTAGATCTTGACAGGTTCAAGCCCTCTTGGGGTTGGGCTTGATTTTCCACATCATCTTTTGTCCCTTTTGCTGTCCCAAGAAATTCCTGCTCGGGATTAAGGTAATCTTTGTCTTTATTCTCCATTATTTTAACGCCAGTTGACCTCTTCTACTCCAGTACCTCTTTGGTCATCCCGCTCGCCTTCTTCTTCTTACCCAGCTCATCATTTCCTGCAGTTTCTAACCGAGCAATATGCAGTCCTTCACTCGGACCTTTTCCTTTGTCCAAGGTGACCTATTTGTAAGAAGGGGCCCCATTGGCCCCCGCTTGTCTCATTCGGGTGGTTAGGTCTGACCCACGCCTCTGAAGTCTGCTAAAAGGGCCCTGCCCTCCGCCAGAGCTTGCTAGAGAGTTCAGACTGCACCACCAAACCCTAGTTTCGACCCTGCTGGTACGCTCTCAGGAGCTTAGTTGAATTTGGCTTGCAACATGGTTGAGTATAAAAAAACAAATAAATTTTAAAGATTAAATTAAATTTAAATTATATATATATATATATATATTAAATTTTATTAAATTAAAAAAAAATATTAACATAAAAAATTAAATAAAATAAAAAATATTAAATTTTAATAAACAAATAAATTTAAAAATTAAAAAAAAAAAAAAAATTTGAAGAAAAAAAAAACACGTTTAAAATGAAAAAAAAAAAGAGAGAGAGTAAAAATCAATTAAAATGGAAAAAACAAATAAATTAAAGACATTAAATTAAAAAAACAGATTAATTAAAAAAAAATTTAAATATAAAAATTTAATTTAAATAAAAAATAAAAAAAATTTATTTTTATTATTATATATATATATATAATATATATATATATATATATTAAATTTAAATAAATTTATAAAAAAAAATTAATAAATTTATTAATTTTTTTTAAATTAAATTTAATAAAAAGTAATACTAAATTTAATAATAATAAAAAATTAAATTAAATTAAATTATATATATATATATATATATATAATTTAATAAAAAATAAAAAGTATATATATTTTAAAAAAAATTATTAAAATATAATAAACAAAAAATCGCCCGGGGTGCGGGCGGAAAAACCGCCCGTGGGGCGCGGGGGCTACTCCTTCCTCGCGACCAATCATAGTCCCGCTTCCACCTTGGGGTCGGGATTCTTTTTTTTTAATTAAATTATTATTTTTTTAATTCGATTTTTTTATATTAAATTTTAATAATTTTTAGTTTTTATTTTTTATTTTTATTTTTTAATATTATTTATTAAATTTAATATTTGTTTTTTTTAATCTAATTTAATTTTTTATTTTTTATTTTTATTATTAAATTTTTATTTTGTTTTAATTTAAAATTGAATTTAAATTGAATTTTTTTTATTTTTTAATTAAATAATTTTTTAATTTAACTTAATAGGCCCCGTGCGCACTCTCTATCATAACACGCCACCCTTGCACTCTAACAATTACCACTTAAATACCACCATATTATATCTTCTTCCCGCCTGCCTACTCTCTTCAGGTCATAAGTTTCTCTCCCTCTTCTTCCAGAAGCACCTTCCTTCTTATGTATTCTTCCGGCCTGTCGTAGCTGTACTCTTCTTCTATCTTTCATTCCTGCCTACTCCATCTTCTTATTTCTTAACGTACCTTGCTTATTGTTTGTTTACACTCTCTATCATCCTTCTCGCCCTCTCTTTTCTTGGGGCCGATGGCAACCCTTTTTGGTCGGGAGAGTGGGTTCAAAACCTCTCTTGTTGTCGAGAGATTGGGTGGCTCACCCTCACCAATATATATATATATATATATATATATATATATATTTTTTCTTTTTTTCTTTTTTAATTTCATTTTTTATTATTTGAAAATTTTTGTTCTTATTTTATTATTATTGTTTTTTTAATTTAAAATTTAAAATTTTAATTATTTTTTACTTTTGTATTTTTATTATTTTTATTTTTGTATTTTAATTTTAATTTTTAAATTTTCTATTATTATTATTTTTTAATTGTAGGGTATTTTTTAATAATATAGAAAAAAATGTTTTTTATGTTTTATTTATCTATTTATTTTTTTGTTTAGTTTTTGTTTTTTTCTTTAAATTATGTGTTTTTTTGAATTTTTCCGATTTTTTATTTAATTTTCGAAATTGTTTGTTTTTTTTTGTTTTATTTATTTATTTTTGTTCAAAATTTTTAGTTTTACAAGTTAATTTTGTTTTTTTTTTTTTTACATTTTTATTGGTTTTTTTATTATTTTTATATATTTTTTTATATTTGAGTTTTTTTGGTCATGTTTTTCTTATTTTGTTTTTATGTTTTATTACCAACATGAAAATCACCACTCCAAAAAATGGTTGATTTGCATCAACACTTTTCAAAATTAGCATGAAAATCATTAACATTTTAAAACAAATGTTCATACTTCATAAATAAGAAAATTAAAGTGTCAAAAATATGCTCCAGAAAAAGGGGTGATTCTGCATCACCACTTTTCAAAATAGGGTGTATTTTTTGCTACCTCAAAAAAGTAGGTACCAATTCAGTTACCTATTTGATCGATAACTATGTTTTCTATGACCTATGGGCGCCACACAAATACCAATACCAATTAGAACGCCCGGTGCACTTTATCGATGACTACCACTCGGGTGGTCCGATAGGCATTGCATGCATCGGTGTTGTGTTCCTTTAACACACACTGGGTCGTTGCTAAACAACCCGGGGCGTCCGAAATTTGTTTTGCGTCCCGGTGCTTGGTAGGTTTACAATACTAGTGTGTTCACGATACAACGCACAGGTGCGTTGACACCTAGTTACTGCACCGATGAGAAAAAAATCCATAAGAACCTCCGACCACCCAGTTTTTTCTAGTTTTATTGAAATTATGTTAGAAGCTCCACCAAAACCTCTATTAGCAAAAGAAAATGTTGAAGCAAATATTTTTTTGACAATTTTGTCCAATTTTATAACACTAAAAACCTCTGTTATAACCTCCATTAGAGGATCTTTTCCTTGTAGTGATAATTCTCTCTCCTCACAGTACAAATCACATCCTGAATGGAACTTAGAACCTCCAAATATCAATTAGCCACTAGCTACCTCTAATCTCTAACAACTAACAATTTACAACCAACCATTTAAAACATTTTTATGACCCTTCGTATGAAGGGTTCACTCCTATTTATACAAAAATTGAATATAACTACAGATCCTCAAATATCTCCTAAATCCACATTTATCTCATGTGGTTACAACCAATCCCCTAAAACTATAAGATACAAATCCTCTCCAAATTCTCTCATAGTTTTGATAAGGACACATATAAAAACATCCATGATTCTTCTCCTTTGAATGTGCTTAGCTTAATGATCAATATCTTCTTGAGATATTCTACAAATCCTCATGAGTTTGAATTTGAAATTCCAATTCGCAGTTAGGAGGCCAAGTAGGACCCTTCTAGAATCTCCAAGTGGGCCTACAATATCACAAAACTTATACCACTTTTATGTATATATGAAAGCATGTTAATTTTTATAATATTTAATCACAAATTCACTTAAAATACTTAAAATAAATGACTTTGGAAAATATAATTCTAAACCCATATGATCATGAAAATGGTTACTTAATGTAGGGTTATGTAGCTACAGAATGAGGGTGAAATGATAGTAATGTCAATAGAAGTGGATGACATTTTGGAGGCTCAACACTATACCCTCTCATGCTAATTATCTTATTCATTCACGTCCTCACTTTGTACTAGGCAAGATTCATTTATTTGCAGTTCCTACACCCACCCCTTCTGAAGCCACATTTGCACATTCCCATTCCAATGCATTAAAAACAAGTTAGAAGAGAGATATCTCTTTCCAAGATATGCACCCGTAGGTACAAGGAGGATAGAAGAGTGGAGGAAAATAGTATGAGGCACGTTCCAACAGACATCCCGAGTTATCTTGATATTACAATTCTATTTTACTATTCAGTTTGATTTTGTGTAGATATATTTTTGTTTACAGTATACATCATATTTTTTTCCATGCCACATATTTTAATGATATTTATTTTTATGGGAGGCACAAGGTTGTTTCAGATGACAATGTGTGTGATGATGAATGATGTGGTGTTTTATATGCATATTTTCTATGATGATGGTGTTACTTAAAGATGTCATATTTACATGTGATTTATTTCCATGGGAGTCACAAGGTTTGATGAAAATATTTTATGAACACAAATATAAAAGGGTGGTCCCACCAACCAGCATTAATTAAAACTAATTAAAAACTCCTACATTGTCCACTCCTGAATTTAAAAATAAAAATTAACTTAATGAATAAACTAATTAAAAAAAAAAAAATCCTCTAATTTCCCAAGGAGATTCATACAAAATTTTCTAGAGGGCACACAAGGATGGATGGAAAAAATAACAAGGAGAGGTATGCAAAATTTCTAAGTTTTCTTTTTCCCCTCATAAATTTTACTCTTGAGTATGGGGGATTACTTGTTTTGGTGATAGCAGAATCCTTCAAGTAGTGACAAGGAGGGAGCAAGCACATCAATTTCATACTAATTTGATTAATTTGTCTTTATTTTCTTGCACGATTAATTGTTTTTATAAGGTTTTATATGCCTTATATTAGGGCTAACTAGCACAATTTTTGGTGTAACATTTTGTTGATTAAATGTTATCAGAGAGGTCCAAGTTTTTTTTTTTTTTTTGGTTAAGTTGAGCTATTCAATTAATTTCGAAAACATAAAATTACATATGCTACAGGCTGGGTTGGTAAGCTATACTTAACCAATCCCAACCTTTGTTACACTATTTTTGGGCTACATAGGGGAAGGAAACCAGCCCAAGCAAAACTTAGAAATGAGTAGAACATTATGCGCAGTATTGCTGATGCATCTAAAAACCATAAAGTAAATGATAACAGAAAATCCCTGAGGGCACACATGACAAAAAACAGAGGAAAATTGTACAGCTGCGCAGATGTTATTCATCATCTTCAACACTACTGTCAGGGTTCTCCTCTTCAATGGCACAAGCTGGAGCCTACGCAGCAGCGGCTTCCATATCGGAAACAGTGTGCTTGGGGATGCTTGCAGGAGCATAGAGGATGGGGGAGTCCAGGTCTATGCCATCTGATACCCTCATCCAAATGCCATCAGATTCCATGATCCAGATGTTCGTGCCCTCATCATCCTTCACTGGAGTAGTCAGGGGGACAGGAGTGCGATGCAGAGAGTGCGTTCTGGGAGAGGAGGTGGACCTCCTCGCGCCACATCCACCTATCTACGTAGCTTGCTTGGAGGATTCTGCATGCTGCTCGGGATCAGGTTTATGGCTCGCAAAAATGTTGGACGAGGAGCCATCAATCGACTTGAGGCGATTATCCTCTCTGTGATGATAACGACCTGGGAGAGCCCCTCTCTGGCCTCCTCGAATGGTACATTGGCGCAGTCTGGGAGCCATTGTGCACCTGGGATGGGGTGAGCATGTTAGGAGAAACAGAGGCACAAAGGGCCACAGGGTCTTCAGTCAATGAACCTATGACATATCGTGTGCGTTCGTGACATATTAAACAATACCCTTAATTTGTCTACATATTGGAAAATACCTCTGAAAATCACATTATTTAACCCCCTACCAATACAAACCCAATACACCTTCCCAATTAAAAAAACCCCTACTTTCACTATATATTGTAGATATCCATTTTTTCATTAACATTTTGTATACCCCTTTATATTTTTTCATTATATTTTAGCTCCATTTTTTATACTTGCCAATATTAAAACCCTTTACCTCGAATATATCCCCCAATATATTATTCCATTTTTCCCTCAAAATATATCCCCCAATATGAACCCACATGGTATGATATTTCTCCCATAGTTAATCCCCTGTGCACAAGGCCAAGGAAGGGAGACATGAGTAACACTAGGGCTGAAGGCGCTGCAATTTCTAGGGGGTAGGTTCACAGGATGGAGAGCGGAAATCAGAAGGATGTTGTGCAGCTCCAATCTAGGACAGAGGCTTCGCAGTTGATTGAAATTGGTGAAAAGCTAGAGCAAAGTGAGGAGAGCGAAAGGAAAAGGTGACAAGATGAGTGAGGAAAGGGGCAGATGTCTAGGAGTTATATAGGGGCGAGGATGAGATCTGTGAGGATGGAAATGAGTGGCCTTCACACGGATATGCGTGTTAAGCTTGAGCACCTGAGCAGGCGTAGGGGAGGAGGTATGTATGTGATGTTGGTTAGTCATGATGGACATTAATGGTGATAGGAAGGCCTAGGTGACGCAATACCCGTCCTCTCGTCATCATCTCTGGTTCTGTGAGGATCGTACGAGCTAACGGTCATTAGATCTGCAGTAGGTGAAGTTTTGCGTTGGAGATCTTTGTTGTCCGAGTGGGGTGAGATGTGATTGCCACTCATGTCTAAACTGTCACCCGCATCTGGGGCAGAGAGGTCCAAGTTAGCCCAACCGTATTTTTTTTCTTAATTTTTGTCATTCAAATGTATATGTATGAATATGTAACATATGATACATTTAAAAATAGATTTTTGTTCTATATTCTCACATGAATCAACCAAAATATTCAATTGTACCATTTCATTTTTAATAAAAATCAGTGTTTAGCAACCTTCAACTTTTTTTGGCTTCTCTACAAAATTTACTCATGTTTCATGAGATTTATGAGAAAATTTGTTGATATTTATTAATTAAATATGTTTTTAATTTATTCCATTTCGTGACATAATTGCATGGTCTTATGGCTTACACATTATTATTATAAATCTTTCTTAAAATTTTCTTTCTATTTTATTTTATTATTTAATTTAACTTGTTAGTGCCATTTCTTTTTTTCCAAGGAAATATCTCGGAAGACCCACCCAAAGGAATCAAATCTCGCCGGCTTATTAGTAGAGCCTAACCCCAAGGGCGTCAAGGATAATTTACCCTGTAACCCTCCATTAGCGAGATTATTTAAGCAATGAGAACTCAACCAATTGAACTAACCCTCGAGGCTATAACTTGTTAGTGTCATATATTGTACATGCACGTATTTTTTTTCTTTGATTAGTTTGCATGTTGTATATAGTTTCCTTTTTTTTATTTTCAGCATACTTGTTTACTACAGATAAATAGAGTTGGTACAATTAGGGAATTAAGCATTGGGCTTTGTCCATTATCTCACCCACCTTGTGATATTCGAGGGAGTTGTCATTGAAGCATAGAAAAATTTCACTCATCAAGATCAAAGGGATGAAAATAACCACTTAAAGAGTCCTGTTGTTGATCCCCCCCCTCTCCCCCTCCCCCCAAAAACTCTCTAAAATATAATATTAGGTTTAAGTCCCCCCTATGCTGATGTTTTTTCCTGATAATGCAGTATAATCAACAAGTCCTTCCTAGTAAGGGTTTTGGTTCAAGTAAGGACCATAAATGTTAAGTATTAATATTTCAATTCCAAGCTCATTTATCCCCAATTGAACATAACTAGTGGAGTTATATATTAAAGAATCAAACACCCTAAAAATTGGACCCCATCTAGTGGTAAGCCCACTAGAGAGCCTCATTGCATCATATGTAGCAACATACCATCTCATCAACCAAGGCTCTAGAACCCCTCTCACTCTGGTTCCTTCAACCATAGTTTCTTGCAAGCGAATAATATCAGGATCGTGATATTTAATTGCTTGTTTTAACGACATAGTTTTCCAAATTCCTCCCACCTATTTAGCATTGAAAGAGAGGATATTCACGTCTAAGGGGGTTTAAGGGCTAACCTTGTTCGAAGGGCCTTAAAAATCATAACATATTTCTATGTGGTAATATCGAAGAAATGTATTTGTTGGGTTTATAATATAAAATATATTGATGTCCATATGAAATAACATAAATGTTGATATTATTTATATGTTCATATTTCAATTGGATACGTAAATAAACCATTTTAATGTCCATGTTAACTAATTTATTTTAGTATCAATTTTAGAAAAAACATAAACATATATGTATCTATAAAAACCACAATAAAACATTTCAATGTGCAAAGAGAAGAAATAATTGAAAGTAAAAAGATTCAATTCCTTTCTTATGGGATATGTGTAATTAATTCAATTCTTAATATAAAATTAACATGTGACATTAAAAAAAAAATGTTAGTAATAATTAAAAAAATCAAAATGCATCATAAATAAAATATTTCAATATATAAAATTAAGTAATATTGAAATGTATTTAAAAATGTGTTAATAAAAAAAACACTTTAATGTGGACAATGTAATCCATATATAAAATATAACAATGCTCATGCTAGCTAAATTATTTCAATGCCAACAATTTACATATTATATGTAATATCCCTACCCATGAAAACTCATGTATTTACATGAGTGACAATATTGTTAATTTAATATATGTTTGATTATCCCATCAAGAATCGGTTAGAAGTTAAATGAATTCTTGGTAACTATCTTTTATTCTTTTCCATAGATCTATGCCCCGGAAAAAAAGGTGCAATTATTATAAAATGGGAACCCTTGTGTTGTATGAGGGAGTATGTAATATCCCTAACACTGCACATTACGAAGTGTTCCATTGGAGTAAATAACATATTGATGTCTTAGTCCTTGTATTAAATATAATCTAATAAATAATAATAAAAATCAGCCAAGAATGTATTGTCCAGTAATATGCATTTTGTTGTTAGAAATTTTGTTACAAGGTAATGACCTTCATTTCAAGAGGGTCCTTGAAATAACAAAAAAAAAGAAAAAACTTTTGCGGGGGATTGTTACATTTTGATCCCCAAGGACGGACAAACCAGCTAGGGAATGGCCCAGTGAACCCAGTTGTTGCAATGGATGAAAATATTTAAATATGGTAACTGTTTGCATAGATTGGGGAAGAAGGTTGAAGGTTTGAAGAATTTTCTTTTGTAAGTCCAAGAATGAAAAATTATGGGGAAAGTTATGAGCGGACTTGTCCAAAACCATTACGCAACGTTGTCAAAATGCCTATTTCTCTGTTGGTGGAAAACTATATTTTTATTTCATGACCTCAATGTTTAGCGATTACACAACTGTTTGACTCTGCCAATATCGTCAAAACAGATCCAAAGTTCCTCGAAAAAATACCTTAATGTTTTTGGGCTAGTCATAGATGGGATTCGATTAAGCTCTACAAGTTGTATGAATGAGAGGGATTTAATTCAGTAACACGATAGTTACACAAACTTTAACATGCATGCGATCATGTCGGTTTGCAAGTCACCCATTTTATGGGAATTGCGACAAGAGATAAGTATTCTTGTCATTCTTCTTGAAAGAATAGATTGCACGCGAATATTTTGGCATTTAAAATAAAAGAAACTATCCATTGTCTTGAAAAAGGGTTTTATTTTTCTTGAAAACGTTGACATTGCTTATGCACATAAAAAATAATTAATGATGCTACTTTCATGAAAAGATAACGCACACGAAACTGCACATAGATAATAGATATTTTTTCAAATGTTTCTTGAAAATAATATGTATATATAATAACTATTATGATCGTTTTTCTTGAGGAAATAAATTTGTATTTGTATCCACAAAAGAAACATCAATTATGGTATATTTCTTGAAAAATAAAAATTTCTTTATATGCATAAAAAGATTATCTATTATGTTATAATTCTTGAAAAATAAGTGTTTATATGCATAGAAGTAATGGTCGTCGTGTTATATTCTTTAAGAAAGAATATGTGTTCATATGCAGAAGAATAATAGCTATGGTGTTAGCTTCCTTTGGAAATGGATATGTGTTTACATGCATCAAGATAGTAGTTGCTAGGATAATTTCTTTTGGAAAAAGAATATGAATTATATGCATAAATATCATATCTAATGTGCTAGTTTCATTTAAAGGAATATGGATAGTTGTGGTTGTTTTTTATTTTGGAAAGAATGTGCTCTTGTGTAAATAAAATAATAATAGTTTTGGTGGTTATATTATGGAAAGTTTTGAGATAACCATGGAAATTATTGTGATAACTATGGTGAATCTTTTAATATTACCGTACTCTTGTGGGCAAAGTTAAAATGTATCTAATTATTTTCTTATGAGTAAATAAATGAGCATGCCTTGGTAATATTTACATATTTTACCTTTCTCATGTGAGTTATGGATGGACTGACCTGTGTCATAACCATAAATGTGTAAAGAAAAATAGACATGTTTTGGTAGTTATGTGCTTTTAATTAATGCATGTGTGGTGTTAATAAATGATCTAGGTGGATATTTGTGGCCACTTTCCTATTCCACTTGGATCCCCACCATTGTTTCTTTCGGTTTTTCAGTTTTCTTAATTGTAGCACAATTTACTATTTTTTTCAATTTTTCGGGTCCTGGACTTTCAGAGTCATTTTGAGGCCCTAAATGACTTTTTTTTTTTAAACGAGAAAATATGAGTCATTTATTAATATTTACAGTCAAAAGTTATAATCATTAGATATATATTTCTAACAAGGTATTGTACGTGTCAAACAGAGATCATATGCCAAAGTTACGACCCCAGGTAGTTGATGTACCAATTCACCCCAACGAGACCCACAGTTTTGGTGATTTATATCCTAGGGTTAGGTTTTTGGATGTTTATGGTTTTCCATTGTTTCTCAATAATAAATAGGCCTTTGAGCCTCATTGTAACACAATTCAAAGGCATGTAGCCACCACTTATCTTCTTAGAGATAAGCTACCATCACCCGAGCTAATTTATTTTCATTTTGTTTGTAAGCATATTTCAGTTCTTTGAAATTTAATGAAATAAAGTGTTATTCTTGTTGCACCTTTATATTTATGGTTATATATGTATTTTTTTGTGTTCATGTCTAGTTTTAGATCAATAAAAGAGACATGTCTTGATACTTTGTATACATTTTATCTATGCAAATGAAAGGACGTTTGAAGCATCACTAGTAAATATTTATTATTGGTGTGATAAATATTCTATATAATTATGATATCAAAGTTTAATGACACTAGCAATTGCAGGAAATGATTGTGATTTATGTGAAGGGGGGATTATATTTAACATTATGGAAAGCAATGAACTAATGATCCCTGCAGATTTAGGAAAATTCAACTGCAAGATGATCTATTGTAGGGAAAATCGAGGCCATACAGACAAATGTTAAAGAAATTGTGGGGTAAATGATATCATGATTAATGTAATAGCTTCTAGCAAGTTATAATTAAATTAAAACGATATTTCTTTGTAGTATTTTAACAATGGGGGTGGAATCTCTTACTAGTATTGATTGAGGGGTGAACACCATCACGAAATTTTTAATAAAATAAATATTTGTTGTTTTTTCCCTATAGATTTTCCAAGGTATATCAGTGTCTAATGATGTGTTTTATTATAATGTTATTCTTATGATGTTGTTTCCTTGAATGTCATGACGACTACATTATCAAATATGTGAATACCTAGCCTAATTAAAAGAACCATGATAATGATAGAAGGTTATAACAAGAAGCTTATGTTAATATAATACAACAATGATTGTTATGTTATGTAACTTACTAAAGTTACTTTATGTAATGATGATAGTTTTATCTAATGGTTAGTTAAAGAATATGGAATAAGGGATTCAAAATGTTGCATGCTATTAATTTTGTAAAAAAAAACATTATATTTGGTTAATCCTGTGTATTTTTTTCATGAAGTTTACCAAAGGATGTTACATTATATGTTGTTTAAATTAACAATAATAATAGTAATAAAATGTGTATATGTTATATAAAGTAATTGAAAAATTAAATTCTTATTGTGATAGCATTTCAAACATCATTATTTTACATTTTTCCCCTTTTATTAAGGGTTAAATTTGAATGGAGAAAATTATATATATATATATATATATATATATATATATATATATATATATATATATATATATATATATCCATTTTAACCATGAATCTATCAAGATATTAATCTTTTTTCAAAGTTTTACATTCTAAAATAGGTTTGCAAATTGGTATATTTGATCTCTCCTCCCTTGGTAGATATACTAGTTTAACTATATTAAAAAGCAGCAAGACATAACTACCTTTGAAATAAATCTTAACCCTTATCTGGTACTATTATTAAAACTATTATTCTGTGAATATTTCATAAGATTAAATTCATATTATCCACATTTTTTTCTTTTTTTAAGCTTGGTAGGACCTTTCTATTCAATATCTTTCAAAACATACATGTTACAACAAAAAACTCAATGGTTAGGTGGTCTCAACCTACCTAGAGGGAAACCATGTATGTTGGCCACCTAAAACCGGAAACTGAATGGTTAGGTGGCCTCAACCTGCCTAGAGGGAAACCATGTCTGTTGGCCACCTAACAACATGATAAGCCACCCAAAAACAAAATATTATGAGATTGTCAATCCGAGCCAAATAGGTTTGAGTGTCCTTATACTTCTTAGATTCTAGATAACTATAAACATAAACATGGAAAGCTTGAAACTGATGCATACAAGAAAATTTAAAACTAGAAGTAAAACATCAAAATAATAATCATGAGCTAAATCAACAAGATCAAGATCCTTCGCACTTGAGCATGGAAGCTCAATTTGTGAGATGCATGGGACTTTTCGATGCGACTAAGGCGACCATTTTGCCTTTAGAGTTGAAATTAAATCTGCTGCAAATATTTACTATAAGCTAGGAATCTTTGAAAATATGATGATGAGCTTGAAGGGATATGCTCCAAAACTTTAATCAGATGATTTTTCATCATTGAATATAAATAGATTCTTATTATCAAACTATTAATTATTAATAGTTAAATTAAAATTTTAAAAACTTTGCTCTAAAATAAACACTTATCAGTAAAACAAATCATATAAATATAAATCTCAAAATTATAATTATAGTAATTAAAAAATCAAATTAAATCTGGTTGATTTCATATAACCAACATTAATGCAATTTTTATATATCATCTAGAATTATAATAAATTTACAATTTGTTATTCATTTAACAACATTAAAAGTTATAAACGAAATCCTCAAGATTAAAAATGTTTTTACCTTTTAAGAGTTGCAAAACTAAATAAATAAGAAAATATTATTACAGCTTAGAGGTACAAGATTTCCATTAAAATACAAAACACCTTATAATTTTGTGTACGTTGTTTTTTTAAATTATGGAAAAAGGGTAGAAACCACACTTTTTTCATCACAATCCCAATTTGAAAAACCATGATAAATTAATTTGTGTAACCATTTAAAAATCATTTGCAGAGCACATTAACAACTTTTGTCGTAATTGTTTTTACACTTACAAAGATAAACTTATCAAAATTCAAATAAAATTATATTTTATTTTTCAATCATGGAAAAATTGCAGAGGCCACACTTTTTTATCATTATATCGGTGAATAATCATGGTAAATTATTTTATGTGAGCAAATTTATTTTTAAAAAATATTTGCAAAGCAAATTAATTATTAATTATAATTAAGTTATAAATATTTTTAATTGTATAAAATATATCATATCTATATCTATATATATATATATATATATATATATATATATATATATATATATTTCCTAAGTGGGTTTAATTTTTATTTATATAACATAAAAATACACAGACCACAAATTTCACTAAGTGAGCTCCGAGAGTCAAAAGGGTACATTGTCAAAAAATACATAATTCTAGACTACCCCAGGAGGGGAAACCAGTCCCTTAGATAATTGTCTTGCCGCCCTCACAGGGGAAACCGGCATTAAGTTCAGAAAATGGACCCATGAAAACAACATTTTTCACTCTCAGCAAAGGAGAGATTAACAAAAACACAAAAAACGACCCATGAAACTTGGGCTTCAGATCCGTGTTCCAGCAGAGGTTACCGTGTTTACTTGTCATTTGCAGGAGAGGGAGGTTCCTCCTCAATGCGGCATCTGTATTCGTCGCTGCTGCCATCTTCATCTTCAGTTGTTGCATAGGTGGCTTTACCAGCTGCCTCATTCATCGATTCCTTTTCCTTACCAGCACTTTCCATCCCCAGCGGTGCACTCTTTTCCTTGGAATCATCTTTTTCCTCTTTACCAGCTGCTTCCTCTTGAAGGGTGACAGTGATGAAAGCAGTAACTACGGTTTGGTCCATGGTGCAAGAAAATTGGAACTCGGCTTTATGGGAGGTTTGGCGAAGAGAAATTTGGGCGGGTGGAGTGGAGACAGGGGTAGAAAAATGTTGAGTGATTGGTTGCGAAGGAGACGCAACATCATGAGACTGGGAGCCATGGATAGGATGCGCCTGCCCAGCAAGGCTGGCTCTTCCCCATTTTCTCCGGGTTTCAGGGTAATGGCCACGAGATAATTCCTTAGAGGAAGAATCAGAACTGGAGGTGGACCGAGAGCGAATTGCTCTGCCCTGGCTGTTTCCGCGTCGACTTCTCATCCTCTGTCTAAGGCGAGGCATTCTGATAGTGGAGCTCGGGCGATAGTGGCTATGCTCAGGACGAGAATGACAATGCTCAGATAGGAATGGCGAGGCTTGCGTCGCAGGGGGCCGAGAATTCTTGCAACAGAGTGCGCTCTGTGTATAGTGAAATTCCGGCGAAGTTTCAATGCAGCTAAGCAACAAGCATCGTCTTCCTGTGTGCATTCGAGCACTTGGCTTGGCATAAGTAGGAGGACAGAGGCACCTCTGCGAAGCGAGAGACCAAAATTTAGGGAGGGAATGAACAGAATTTCGGTGCAGCAGAGCCATTATAAACCAGAGTAGTGTCAAATTCTGGCGGTGGAATGAGTTAATGTCACAAGTTCTATGTGGGCTGGCAGCGTTAAATGGAGGATTAATGCTCCTATGGGTGGCCATATAGCCACACCATGTGCCCGACGTCGGGAACCTCATAGGGACGAACATCCCATCCACCTTAAACATCATCCGCATCCAGAACTGCAATATCTTTGTGCACCAGTGTGATGCAATCCTATAGAAGTGCACTCTCATGGAGAATTCTGAGGGGGACATGTTTGAGAGTGTATACACTTTCCACTCCAACATTGGCCAGGAAATCTGCAACTTTGTTGCCATCTCGTTTGATATGAATGAACGAGGTGGCTTTATGGATATTTAGCCATCGGTCCATCATTTCAAGTCGAGCTGCTAGTCTCCAGTTGGTAGCCACTTTGGCCGCTGTAGTTCCCCAGAGTAGTTGATTGGCCATGTTGGTGAGCACCTGTGAGTCTCCTTCAATTACAATGGGGAAGTGATTATAGTGCTGAGCTAAGCAAAGACCTTGCCACAAACCTTCTAATTCTGCAGAGTTGTTAGTGTCCCAACCAATAGAGCCATAGTAGATTGCTAGAGGAGCCCCACTGAAGTCTCTGAAAATGCCACCAAATCCTGCTTTTCCAGGGTTGCCCTTAGAAGCGCCATCGAAATTCAGTTTAAACAGTCCTATGGAGCAAGGAGACCATTGATTTGGAATTCTCGGAGTGTTCTTTGCAGTACTTGTTGGAGTATGAGTGATCTTAAGTTGCCAATTCTCCCAAATGGCCTTTTCCCGTGACTTTGTGGGAAGATCTTCTTCCTTGCATTCATGAAGAGCCAATGATTCTTGAAGGTTGTTGCCAAAATTACTCTAGATTATTGCCAATGATGTGCTTTGGCTTCTGAAGATTCTCTTGTTTCTCTCCTTCCAGATTGTCCATAGGAGTAGGCCTAGGAGAAGTCGCCATAGTGTGTTGAGAAGAGTGCTGCTATAAGGTGTCGTCGGCCAGTTGCGTATAGTGTTTATTATATCCCCGGAAGGTTTTCTCCTTTTGCAGCGAAAGCTTAGTTTCTCCCAGAGATTATTTGCAAGAGTAGAGGAGACCATGAGGTGTTGAATTGTTTCATTGTTTTGATTACAGTTGGGAAATCGAGAGGGTCCTATGAAGCCCTGTTTGATCAAATTATCCCAAGTGAGAATTCTTTTGTGACTAAGGAGCCATAGAAAAGTAGAAACTTTGGGCCAGATTCTAGGAGACCATATAAGCTACCAAAGAGGGTCAGGAGGATCAGTGATCTGGTGCATCAAAGTGTAGGCTTCTTTTGTGGTGAACATTCCTTTGGTGGTGTATCCCCATCTAAGAATGCCTGGTTCCTCCGAGCATCTGATCTTCCTTTGCTGTAGTTTTAGGCTAAGTTCTTCCCATGTGTCTTCCTGTTCTTGGGGAGCGATTTGAGCAGAGTGTCTCCATTACCTGAATCCATTGTTGCTCAAAGGGAGCCAGTGCTGATTTACCTTATCTTCCAGGATAATGGTTGGATCCCCCAGATTGTGAGGCCGGAGAATGTCGACTAGTTTGGGTTTTTGTTGCCATGAGTCCACCCAGAATCTAGTCGTGCTTCCATTATGAACTTGCCAAAAACTGTGTTTTTGGATCAGTGCACTGTGTTGTTTCGCAACATTCCAAATTAGTGAGCCTGTTTCTTCAGGGGAGAGTCTTATCAGGTCTTCTGGGGGTCTTTTGTTGGTGTATTTGGATGTCCATAATTTGGCCCAAGGAGTGTGTGGAGCCGACATCCATTTCCACCATATTCGCGCTCCCATTACTTCATTACTGTGATTCGGATCTCTGAGTCCAAGTCCTCCTGCTTATTTTGGGGTGCACACAGTGCTCCATTTGACTAGAGCCCATTTGCGATTCTGTCCATATGATCCCCATAGAAAATTGCGTTGCAAATATTTTATCTGTTTGAGAACCCATTTTGGCGCTGCAAGGATCGAGAATAGGTATAGAGGCATGGATTGCAAAACTGCTTTGATAAGAATTAATCTACTTTCCATGTTGAGGACTCTATAGGTCTAGGAGGAAAGGCGGGCTTCCAACTTTTCTAGAAGCAGTTTCCATGAAGAGTGCTTGATGGCGGAATCGATGAGAGGGGCACCTAGGTACTTAGTAGGGAGAGTTGCTATGGAGAAGCCTAGAATGCGAGAAATATTGGTTTGAGTATGGATATGGGTGTTAAAGAAGTAGATCTGGGATTTGGCAGCATTTATGGAGGTTCCATAGGCTTCAGAGAAGAGATTCAGAATGGATTTAAACGAATGAGCTTCTTGAACATATGGGTGCCCAAATAACATGTTATCATCCACGAATTGTTGATGGGTGGTGGCCAGGGAGCCATGGAGGGTGATATCTTTCAATTTTTGGGTTTGAAGAGCATTTTGAATTAATCACCCAAGGCCTCCTACCATGAGTAAAAAAAGAAAAGGAGATAGTGGGTTGCCTTGTCTAATTCCTCTCGAAGGAGAGAACGGATGAGAGGGTATCCCATTAACCAGGATGGAGGAAAAGGTGGAGGAGATGAGATTCATTACCCATCGTACCCACATTTGATTGAAACCAAAAGCAACCAGCATCTGTTGAATGTAATTCCAACTTAACTTATCAAAAGCCTTGGAAAGATCAATTTTGAGGAGCATACCTGCCTTTTTGTTGATCTTCAAGGAGTGAATGACTTCATGCGTTAGGATGATTCCATCAAGAATTTGACGTCCTTCCACATATCCGGTTTGTTAAGGCAATATTAGCAGTGGGAGCAATGGCTTGAGTCTATTAGCAATGACCTTTGAGATCACCTTATAGATAACATTGCACAGAGCTATGGGGCGAAATTTGTCCAGCGTGGTTGATTGATATTCTTTTGGTATGAGAGCAATAAAAGTTGCATTTAGAGAAGGAAGAAGCCAGTACATTGATCTCGATTCTTCCACCAGTTGCCAAACTTCCAGTTTAATAAGGTCCCAGAAATTTTGAAAGAAGTTTGAGGTGAAGCCGTCCGGACCTGGGGCTTTGCCATCTTTGGATTGGGCCATTGTTGTTTCTACCTCCTGCAGGGAAATTGGTCGCAGTAGCATTTGATTGTGCTCCTCCGTTATGATTTTAGGAATATGCTGAATTATTTTATTGATTGCAGGTTGTCTGTTGATTGGAGGTTCTTGATGGACATTTTTAAAGTGTGCCAAGAGCACTTGTTCGATTCCATCATGATTTTCCAGTCATTCTCCTTGTTGATTTGTAATTTGGGCGATTCGGTTGTTCATTCTTCTTTGAATGGTGGATCGATGAAAGAATTTTGTGTTCTTTTCCCCTTCCTTTAGCCATCAGATTCTGTATTTTTGTCGCCAAAGTATTTCTTCTTGTTTTCTTCACTCATCCAACTGCTCCTGGAGTCTCTGTACTTGAGCTACAAGAGGCTTTGTCCTTCCGTTGTTGATGATTTCCTGTTGAAGCTTAGCCATTCTGTGTTCTAAAAGTTTTTTCTCCTGGAAGATGTTCCCAAATATAAAGTGGTTCCAAAATTTGATTTGAGATTTGAGATATCGAAGCTTTTGCTGAAACTGATACATTTTGGAACCTGCTGGTGAGACAAAATTCTCCCAGGCTGTGTGGACCAGGGTTTTGAAGTTGGGATGATTGAGCTAGAAGGCTTCAAATCTGAAGGGCCGCTTTGATAGGTTATTGGGTCGCTGCCATTGAAGAGAAATAGGTCAATGGTCCGAGCCCGATATAGGTAAGATAGAGGCAAAGATGTCTCCCCCCAAATGTATGGCGTTGTCTGAGATTAAGAAGCGATCCATTTTGGACGCAATTTGCTGATTTCCAGATCTTTTGTTGTTCCAAGTATACATTCCATTGGAGAAAGGCAGGTCAATGAGCCAACTTCTGTTAATGAATTCTTTGAAGTGGGAGCTTTCAGGCTCCAGTCTTGATCGGCCCCATGTTTTTTCTTCAAGCTTGGTGATCATATTAAAGTCCCCTCCAATTATCCATAAGGGGTGTGTTATGTTGGATTTGAGAGCCTCCATTGTATTCAGGAGCGCCATCTTGCTTGGCAAATCTTGAGGAAAGTAGACATTTGAGAGGTGCCCGTGTATATTGGTGCCCATGAGATGAAAGGTTGCCTGAATGAGATTATTCGAGGCATGGTAGTCTGTGAGCGAGATAGTTTGTGTACCCCACGCTATTGCTAAGCCTCCCGAAGAGCCAGAGGCATCAACCGCTACTGAGTGGCATCTTGGCCATGCTTTGGTTAGGATAGTGCCAAGAGCTGTGCTATTGCATTTGGTTTCTTGAAGAAAGAAGATTTGCGGTCTTTCTTGTTGAATCATGTTTTTAATCATTCTGTATTTCCCAGGGCTGTTCAGCCCTCTTACCTTCCATGAGATGAGCTTCATGAGGAACTATTGGGAAGCGGCTTATAGAACCGAGTCAATTTGGGGTATCTTCCTGACTCCACGAGCATCTCCCCTATGATGATGGTTCATTACAGATCTGGTTTTCTGCCTCTTTTCTTTGATTCCTTTATAATTCTTTGACCATCCCAATGACTTCCTGGTTGAATGCCCAGTTTCTTTTGTTGCTGTGCTCGAAAAAGGACCACTTCTAAGTTTTCAATTTGTCGAGGATTGATTTTTTCAAACTCTTTTCGTCTACAGGCGTCCTCCGGTCCCAAGATATCAAGCTCGCCCAAATCAAAGCTCTCTGGTTCCTCATCCATGTGGCTTAGCTGACTGCTTTCTAGGTTTTCCTTATTGGAGAGTTTAGGGTCGAGCAAGAGGCTGTCAATGTCCATACCATTTGGTTTCCAAATGACAAGATCTTTTTCTGGATTGAGCTTGGAATCCATGGTCTCCATGTTCTACGGTTCTTGCGGGCTTGGTTTAGGATCAGAAGGATTTGGGATTGCGGCTGAAGAGGAGGGCTTAAAAGAGGGGTCAGAGGGTGTTGAGGGAGTGTTGTCCGAGAGGTCTTGCTGAGACAGGATATCAAAGCTATTGCTGGTGGAAGGGGTATTGGCTTGAGGGTTGGGTTTTTTGGGCACCGATGGGGGTTTCTTGTTATGCTTTTTGCAATAAGAGACTTTGGTGAACCCATCTGCTTCAGACTTGTCCTCGGCTTCTTTATTCTTGGGGGTATTATTGAGAGGGCAGTCTCTGAATAGGTGACCATGGGCATGACATCTACTTCATCGAAAGGGAACATGTTCATAGTCTATGGGCTGGATCCATTCAAAATCATCATGAAATATACTTACCGCATCCAAAAGAGCTTTGTTGAGGTGCATGTATACACATATCCGAGCATAGGAGGTGTATCTTCTGAGCTTTGTTTCCTCCGCTATCTTAATGAACTCGCCTAACCCTTTGCCAATAGCAGTTAGCGATTCTTCATCCCAGTATTCAAGCGGCAGTGAATACAAACGTATCCAAACCGGAGCCCAGTTGAAGTTTTCTTTATCCGGATTGAATCTTTCAATCCAATCTCTTAGGTATAAGCCGACAGAGTTGAAGAAGTAAGGCCCCCTATCAAGTACTCTGTTTCGGTCCTCGATGCAGTTGAAAACGACATTGAAGAAGCCCTTTGGCCCTAGATGTAGGGTAACATGACCTTTGGGCTTCCATTTCGAAGCAATCCATCCCTGCAGAGCTTTCTCAATTGGCTAGTAGCTAATAAACTTTCCAATAAGAGCATGATCTTCAAACTCAATCTAGTAATATACATTGATCCAGCATATCGATCTTTTGAGGTCTTTCACTAGTCAGTTTGCATGTAGGTCAGTGAATGTATCTTCGGCACCACAGGGCCTGCACTCAAGGTATCATTCCTTTTCATCTGCTTCAACATTGTGCAGGGTCGCTCGGTTGCATCATTCCTTTCCTCGTTTGTGGGGAGGCGGGTTGCCTCCCCGTGTTGAAGCTGCTACAACCCAATAAGACTTAGCACCACTATCCGTTGTATGTTCATCCATTGTGTCTTCCGTGGTGCCATGAGGCAGCACCCATTATGTGGTGGTCTAAAACCCACAAAGTCGCAGGTTCCAACTCCTAGCAGAAATGCTTTTTTTCCTCAATCATATTTTCAATGACACTTGAATTATTAATTAGAAAAAATATAAAACCACATTTTCGGAAGTCTGAACCCTAAACCCTAAACCACAACGCATTTTGAGAGCATTGCAGGAAGTTTGAAGAAGCTCTTTGTCATAGGATTATAGGTGCATCTCTAGGGAGATTGATCATTGGCATTAATTGAATTCGATTCCGCGTTAGGTATGTCCACCAAAATCAGGCCTGCCGCCGAACCTCTGGAATTTACTGTCGAGACCTCCTGCAGGAAAGAAAGAGAAATCGTTCGCCATGAGAGTGTGAAGAAGGAATAGACAAAGCATCCCATTTGTGTGTTCATGGGCATGCACAGAACCAACCATGGTTGTTTCTTGGCCGTTGCTTTCCCGAGTCCGCTCAACCGATTCACAAACAATACCTCCTTCCATCCATTGCAGATTGCGCAGAAACAATAGAGACATTCCAGGGGCCGAAATTCCATTATTCTCTCCACCAAATGTTTCGTCAACTCAGACCAGAGAAAATTTTGATGAAGCTCGTTTATTGGTAGCCTGCTGAGCAACTAAATTTCTGTGTCATCAAACTAAATGTCATTAGTCTAGCATGGAAAACTTTAAGGGCTAATATTTTCAGGTGCGCTAATTTTCAACTTTCTTATATTCAGTCTTAATCTGGGAGTGTCTGGATTTCTAGAAATATCCATTAACTTCAATTTATTGGTCATCACTGACCAACCAAATATAAAATAATCAGAAACCTAAATATTTTTTACAAAAATATCATCAACATTTTTACAATTTACATATTGGGAATTAGTAAGATTCACCAAAGATTCTAAACTTTAAAATAAACTTTCATCCTTAAAATTTTCCTACAACAAAGCAACCTCTGTGTCATCAAAGAAGAGAAGAAATAAAGGATTTTTGAGACCTCACATGATATTGGAATGATGACACCACTGGCCGGGATAAGCACATTCGTCCTTCCATTCCAGATGGTCTGTGGCATATTTCCATGTGACTATTTTTATAACATGTTACTTTTTATACAATATCAATTTTGTTTAGTTGTTATATGCAAATTTTTTATATCAATGAGGAGGTAGCTTTAAAAGTTTTCATATTTTTAAGGGAAAAAAGTTTTCATATTTTGAAAGAAGAAAACATAATAGCTAAACCGTATAATTTCATTGCATCCACAATATATCAACTCAAACTGATTAGATTGAGCTAGCTTCATCACATCCAAAATATATCAATTCAAGTGAATCTACAAGACCATAACACCATTGAAAAGAGGTATAAACCAAAATGTTTTCTAAAAGGAAGAAAGAGACAACAATTGAAAATATTTGAAATAAAATTTTATTTTATTTAAAAACTCTATTTATATTAAAAAAATATATTTTAATTAAAAAAATATTTGTATTTAAAAATTATAAAAATATTCAATTTTTAAACCAACAAAATATTTTAAAATTATATATAATTTTTGTTAGGATATTATGACATATAGGAAATAGTTAAGAATAACTTTGTCTAGTGTAGAGTTAGGTAAAGTGTGTTTATTTACCATGTACATTTGTAACTTATAATCCGACGGCCATGATTTGTAGTGATCTGACGGTTATCTCTCACCTCGGTATAAACGACACTTGATCCATGGCTTAACACCCGATTGGTCCATGATCTCTATTTAAAGAGCATGGAGGGTCATTTGTTCGGTAACCTTTTATGGGAGAAACATATGTAACTTTACTTTTTATATTAATAAATTCCCTGAAGTGGCCGTGTTGGCTTAAGTCATGGATTGTTTCCCTCTTTGAGGGTTTTAACCACGTGATTATACTGGTGTACTGATTTGTGATCTTTTTGTGAGCAGTGACCTTTGGTTCTTGATCTAAGGAACTTACCCTATAAATTCCTACATGGTATCGGAGCTATTTTGAGGGTCGCGTCTGTTTTTTATCAAAATCTGAAGCCGGTTTGACTGCATGCGAATGCCGTTTTGTAGATCTACTATTTTTTAACTTACTTGGGCTTGGAGAAATGCTCTATTGTGTCTGGAGCATCTGTTACAATGAGGAACACCTTTCGTTTCATGCGAAAAGGTTTCCGACTACCCAAGCTATGACAGTTTAGATCTGGAGGTATAAAGCATATGTTTTGCAGTTTTATTTGTTAATAGTTCTGCTTATTTCGGTTTTCTCTGTTTATTTTCGGTTTTTAGGTTTTATTTATTTGCCGAATCTAGACCCTATTCTCGGATCTAGACCCTATTCTTTGTGTATTCTCTTTTCTATGTGCTGCGTGCGATCTCGGCAAATCAGAAACATGAAGAAGAGATTTTTTTCGCTACGTATGTTCTTTCCCCGCTTCTTTGTGCGATCTCGAGAAATCAGAAATAGTGAAAAAATTGATAGTTGATGGTAAGGCTAATCGAAAATTTAACGTTTTTCCATAGGGCTTTGCATTTCGTTTTTTTGGCTCGGTTTTTGTGTTTTTTTTTGTGCAGGAAAAGGCACGCACACCAAAGATTTAAAAAAAAAAAAAAAAACCCTTCCTCCTTTCAAACAATAACGTGATCCTTTTACTATCTCACTTGGTGAGGGGTTAGTTTATGAGAATAGAGGTCTTGGGTTCAAGTCTCATTCTCAAGCTTCTTTTGTAAAAAAAATTTGTTCAAAAGGGTGGATTTTTTTTTTTTTTTTAAGTTGCACTTCATCCCGTTCTCGTAACTATTCGGCATCTACAACTCAAATTTTTCAAAAGGCATAACTTCTTCATCCAAAAGCCGTTTTTTTTTAAACGGCCAAATTTTTCGAGATCTTTCCATTGGAGCAGTTAGTTTTAGCTTTTCTCAGCTTCAGTTTAAAAAAAAAAATGGAAAGTGCATGCCCGATTATTCTTAACAACACCAATTATTTCCAATGGCTACCTCACATGGTAGATATACTTAGAAGTAAAGGGCTTTATAGAATAGCCACAGGGGTAGAAACTAAACCTTCTGATGATGATAAAGTTGCTAAATGGGAAAATAAACAAGATCAAGCACAAGGGTTGATAGGAATGTCCATTGCTCAATATCTTCGATTCCATATCCTGGAAATTGACACCCCTCGTGAAGCCCTGGATAAGCTAAATATTGTCTTTGGGATTCAAAACCAAATCAGGGCTCACCAGCTTGAAAATGAGTTGCTTACTTTGGACCCTAATAATTTCTCCTCTATTGAAGACTTTTTGTCCAAATTCGAGACCCTTCGACTTCTTTTAGAAGGTTGTAAGGTCAAAAAGGAAGATAGTATCCTCATTTATTGCATTCTTGCTAAACTTGGCCCTGCTTACTCTGTATTTTTTTCCGCCTTCCATTCCACTAGAGAAGCCATCATTTCTTCAGGAACCACCTACAAGAATCCCTCTTTTGATTCCTTTTGTGATCCTTTGATAAGAGAACAAGAAAAAATCTTACACCTTGGTCTTATCACTTCTGGAAACGCTTCTAAGAAAGCCTTAGCAGCCCAACAGCAATCATATCAAAAGAATCCCAAGAAGCAATATCCTAAAAAGTATGGTCCGAAACCAAACAAGGGTCCTAAGCAATTTCAACCACAAACTGAAAAAGAAACTCACCAAAATGATAAGTCATATAAAAACAAAAGAAAGAAGACAAATAGACATTGCAACTTTTGCAAGTGTGATGGCCATTTAGAGTCCAAATGTTTTAAGAAGATGGAAGCCTTAGAAGCAACAATGAAGAAGCACAACATCAATTTGGAGCACTCTTCACCTTTATCTTCAGGAATGGCACTTTCTTCTTGTGGTTGTCAAGCATCAAGATCTAGTTATGCATTAAATGTATCTTCCTCTTCTCATTCTCATGAGTGGCTCATTGATTCTGGAGCTTCTTATCACATGGCCAAAAATAAAGC
This sequence comes from Pinus albicaulis, assembly GCA_034641835.2. Lineage (NCBI taxonomy): Eukaryota > Viridiplantae > Streptophyta > Pinopsida > Pinales > Pinaceae > Pinus > Pinus albicaulis. Next base: position 1,633,665,765 of record CM076580.1, on the reverse strand, counting down.
CATGTTTTCTTCTTTAAATGATTGTAACACCAAACATATTTATGTTGGTGATGATAGATCTCTTAGTGTTGTAGGATCTGGAACCATTCATCTCGATAATGGTTAGTTTAATGATGTACTATGTGTTCCTACCTTGTCATGCAACCTTCTCTCTGTTTATCAGATAACTCATTCAGGTGAAGGGAAAATAGTAGAATTCTCACCGCATGATGTTGTAATCAAGGACCTTAAATATCCTAAACATATTTTAGCTACTAGAACTATTGATGATTCCACAAGGTTGTATAAGTTTGACAACTTTGCGTCATCATGTCTTCCCTCCGTTTTTGTTGCTCACAATGATGAAGTTAGCAAACTTCGGCATGAGCGATTTGGTCACTTAAACTATCGCTCTCTTTAAACTCTATGTAAGGAAAATATGGTGACGGGTCTTCCTATGGTATCTTGCCGAGATGGTGTTTGCTTCGGATGTGTACTCGAAAAACATCATCGGGATATTTTTGACAAACGTGCCTCTTGGCACGCTTCAGCCCCTTTGCAGCTTGTGCACAGTGATTTATGTGGTCCACTTCCTATTGTTTCTTTCTCTGGTTGCAATTACTTCTTAAATTTCATTGATGATTTTTCCAGATGCACTTGGGTATACTTCTTAAAAATCAAGAGTGAATTTTTTAACATGTTCTTGGCCTTTAAGGCCTTTGTTGAGAAACAATCTGGACATCAAATTCTTAAGTTAAGATCAGACAATGGAGGAGAATATGTTAACAACAAATTTGTCAACTTCTGCACTGAACATGGCATTCAATTGCAACATAATGTTCCATATACTCCACAACAAAATGGTGTAGTTGAACGGAAGAATCACATCTTAAAAGAAATGGCTAATTGTATGCTTCAATCTAAAGGACTTGGTCTCAATTTTTGGGCAGAAGCCATTAACTATGCAAATTACATAGTAAATCGCACTCCTACTAAGGTTTTAAAGAATATAACTCTAGAAGAAGCTTGGAGCTCAATCAAACCAGATGTAAGTCACTTTTGTGTTTTTGGAAGTGATGCTTGGGCCCATATTCTAGATGCCAAACATAAAGCCTTAGAAACTAAGAGTAAAAAATGCATTTTTGTTGGATATTCTGAAGATGTCAAAGGATATAGAATTCTTCAACCAAAATCCAAAAATATAATCATTAGAAGAGATGTAAAATTTGATGAAAATATATCGGCCTACGAGCCTAGTTCGGCGAGTGTGCCACCTTTGGCCTACGAGCCTGATTCGGCATATGTGCCACCTCTCTCTCTCTCTTCTATTTTTAATAGCATTCCTTCTAGTTCAGATGATGACAGCGAGGATGGAAATCCTCCTCCACCTCTTGAAATTGTTCCTTATACTCCACCGCTTCCAATATGGGTCCGATCTACTCGAGATGCAGCAGGTTCTCTTACAGGTGACCCCGTCGATCGATGACGTACACGTTCTCAATTTGAAAAATCCTCTTCCTTATTGGCTTAGGTTCTAGAAAAACTTGATCCATAAACCTTTGAAGAAGCCTCCAGTCATCCAGATTGGGATGAAGCTATGAATGAAGAGTATCGTTCCTTATTGGAAAATTATACTTGGGATCTTGTTCCTCTTCCAAAAGGAAGAAAAATTGTCAGATGCAGATGGGTTTAAAAAACAAAGTTTGGACCAGATGGAAAAGTGGATAAAAATAAAGCTTGTCTTGTTGCTAAAGGATTTTCACAAGTTGAAGGCATTGAATATACTGAAACCTTCTCCCCTATTGCCAAAATGAATTCTATCCCCCTTTTTCTTTCCCTTGCTGCCTCCTTTAAATGGGAAGTCCATCATATGGATGTTAAATCTGCCTTCTTACATGGAGATTTGCATGAAGAAATCTACATGGAACAACCCCCTGGAATTACCCAAAAAGACTCCAACCTTGTCTCAAACAAGCTCCTCGGGCTTGGTCTGCCAAAATGGATAGATTTCTATTAGATAATGGATTTTATAGGTGTCATTCTGACAACACTGTCTACACCAAGAAAGTGGGTAAGTCCTTCACCATCCTTGTTCTTTATGTTGATGATCTTATCCTTATTGGTAGTGATCCAAACCATATAAACCATGTGAAGTCTAGCCTCAAAAAGAAGTTTGAAATGATAGACTTAGGACACTTGCATTATTTCCTTGGTTTTCAAGTCTTGCAATCCAAGGAAGGAATTACCCTCTCTCAGTCCAAGTATGCCTGTGATCTTCTACACCACTTTCACATGGAAGACTGTAAGCCAGCCCCTTCTCCCTTTCAGTCTGGAGTCAAGCTTTTAGTCACTTGTACTACCCCTGAAGTTGATGCTACCTTATATTGTCAACTTGTTGGTAAACTTCTGTATCTAACCCATACCCGTCCTGGCCTTTCCTTTGCCATTGGTTTTGTCGCTCGGTTTATGCACTAACCTCATGAAAGTCACTGGAAAGCAGCTAAAAGAATACTTTGATATATTCAAGGTACATTTCAGTTCTAGATTCATTACAGTGCAAGAGAATCTCCATTGTTGATTGATTTCACTGATTCTGATTGGGCTGGTGACCCTGATGATCGAAAGTCTACTGCAGGATATGTAGTCACTATTGGTTCAGGACCTATTACTTGGTCTTGTAAGAAACAAAGTGCCATCTCTCTTTCTTTAGCAGAAACAGAGTATCGTGGTGCAGTTGAAGCCAGCAAGGAAGCCATGTGGCTTCGTCATGATCCTGTCTGAATTCGGTCTTCATCAGCAGCATCCAACTACACTTTGGTGTGATAATCAAAGTGCCATTCGGCTATGTAAATATCTAGTTCAACATCAGCGTATGAAACACATTGAACTCCACATACACTTCATCAGAAAGCTCATTCATGATCGTGTTCTTGAAGTGCAGTACATTTATACACATTATCTATAATATATTTGTTTATTTATAATGGTTTATTTTTCATATATATAAAATTTATATTATAAAAATGAAAAATATTCTTTCTGAAATCTTTTTCCAAGGAACAAAATTAATCATACTAATAGAATAATTTTATTTTTGCTTAAGAATGATCACAAAGTGTTGGTAACAATATATATTTTGAGTGGGCCTAATGGTTAAGAGCATATGTTTCTTCCTAAGAGGTCATAAGTTCAAAACCAGAGGAAATAGAGGATATATGCCCTAATAAATTTAGCACTCAAATAGTTGAGTGGAGTTCCTCATACTCAAATATATTTAATAAAATAAATAAACATAACATTATAATTTTTTAATGAAATAAATTAGAAAATATCATAATTAAGAAATAAATTTTTTAAATGAATATATATATATATATATATATTACTTCATAAAATAATAATTGACTTTGATTCTTTTAAGTTGAAAAATTTTAATAACTATAATCATTATTTAATATCATTCCCTTTTACTAGTATTATTGAAAAAAAAACCATATCCCCCATCACTAAAATGATTTACTAGGATATTTGGCTAACAATAAACAACATTATTTTGTAATAATAATTCCATATTCCACACACAATAAATGACATTATTTTGTATTCAAAGATTCGATAGGTGTAACATACACAGATAACCTCACATGGAAATGCAGGAGTTAAATTTTTTTATACAAGTTACCCACGGGTAACTATCCAAATCACTATTAAATATTCCTTACTCATCATTACATAGAATGTTCACCAGTTCATAGTGAAACCTTAGTATAAGAATAGTAAGTTGCTTAACCATTAACCACCTCTATTATGGTACATTAACATAAAATTGTATAAGATACCTTGCATTCATTTCATTATTCATGTAGCCATCACATACTTGACATTATGAACATCACAACAAGAAAGGAATCAACATCATCATCTTGACATAATAATCAATCACATCATTGAACACCAATTTACCCTAGAAACCCCGTAGGGTGAAAACCAACAAACGTTTAATTTTACTATTAAACGCTCGTGAGGGTGTTCAACCCTCACTCAATGGCTTATAAGGGAGACCATCCCTTAACCATCGTTTATAAATATTACAAGGAAATATACAAATATCTAGCCTAAATCCATTACAATAAATATGATAGCATTTACCCACTAATCTTCATATCTTCATATCTTGATGGCATGGATGTACCTACAATGGGCCATCGTACATTGATCATCCTGCAGCTCGCACTCATATGCATGAACCATAATCATTTACCTGCCACCAGGTTAAGCATAATATTTCTTTTGTACATGTCACCATCATTCCCTGCTAATGATGCCTTCAACATACATTGATGTCAAGATTCATAAAGTATTAATCAACCATTTCATAAATATATACTAGAGAAGCTTCTCCATCTACTCATGTATATTCATGACATGAAAGTAAAATACCTTAACATTATCCCTTTAACAACACATACTGCATATGTGCTATTTATAAGTCATCACATTAACTAATGTTTCCCTCGCATAAGCACACATTCCTGAAATACAATAGCTACATCTCCCAAGCTTTTCTTTAGAATAAACTGATACATCCGTTACGATATTCGTGCATGCGATTTACATAAATTTAATAAAAATAACTAACCCTTAAGATATTACATTTGGTGCTTGGAAGGAAAGCTAACATAACAAATGTTGCTCACATGCATGAAAATGCATAAATATTACAAAAGAGTCTTCCCAAAGGAATGTTTAACACAAGAGAGCATGCAAACAAAAGTTTTCTTTCTGTAACACTAATGTAATAAAGCATACAAATACATGTCTTCTTTTTCAAAGATTATACTAACAATCCTTTCCAATGTAGTCTAACACAACATGTTATCTTTTCCCACATACAAATATGTATATTTTTTCTAACGAAAACTAATACAAATATTGCATACATTTGCATGATCTTATTCCAAATGAATCTAACATAATAGTTATGATAGCAGAAAGCACTCACAAATAATTCTTCCTAAAGAAACATTATAACTCAATATTTCTTCTATCCATGCAAAGAATATATCTCTATAACACAATGGTTATTCTTTGTGCATGCCATAGCTTATCATAATACCTATTCTTTAATGTACGTAAAATGTAACACAATCACTATTATGTGTGCATGCAAGAGCTTATCATAACAACTCTTATTTAATGTACATAGGACATATTCCCTTCTTGGAATTACAACATCATTAACTATTCTTTTCCTGTAAACAAATACATAATTCCTCCTCAAAAGGAAGTCAATATAACCTAGTTTCTTTGTCTTTCTACATGTAGCTTCTCCCAAAGGAAAGCATGTAGTTTCTCCCAAGAAAATCTAATATCATAGTTGATCCCCTTATGCATACAAGTTATGTTTCTTTTCCAAAAGAGGGCTATTTACCATAACAATTATTTTCCAAAAAGTAATTATTATTTTTATATTCTCAAGAGGTCATTCTTTTCAAGTAAGAAACATATATAAAACAACATAATATTTTACCAAGAAGTAATTATTATGATTTTTCCCAAAGAAAAGATTATGAGAACTAACATGTGTTCTTCATGAAACTCCTTAACTTATCTTCCAACCTATGAAATATCTTCAGAATTAACTACTAAAATATTTTCAAGAAAAATAACCTTATGAACTTATCTTTTATGTGCATAAACTCTATTTCCTTATAGAAATGTTTAATGCTTATTAACATATGTCAAATACCACCAATGTACTTGGTAGATTTGTATATATTCCATTTATAATATGATTCATAAATTCGTAAGGAATTAGAGTTCGCTCACATTATAACCTCTTTTAATAAAAACGTTGTTAACTTAAGCAGTTAGATTTTTAACAAGATTTACTAACCCAACATTACTAATTCTAATCACAAAGGGTTGATGCATTCCTTGTAAAGTCTATTCACGTTTGCTTCCTTTTCTTTTTATAAACTTATCAATGAAGTTTACCATGGCATTCCTAAATGATTATTTTTACCACTTCGTGAAAGCCTTTAAAAGTCAATACTTCAACACATGATAAGAAAACATTTTCTAGAAGAAGAAAAAATGAAAAAACATAGTTAACTTATCTTCAAGTGGCTGATTCCTTCTCCCGACATTCGAGTTTTCACCATCCACAGACGAAGATACCTCCAATGCAGCCACTCGCTCTGTGAGGAGAAGGATTTCCTCCTTTAAGTCATCCAGGAAATCCTTAGTTTCCACCTGGTGCGTGATAATTTTTGCCACCATAAACACCTCGACGAGTTCAAAAAAATATTGAGAGTTTGTCATCTTGAAGGGAGGTGGGAAATTAAATCCGTAGAGAACCAAGAATTGACTGACTTAAACACCCAGTGCTTCCTCTGAATTCCAACAGGAGAGACTGAAGGTCAAAGTCATTATTAAATCGAGACAATTATCAACCTTACACAACCCAAAAATGCAGTGATAATACTGCGATCCTCATATCTAAATCACTCGCACTTGATCTCTGTGCTATTGGGATCTCCTCTCTCCATCTTCAGCCAAGTTCCTCTTTCCTCCCAACTACGCCTCCCCAAACCTCTCCAGAGATCTCCAGTAAATAACGAATACCCATAGGTTGTTATCAAGAATTCGTTTCCAACCGATTCTTGATTAAATAGTTAAAATGACATTACATAAAATTGATTTACCATGTGTAAATGCATAAGGTTGAGTAGGTATGTTACATACTCTCCCCCTTAAGGAGAACACCATCCTTAGTGTGCTTCTTTCACTGAACCTTAAATTTATACTCATGATATAATAATATAAACAACCCAAATGGGGTCCTTCCCCTTCACAATGAAACACTTTATTTTCCTTAAATGCCATTAATTGAAACAATAATGTTTTTATCCATAGTCATAAGCATGTATAGCTCAAAAAATATTTCATTTCCATTTTTAACCACTTATCCATTATTCAAATTCATAAAAATATAGAAAAATACTATACCAACTTACCATTACTTACCAATTACTATTGGAAGTAATGGTAGCTTTTATACAAGCTCTCTGAGAATGGTTGAACGCCCATCAACACTCCTTGGAAAGAGCCTGTAATGTATGACTAACAATGTCAATCACATTAGTCACATAGTTTCAATCAAATGAAATACTTGTAACTATCAAACATTCATGCAATATCAAGAGATGTGTTGATCAGAGTACTTCCACAAGTACTCAGAGAGCACCAACCCTCTAATCAATGCATCACGTGCACACTGTCTCGGCTCCTGCTAAAGACATCCACACAACACTTCAAAAAGTACTCAGAGAGAACCTAACTCTCTAATCGTAGCAATGGTCAATCAATGCACCATGGGCATATCCTAGCCTCTGCTAAGACATTCAAAAAAATTAGTAATAAAATAAATGAACTTATACATTTAGTAATTCATTTTCAAGAGCTAGGCCCCTTTCCTCTCAATATCTACATAAGATATTTACATAATCATAAAAATTCATTTTAATATAACACATAACTTATTACTTAACTTGTTCCGCTATGAGAACCACAATGGTAAACAAAATGCTCCTCCCAACCCATGGGAGTTGGTTTCCGCAACAAAATCGAGTCATTTTCACATCCAGACAGTTATTTGATAAAATACCATTCCAGGTCCAGTATGGATTCCTCTTGGCAACATCATGCCTATTCCTCTGACAGCGTCCCGTGTATGAGGAATTTTGAACCTCCTCTGACAGGCTCCAAAATAAATAGATTTGCCTCGGGTTTTTCCCTCTTCACCATCTTGGCCAACTCTTTTCCCTTACTGGGATCATATATCTCTAGGGAGAGGAAATCCAGGCAGGAAAGTGCCCTCAACCCCTCCGGGCAAGCAACCACCATCAACCCAAGGCCTTCTAGCCTTTCACAATTGTTCACAACTGTCTGGCATGTTAAAATTTTCTTTTAGCATTGTTCCCCATAGTAAATTACGTAATGAACTATGTACACACTATACATAAAGAAAAAGAAACTTTATGTACATCATACATCATACTTGGCCTTAACATGGGTCTAATGATATCTAGATTAACAGGAAACATGACTAACATACATGTGTTGTACATTATTATTTCCCAAATAACAAAATCATGCACATTAAAACATGGTACTTTATAACATTTATTGTTGCAATTCACATTGCAATGTTTGCGATGTTTTAATTTCACAGGTTTTATGTTGCCATTAAGCTAACCATGCTTAATCTCATCAACGACACTAATCATAAATTTGCATTAAAAAAAATATTCACTTTCAAAATCATTTTAGTTTCATGCATACAATGTTGTCATGCATAAAATTATATATAAATATTCATTAATGTGTATATGTCAATAATGATTAGGGTAACAGTCCAACATTTCCAATTCCAATAGTGTATTGTTACCAACAGTCTGACATGTGAAGTAACTACTTTTTCACAACTTGCAATAATCTTTAATAAAAACACATTCATGCTTATAGGTTTTATTAGTTAATAATACAACACTAATTAAACAATTCCACTAATAATATTAATTCATCCATGGCACGACTCATTCAAAAACTAGTCATTATAGTCAAGTCTCACTACTTGACCCATTGTGCATTTTTAACATCTGAAAGGGTTCATTCAATTTCATTTTAAAACACTCTCATCCTCTTCAAGGACTTTCTCCATCTTTTGCATTCATGCATTAGTTTCACACACCATCACTATACATATTCATCTTTTCTGAGTTGTGCATGGTAGCTTTAATTATGTTTATTAAATGTATGAGTAATATGTCATATACCCAAATGTTAATAGTCAACTCTCACTTTCACTGGTGAGGACTCAGGTTGTCCATAAGTACAACAGAGGTTTTATTGTCCTTTATCCTCAACAGGATTCCAATTTTATGAAAACCGTTTTGCAACAACATTTATTACTTTTTACTCCTCAATGTAGTTATAAACATGAATCACACATCTCATGTCAAGAGTAGACTACTGCATATATCATTCAATATGTAGATTGTTAGAATTCATATATCAATCAATATGTAGATTTCTAGAATCATACCTTAATTGATGTCCATTAGTAGCATACCTCAATTTCTTTTCGCTTTTCAAATCTCAAAGGCACCAGTGCTGCAACCTTTAGCTTTGATACCACTTGTAACATACACAGATAACCTCACATGGAAATGCAGGAGTTAAAAAATTTTATACAAGTTACCCACGGGTAACTATCCAAATCACTATTAAATATTCCTTACTCATCATTACATAGAATGTTCACCAATTCATAGTGAAACCTTAGTATAAGAATATTAAGTTGCTTAACCATTAACCACCTCTATTATGGTACATTAACATAAAACTGTATGAGATACCTTGCATTCATTTCATTATTCATGTAGTCATCACATACTTGACATTATGAACATCAAAACAAGAAAGGAATCAACATCATCATCTTGACACCATAATCAATCACATCATTGAACACCATTATATCCTGGAAACCCCGTAGGGTGAAAGCCAACAAATGTTTAATTTTATTATTAAACGCTCGTGAGGGTGTTCAACCCTCACTCAATGGCTTATAAGGGAGAACATCCATTAACCATCATTTATAAATATTACAAGGAAATATACAAATATCTAGCTTCAAGCCATTACAATAAATATGATAGCATTTACCCACTAATCTTCATATCTTCATATATTGGTGGCATGGATGTACCTACAATGGACCATCGTACATTGGATCATCCTGCAACTCGCACTCATCTGCATGAACCATAATAATTTACCTGCCACCAGGTTAAGCATAATATTTCCTTTGTACATGTCACCATCATTCCCTGTTAATGATGCCTTCAACATACATTGATTTCAAGATTCATAAAGTATTAATAAACCATTTCACAAATCTATACTAGAGAAGCTTCTCCATCTACTCATGTATATTCATGACATGAAAATAAAATACCTTGACATTCTCCCTTTAACAACACATATTGCATATGTGCTAGTTGTTGAGAATGCAGCAAGATGATGGAGCTTAGTGAAATGAAGTCGCCTTCACTAAGTGGGCCCGCAGGCAAATTCTGGCGCAAAGTCTATTTTTAGACTATGTCTATTTTTAGACATACGGAGCATAATTTGGGAATTCTACTTGGAGATTCTTAAAGTATGCGACATGTCGGTAAAAATAGACGAGACCCTTATTTTTAGGACCCAGGCTATTTTTAGACTGATCTCCTAAAAATATGGAAGTCAAATATTATTTACCCTTAATAATATTTTGACTATAAACAGCAGTTTACTCTCTTGGCGCACTTCAGTTTGAGTCATGGAGGTGGCTCATGCAACTGACACAATGAATCACGTGGTTCCTAGGGTTTGATGGCATCTTGCATGGTTGGCTTCAGTTAGACTTCAGTGGCAGAAGTTTTGGAGGAGTTAACGGGACAGATAGTGGAGCTGTGTTCTGTTTGTTTTAGTTGAACTAGTTGGGATTAGTTAACTAACTAATCAACTAGATATGAGTGGAGTAAATTAAATAATATTTAATTTACTAATTATTAACTCATTAGTCAACTCAAGAACACTTCAGTTCACTACAGTGCATGATCAGTTCAGTGGAGACCAGTGGAAGAGGTAGATGAAAGGGTGAGTAAAGCTATCAGTTGGAGGATCAGTTTTGCATGGGATTTGCATTACACTTGGAGGAATTGTCCATGACAATTGCGCAGCCAAGCCAAGGGGATTCGAACCTTGGATCTCTTCATATACAGGCCATGATTGCGCAATAGAGGCAAGGCAATTGGCAGGGAGTTTTGAACCAGTGACTTGTTCAAAACTAAGCTAGATTGTGTGTGACTTCATGAGAAAGTACTGAGTACTTGTGAGGAGTATTGTACTTGTTTGGTTACATGATTTCTCCATTATAATATACACAATAGCTGCGGGGTTTTCAGCTATAGGCTTTCCCCATACATAATGAGTTAATGTGTGATTGATTTGATGTGAGATTGCTTCTGTTATTTCCGCATGTGACAATTAATTGTAGAAGAAGGTTATGTGTTATGTATGCAATTCGAAATTGATATATGACCAGGTTAATCTTCAGTGAATAAGTGATTTATTCAGCTATTTTCTACATGGTATCAGAGTAAGATTAATTGTCGAAGTCTATTACGGTGATTGCAAACTTATTTCCTCGGACAGAGTCTGCATGCGGGCCAGGTAGCCTCCGGAATATTCATCCTTCTTTGTAAGGTGAAAGATCTGGTGAATGCCCTTTGCAGTCAATCTCTGATTTGGAAATAATTTGTTTTCAAGTATAGATCGGAAGCGAGAGAGCGTGGAGTTTGGAAGATTCATTTTTGCGTTGTACTTTGTTGTTTTCTTGGTGCCGGTGTTGAAAATGTCTTTCAATGGTTTGCGACTCGAATATGCTCTTGAAGGCAGTTCGAATTATGTTGCATGGAAGGATCGCATGGAAGCAGTATTAGAAGATAATGGTCTCAAGGAGTTCATAGATACGGATGTCCAAAAGCCCACTGATCCTGCTGAAGTCGATGCATGGCAAAAGAAGATGGCGAAGTGTCGAAGGATCCTGTTGGAGGGCGTCAAGGATCATATTGTATCCACCCTGCATGGAAAGGCTACTCCATATTTAATGTGGAAAGCTTTGACGGATCTATTCCAGAGTAAGAGCGACCAAAGGAAGCTGGCGCTCAAAGATAAGCTTAGGAACATCAAGATGGAGAAAGGCGACAGTATCGCCAAATACCTCACGAAGTTCACTCAATGCAGAGATGAGCTGGGAAGTGTGGGGGTGACTGTCGAAGACGAGGACATGGTCGACCTTGCTCTCCTTGGTCTTCCGAAGGCTTGGCACTCATATCAAGATAGTGTCAATGGTCGGGAGAAGCTGCCGGGATGGGAGCGCCTTTGGGCGGATCTCATGTAGGAGGAGATAAGGAGGACTACTTGAGATGGATCTTCATCAAAGGGAGCTGATGAAGAAAACTGCGCTTTGGTGTCCAAAGCAAAGAAGGGGAAGGGAAAGAAAACTTCTCAGTCTGGTGCAAAGGGCAAGAAGCAGGATATGGCGAAAGTGAAGTGTTTTCACTGCCATGATCACGGACATTATGCTACCAATTGTCCAAAGAAGAAGAAGAACAAGCAAGCGGGAAGATCTGCAGATGGAGAAGCTTTGGCTTCACAGTTCGAGCTTGACTTTTCACTGATTGCATGCTTGGTTTCAAGTGTGATGGAATCGGTGTGGTTCTTGGACAGCGGTGCGTCATTTCATATGACGGGAGATCGGGAGTTGTTCTCAGATCTGGAGGACAAGGATTTGGGTATGCACATCGAGATGGGCGATGACGGTAGATACAGTGCGACTGGTATCGGTACCGTATCCTTTCAGAGGGAGTCTGGTAAACCCTTTGTACTGAAGGATGTCATGCATGTACCCGGATTGAAGAAGAACCTGATTTCAGTAGCGATGTTGGAGGATAAGGGTTATGATGTGGTCTTCAGCGAAGGAAAAGCCTTCCTGCGCAGTAAGACTACTGGAGAGACCCGGAAGATAGGGGTTCGAACTCAGAACCTTTATCAGTTGCAGGTAGATGACTGCGCAACTATGGCATGCAAGGCGGGAGAAGTGGTGAGTCGGGATGATGAGGGCGAACTGTGGCACAGGAGATTGGGCCACCTTCACCATGGAGCTTTGAAGATTCTACAGCAGATTTCTACTGGACTTCCTAAGGGCACTCTTGCGCAGTCAGATCAGTGCAAGGGGTGTACTTTAGGGAAGTATGTGAAAGCCACCTTTCACGAGAAGGATAGTCGCGCCACGACGATCCTTGAGAGAGTTCACACAGACGTGTGTGGTCCTTTCTCAGTTGCTTCGACAGCAAAGCACAAGTATTATGTGATCTTTGTTGATGATTTCTCTCGAAAGTGCCGGATCTTCTTCATGCAGAAGAAGAGCGATACATTCGCGAAGTTCTGTGAGTTTAAAGCACTGGTCGAGAAGGAGTCGGGGAAGAAGGTGATTTCTCTAAGGAGTGATAATGGTGGTGAATTCATCTCGGCTGAATTCAAGGAGTTCTGCAGCGCAGAAGGGATTCGGAGAGAGCTCATCGCACCCCATAACCTACAGCAGAACGGGGTGGCTGAGCGGAAGAACAGAACGATCGTGGGTGCTGCACGGGCGATGTTGCATGATCAGGGCCTACCCCTTCACTTGTGGGCCGAGGCATGCAATACAGCAGTGTATGTGCAGAACCGTTGTCCTCACAAGGTTCTTGGCATGAGTACACCAGAGGAGGCTTATTCTGGCAAGAGGCCCGATATTTCCCATTTGCGGATTTTCGGATCTCCTGTCTACATGCATGTGACGAAGGATGCAAGAAGGAAGCTGGATCCAACTGCTGAAGTTGGAATATTTGTGGGGTACACTGATACACCTCACAACTATCGGGTGTATGTGCCAGACAGTCGCAAGACTGTTGTGCGACTGGATATAAAATTTCAGGAGGAGAAAGCCATGCAGTGTTCGCTTGAGAGGGAGCTACACTTGCATGCAGATGAGGAGCTGTTAGTTCCTAAGGAGGAGCTTCCGGACGTGGATCAGCCACAAGAGGAGGTTCAGGAGGTGGAAGAAACCACCCAGGCAGCGCCAACCATCAGAGGGCGCATGCGCACTACAGAAGCTGAGCGACTGGCTCGGGATGCATAGAAGGTTGTAGGACCACCTACAGCACAGCGCAGACAGAGACAGTCACCGGATCGGTACACTGGATACATGGCTCTTGTGAGTCAATGTGTTGTGACGGAGCCATCCTCTTTTGAGGAAGCCGTGGAGGAACCCGCATGAGTTGATGCCATGATCGAAGAATATGATTCGATCATCAGGAACAGTGCATGGGAGATTGTCCCAAGACCGGTTGGGAAATCAGTTGTAGGTTCGCGATGGATCTACAAGGTGAAGCAGGCGGCTGACGGGAGTGTGGAGAAGTACAAGGCGAGATTTGTCGCCCGTGGCTTCTCACAGATCGAGGGGATCGACTATGAGGAGACTTTGCACCTGTCGCAAGGTACTCTTCCATACAGACGATCCTTGCTCTCTCAGCGCAGATGGGGTGGCACATTCATCAGATGGATGTGAAGACTGCGTTCCTCAATGGAGTTATTGAGGAAGAGGTGTACATAGAGCAGCCTGAAGGTTTTGAGATCTTCAGCAGTGAGTCGCATGTGTGCCGACTCAAAAGAGCACTGTACGGGCTGAAGCAAGCACCTCGTGCTTGGTACACTCGGATAGACAGCTACTTCACCGGGCTTGGATTCTCCAAGAGTGAGGCAGATCCAAACCTGTACCAGATTGTGGTGGAGGGGAAGCTGTTGATCATCGTACTGTATGTAGATGATCCGATTTTGACTGGCGATGAGCAGTTGATACTTTCATGCAAGGAGGATCTTGCACGAGAGTTTGAGATGAAGGACTTGGGCATCCTTCATTATTTCCCGGGATTGGAGATTTGGCAGCGCAGTGGAGGACTGTTTGTTTCTCAGGGCAAGTATGCCCGGGAGATTCTGGAGAGGTTCAACATGCAAGGTTGCAAGCCTGTTGACACTCCCCTTCCCGGTGGTTGGAGGAAGGGAGATGCTACTTCTGAGGAGGTAGTGGATGCCACTGTCTATCGACAGTTGGTGGGGTCGTTGATGTATCTGGTCAATACTCGACCCGATATATGCTATGCAGTTAACCAGCTTTCGCAAGCTATGGTTAAGCCTACCAAGCTCTTTTGGAAGGCGGGCAAGCATGTATTGCGCTATATCATAGGCACATCGGGATATGGTCTATGGTACAGACAGGAGGATGGAGTGAAGCTTTCTGGTTTCACTGATGCAGATTGGGCAGGGAGCCCAACAGACCGGAAGAGCACTTCTGGAGGAGTTTTCAGCATTGGGTCGACAGCAGTTTCCTGGTACAGCAGGAAGCAGAGATCCGTGGCACTCAGTTCAGCAGAGGCCGAGTACATGGCAGCAAGCTTGGCTGCATGTGAGGCTATTTGGATGAGGAAGATCCTCGCAGGGTTGTTCAGGTTGCATTTGGAGCCCACAGTGATCTACTGTGATAACCAGAGCTGCATCAAGCTCTCGGCTAATCCAGTATTTCATGATAGGTCCAAACATATCGACATCAGGTACCATCACATCAGAGATTGTGTTCAGCTGAGGATCATGATGCTTTCATATGTTCCCACGGAGGATCAGGATGCCGACATCCTGACGAAGGCGCTCACCAGGAGCAAGTTCGAATTCCACAGAGGCAGGATAGGGTTGCAGATAATCCATATCTTGCTGAGAGGGAGTGTTGAAAATGCAGCAAGATGATGGAGCTTAGTGAAATGAAGTCGCCTTCACTAAGTGGGCCCGCAGGCAAATTCTGGCGCAAAGTCTATTTTTAGACTATGTCTATTTTTAGACATACAGAGCATAATTTGGGAATTCTACTTGGAGATTCTTAAAGTATGCGACATGTCGGTAAAAATAGATGAGACCCTTATTTTTAGGACCCAGGCTATTTTTAGACTGATCTCCTAAAATATGGAAGTCAAATATTATTTACCCTTAATAATATTTTGACTATAAACAGCAGTTTACTCTCTTGGCGCACTTCAGTTTGAGTCATGGAGGTGACTCATGCAACCGACACAAGGAATCACGTGGTTCCTAGGGTTTGATGGCATCTTGCATGGTTGGCTTCAGTTAGACTTCAGTGGCAGGAGTTTTGGAGGAGTTAACGGGACAAGTAGTGGAGTTGTGTTCTGTTTGTTTTAGTTGAACTAGTTGGGATTAGTTAACTAACTAATCAACTAGATAGGAGTGGAGTAAATTAAATAATATTTAATTTACTAAATATTAACTCATTAGTCAACTCAAGAACACTCTTACCACTACGGCAGCATGATCGGGCCTAAAGGAGACCAAATGAAGAGGTAGATGAAAGGGTGAGTAAAGCTAATGCTGGAAGAGGTAGATGAAAGGGTGAGTAAAGCTATCAGTTGGAGGATTAGTTTTGCATGGGATTTGCATTACACTTGGAGGAATTGTCCATGACAATTGCGCAGTCAAGCCAAGGGGATTCGAACCTTGGATCTCTTCATATACAAGCCATGATTGCGCAATAGAGGAAAGGCAATTGGCGGGGAGTTTTGAACCTGAGACTTGTTCAAAACTAAGCTAGATTGTGTGTGACTTTATGAGAAAGTACTGAGTACTTGTGAGGAGTATTGTACTTGTTTGGTTACATGATTTCTCCATTATAATATACACAATAGCTGCGGGGTTTTCAGCCATAGGCTTTCCCCATACATACTGAGTTAATGTGTGATTGATTTGATGTGAGATTGCTTCTATTATTTCCGCATGTGACAATTAATTGTAGAAGAAGGTTATGTGTTATGCATGCAATTCGAAATTGATGTATGATCGGGTTAATCTTCAGTGAATAAGTGATTTATTCAGCTAATTTCTACACTAGTTATAATTCATCACATTAACTAATGTTTCCATCGCATAAGCACACATTCCTGAAAGACAATAGCTACATCTCCCAAGATTTTCTTTAAAAGAAACTGATACATCAATTACGATATTCATGCATGCAATTTACATAAATTTAATCAAAATAGCTAAACCTTGAGCTATTACTTTTGGTGCCTAGTAGGAAAGCTAACATAGCAATTTTTTCTCCCATGCATGCAAATGCATATAAATTCCAAAAGAGTCTTCCCAAAGGAATGTTTAACACAAGAGAGCATGCAAACGCAAGTTTTCTTTCTGTAACACTAATGTAATAAAGCATACAAATACATGTCTTCGTTTTCAAAGATTATATTACCAATCATTTCCAATGTAGTCTAACACAACATGCTATCTTTTCCCACAAACAAATATGTATATTCTTTCCAATGAAAGCTAATACAAATATTGCATACATTTGCATGATCTTATTCCAAATGAAACTAACATAATAGTTATGATAGCACAAAGCACTCACAAATAATTCTTCCTAAATAAACATTATAACTCAATATTTCTTCTATCCATGCAAAGAATATATCTCTATAACATAATGGCTATTCTTTGTGCATGCCATAGCTTATCATAATAGCTCTTATTTAATGTACATAACACGTAACACAATCACTATTCTTTGTGCATGCAAGAGCTTATCATAACAACTCTTATTTAATGTACATAGGACATATTCCCTTCTTGGAATTACACCATCATTAACTATTCTTTTCCTGTAAACAAATACATAATTCCTCCTCAAAAGTAAGTCAATATAACCTAGTTTCTTTGTCTTTCTACATGTAGCTTCTCCCAAAGGAAAGCATGCAGTTTCTCCCAAGAAAATCTAATATCATAGTTGACCCCCTTATGCATACAAGTTATGTTTCTTTTCCAAAAGAGGGCTATTTACCATAACAATTATTTTCCAAAAAGTAATTATTATTTTTATATTCTCAAGAGGTCATTCTTTTCAAGTAAGAAAAATATATAAAACAACATAATATTTTACCAAGAAGTAATTATTATGATTTTTCCCAAAGAAAATATTATGAGAACTAACATGTTTTCTTCATGGAACTCCTTAACTTATCTTCCAACCCATGAAATATCTTCAAGAATTAACTACTAAATTCTTTTCAAGGAAAATAACCTTATGAACTTATCTTTTATGTGCATAAACTCTATTTCCTTATAGAAATGTTTAATGCTTATTAACATATGTAAAATACCACCAATGTACTTGGTAGATTTGTATATATTCAATTTATAATATTATTCATAATTCATAAGGAATTAGAGTTCGCTCACATTATAACCTCTTTGAATAAAAATGTTCTTAACTTAAGCAGTTAGGTTTTTAACAAGATTTAATAACCCAACATTACTAATGTTAATAACAAAGGGTTAATGCATTCCTTGCAAATTCTATTCACGTTTGTTTCCTTTTCTTTTTATAAACTTATCGATGAAGTTTACCATGGCATTCCTAAATGATTATTTTTACCACTTCGTGAAAGCCTTTAACAGTCAATACTTCAAAACAGGATAAGAAAACATTTTCTAGAAGAAGAAAAAATGAAAAATCTTAGTTAACTTATCTTCAAGTGGCTGATTCCTTCTCCTGACATTCGAGTTTCCGCCAGCCACAGACGAAGATAACTCCAATGTAGCCACTCGCTCTGTGAGGAGAATGATTTCCTCCTTTAAGTCATCCAGAGAATCCTTAGTTTCCACCTAGTGCATGATAATTTTTGCCACCATAAAAACCTCGACGAGTTCCACAAAATATTGAGGGTTACTCATCTTGAAGGGAGGTGGGAAATTAAATCGGTAGAGAACCAAGAACTGACCGACTTAAACACCCAGTGCTTCCTTCAAATTCCAACGGGAGAGACTGAAGGTCAAAGTCATTGTTAAATCGAGACAATTATCAACCTTACACAAGCCAAAACTACAGTGATAATACTGCCATCCCCATATCTAAATCACTCACACTCGATCTCTGTGCTATTGGGATCTCCTCTCTCCATCTCCAACCAAGTTCCTCTTTCCTCCCAACTACGCCTCCCCAAACCTCTCCAGAGATCTCCGGTAAATAACGAATACCCATAGGTTGTTATCAAGAATTCGTTTCCAACTGATTCTTGATTAAACAGTTAAAATGAAATTACATAAAATTGATCTACCATGTGTAAATGCATAAGTTTGAGTAGGTATGTTACAATAGGTTACATTTCAAATGGACAAACACATTTTCAGTTTCAGTCACAGCGAGAGGATTATACATAAGATGCCAAAAATGTTTTGTTATATTCTCCAAATTAGCGAAAGCTCTGACGCTAACAGTGGGGAGAGGGCAAATAATATCGCAAATGCCAATTCATTTCACTTGTATGGGAAGGCATCTTAATTTAAACGTAAGACCACATTTTAATTTTTATGGTCTTGTCAGTCAATCTCTTACATAGCAACAAGAAAAGAACATGTCGTTATAAGAATTCACACAGCGAAATGTCCAGATATTCAAGCTTCCCAAGTTTTCCAATGGATGCTGGTAAAATGTCCAGATATTCAGGCTTGCCAAGTTTTCCAATGGATGCCGGTATGTAGTACGTGAGAAGTCATTCAACCATCTATCCTGCTTCCTACATTCTTTGTTTTAGGAGCTCGTCATTCCCTATGTAGTTACATAGGGTTAAATAAAAGTTTTTGTGTGTTTTTACACTGTTAAATAAAAGTTTAAAATAAAGTGGGGCAAGTTTGAATTTCAAAATTTAAATTTTCATCATGATGCATAGAATGATGAATGACATGACATGGTGAATGTAAAACCGTTGACGGCGTTAAATTGAAAATTGTGTTTACTTTTCCAACACACAGTAGGCAGTGACTGGAGGTAAAGCTTATTTATCTGGCTATCGTCCATTTAATGCAGTGGACAGTATACTGCCCACCACATTAAATAGCACATTAAATGGTCGATAGTCAGGAAAAAAGGCTTGCCATGACCAGAAACGGATTGCTCGAGATAATCGTGTTTTTAAGATTTGACGTGCCAGAGACAGTCAAGCCTAAAGGGAGTCACCTAGGCTGTTAATCACTTCTGGTTTGTCTCAGAGTAGCCTTTTCCATATTTTAAAAATTAAAAATTAAAAATTTCTATAATAAAAAATTCTAATTATGAGTTTTTTTATTAATATTTTTTTTATTAATAAAAAATGTAATATTAAAAAAAAAAATTTATATTAAAAAATATATAAAAAATAAATTGGAGATTAAAAAATTAGCAGTTGTCAATAATAATCAATTTCATATTAGGAATTTGGCTTCTGTGATCCATAAAATGTGTATACAAACTTTTGGTGAAAATCACATGTAATTATAAGTAAGTAGAAAATATATAATCTGAAGTTTTTTCTCTATTGAATATTATACTTATTTTTTATTTTTAAATTTGGTAACTATGCTTTGTACACTCCAATGTTCTTCTCACATGTAGCAAAACAAAAAACTATGAATTAAGGTTTGAGTGTGCTTTCCTGTGCTTGTTTTGGATTGAGTAGAATAAGTAAAATATGCAACATTTAACTAGATGAAAATAATCAAATTTTGTAAATGTGCTTTCAACCCAATCCACTTGGAAAGGCTAGATCTAGGAGGAAAAATTTAGATTTTAGTTATTGATTAATAATGAAATTATGTTTTATTTTTAAGAAGATATTAAAATTTATGATTTGAGGTAGTTACTATTTTCTAAAAATAATATAGGTTTATGGTTTTTATTAATAGAATTATATAATATTAGATACATTTATAGTGTTCTTAATTGTTTAAGTTTATAAATAATTAGTTCAAGAAGACAGAAAGTAAAATATAGAATTTAAATTTTTTAATAATTTAAATTTATCAGATCTATATTTCCGAATTTTTTCTGTATTAAATTTTAGGTAGCCAAATTTTTTTCATATGGAAACGAATTCGAATTCAAATTTGGTAATTATGCTTAAAATTTCAGTGGGACCATGAAGTGTGGTAAAGGCGTGGAGGCTTAGTCGTGGGTGGGAGGTGTGTCTTGTTTTTTTGGTGATTTCTGGTGGACTGTTCCTGTATTTAATGGTTGTGGAGGATTGTTCTGGACAATCTTTGTATGTTAGTTTTCTTTTTGTGATGCGTTCTTCTGTCTTGTCAAAACAGAAGGGACACATTTTTCTTAATGCCAAAGTGAATAATTTGTGGGTGCCGATGTTTGGTTCCGTGAACGCTGGTGAAAAGTGTGGATAGCTCAGTTGGGAGCGCAAAAAAAGTATGGTGTGACGATTAGACTCATTATCATGTTCATGTGTGTGAACCATGTTCATGTGGTAATCTACACACTTTGTATGTGTTGGAATGTGTGTTGACCAAAGTCATGGAGTATCGCTCCTCAGCCTGGTGACAGAGTGAAATTTATCTTCTTTGACAGAGTGATGAATAAGAGTTATTGAGTTATTGCAGTTGCCGCGTTGAACTTTTGAAAATGTTTTCTTGAACTTGTTGCACTGTGGGAGAGCGATATTTGTTGGATTACTACGAGGTTGAGACCTGTGTTGTGTTTTCCAATTGAATTGCAGATGTGTGCCATTGTGTGGATTGAGGAGGAACCATTACAGGCATAATGATCTATTTTTATGTTGTGAGATTTCTCTCAGGTTGTGAGAGCCATTGTCGAGCAAGGCTTTCTTTTGAATTTGCACCAAGCATCCCTTTCTTCTAAATTCATTCACGGGTAGCTCTCTCTGAGTGTTAGAGAGAAGATGGGATTAAAGAGTTATGTCTTGAGGAGGCATTAAGTGAAGCCTTGTGCTTGAATTGGAAGATTCATTATGTGTTCATATGTCTTTAGCTCGACCTCTCCATTTCCTTTCCAAATTGATTTCTATTGTCGACAATGCATTGATTGTCGAAGTTGCCATCATTGACCATAGTCTTAGCGTCGAGAATAAAGAAGTGGGATTATGTAATCTTGCCCTCCTCCTAGCACCGAGCATAAAGGAGTGTGGAGGTGCACGGACCTGAGGGCCACCATGCCTTAGTAAAGAAATGAGTCGTAATAAGTGTGCTACCCGTGGAAAGTTAGATTGTTGAATTTCCATAGATATTGCAAGATTTGGGCCATATGTGTGAAGTGGCCTATGAGCATGCACTCTTAGGTTGAGCCAATCTCACCTTGGAGTTGACCATTTCTTTCATAGTTTCTCAATCATTAATTTTGATTCTTCCAAGCATATTTTTGTATTGGGAATCCTAATATCTGTTTTTTTGTGTTTTTTTCTTCAAGGGTGGAAAAACCTCAAACAGAAGGAAAACTAGCTTGGTTAGTTTGAAAATGCAGCAAATGTCGTTTTAAAGGTGGGAGATGGCTAATCTTGATAATCATTGTTCGTTTCAATGAAGTGGGAAATTGAAGCATCTTTAGGACAATAACTCTTATAGCTCGTTGCTTCAATATTGTGTTTTTCACTGCCCATGGGCTTGAAAGTTCCATTAATATTCAAAGAAAGTAAAAAAAAAATGTTTTGGACATTGAGAAATTTTGAAAAGCATGTCTTCATTATTTGTGGCCTGGAAAATCTCATTAATCTTCAGAAACATGGACACATTTCTATGGACACTTAAAAAATGATCATAAGTAGTACTTTTCATCATCAATGGCTTGGAACATTCCATTAATCTTTAAAAAATGCACAAAATTAATTGGGAAATTAAGAAAATACAAAGGGGAAATGTTTATTCTTTTCTACAGGCTTCAAGTTTTTATTTTGTTGATAATATTAATTATTTTAAAGTTCTTTCTTCAGTTTCTGTGTGAAAACCTTCAATGGAGAACTTTTGAAACAGTTTGGTGCTGCTTTTCACGTTGCAATTCTATACAATTCCATGGATTGACCAAAACACTTGGTTACCTTCCATGGAGAACTTTTGAAACAATTTTGGGGTTTCTTTTCACCTTGCAATTCCATACAATTCCATGGATTGTCGAAAACAATCGGTTTCTTCTCTTTTGCTCCATATTGACATGGTAGGGTATGCTATTTGAAAAGATGGACACCCCAATGTCCAAGCACTTTTTGGGAAGTTTTTGAGTCCCCTGTCTCACATTAAAAAGCATATAATGTTAAGCTTGGAGTTGGGTATTTTATGGTTTGATTATATTCTTGAACTTTTCTAGTGATGAGATCCTAATCTTTAAATGGCTTTCAGATCCTTCGAAGATATGGCTTTGCCTATGTTGCAAAGGATATTGTTTAGGGAAAACCCTTTTCATGGAATATTTCCACCAAAATAATATGATATGGACTATTATAATGTGAAACCATTCCCTATACAGGAACTACTTATGGGTCAGATCTCTAAATTTTTTATATGCGAAGCTTTGAACTTTGCCAAATGTTGTGTTTAAAGTTCCCAAATCTAATAAGATTTGAGCTATACATAGTGTTTAGGTATTTTTTAGCAAAGATGATACCATACTTTGCATATTTGAAAGTTATTCAAGCTTTGGTGGATGAAGATTGTTTGATCAGGTTCAAGGAATGGAATTATGGCTCTGGTAGTTACATGAAGTCATGGTCATTCTTTCATAAAAATATTTGAAGTCTGTATCACAATCATGTATTTCAAACATATATAGAATCTTAAAATCGATAGAAATAAGTTTTAAGAAACTTGATAGTTACATGAAATCATAGTCATTCTTTCATAAAAATATTTGAAATTTATACCACAATTATAGATTTCAAACATTTGTGGAATCTTAAAAGAGATTGATATAAGTTTTAAGCAAGTAAGCATTTCTTTACACTTCTCAGTGCACATGCTAGTTTATTCCCAAATTGATTGAGGCTTCACATTTTCTCTTAGGAGTAGTCTAGCGAGGCCCGCATTTTAACCCAGAAACCGTGCCCCTCGGAAAACCTAGCTGCCTATAAACGGAGAATTCGAAGTCCTTTTCAGGTCGCAGAGTGCCTCGGGATCACGGCATGACCACACTGTTGTCAGACCTGGAAGGAAGCGACGGGTAGGTGGGTGATGGATGTCGCATTCTACGTGATTAATGCCATGGGATGGACGGTTTTAGTTTCAAAACAGTCCCATTAGCGCCAAAGCTAATTTCAAAAAATCTGTATCATTTGAATCCTGGTTCGGCTTCTGCAGGGAGTTCATTGCTTCTGTAGGGAGTTCATCCCAAAAGTATTCCATTATGGTCGCGGCTTCCATTTGTACAGGATGGTTCTTCAACCTGCGCGTCAATGGGTCCGTGAACTCTGGCGTCCTCAACATCACTTCGCAGAACATGGCGGACAAAACTTTTGCAATAACGCAGATAACGTTGGCGTCGAAGGATGGAAGCCAGGGCAGCTCCCACAGAGGTCTCGTTAACGATGGCTAACCCTTCCTTGGGCTTCTCGACTCCGACTTGTTGAAGCACTCGCTTCATTATTATTCCCTTCACATTTGTGCGTTTCAAGTGAATTTGAAGAAGCCAAAATTGACGACAAGTTTTCACCACCAGCTGCAGCCTACCCTCAAGGAATTCCTCCGCTAAATTTGGCTCTCTTGTCCTCTTTTTCTCTTTTCGTCGTGTATTTTCTTAAATAATGATCACAAATCATTTGCATTTGCAATAAAAAGATTTTGATACGGTTATCAGGGTATCCCATGCAAGTTCCTCCTCTCCAGTACGCTGAATCATCTGCACCTATAAGAAAACAACAAAGAGGAGAGAGAATTTCTTGAAGGATGGTATCAATTCCATTGCAAATTTCCACATTCTGTAGGTATATAGGGTTATGATTTCTGGTTTTTTTTAATTGATTTCCCCCTTGCTGCTCTATGCTATTATTGGTTATGTGAGACTATGTTGTTGGTTGTGCGAAACATGTTGCTAATAACGAGCACTGCATTTATATTAAGATAAAATAAATAAGATTTTATGGTTGTAGAACATGGTTTTTATGTAATTGTGTTATAATTAATGTAAATAGATGAGATCACCAAATAGTGAACAAGGATTTTCCGTATGTATTATTTAGAGTTATTTTATTATTTATTTACATGTTTTAAAAATAATACATTAGTAATTGGCAAAAAATTCATAGATATAAACTTGGATTTAAGATGGGAAAAGTGCACAAATCCCTATACTACACTTTTAATGCAGCACTTTGTCAAAAACGTAGGCTTACCGGTCCTCATTTTTCATGAAATCCACTTTTAATACAGCACTTTGTCAAGAACGTAGGCTTGCAGGTGCTCATTTTTCATGAAATCCATTTACATGCTTTGTTGCATGATTTTATATAGCTTATGACGCTTTACAATAAATCTGGACACTCTCCTCCAAACAACACTTTCCGAGAATGTATAGATCTGTCAACAAAATATCATCATTTGGCTTTGTAATGTTACGCTAGTTGTACTGTATTTTGCATAATATTAGCATTTGCCTTTGTAAATGTTACAATATTTTTGTAATGTTACGCTAGTTGTACTGTATTTTGCATAATATTAGCATTTGCCTTTGTAAATGTTACAATATTTGTATTTTTATTTGTAGCGTATTTTGCATAATAATGTTTTATGATTTGTTTTCATGAATGCTAAATTATACGTGTAATTTCTGGAATCAGCTGAACTTAAAACTTTTAAACAAAGTTAAGAAGTTAGTTTTTTCCCTTTGTCTTTTTCTTGTTTGTTTTTTTTTTCTTTCCTTCGTTAATATTTTTAAACTTGTTTTTATTTCAATATAACACATTTTCGTTGTTAAAAAACTTATCAAATTCATATGTATATAAATATTCATAAAAAAATAAAAAATAAAAAATCTAAATAAATAAATAAATCTAAAATATTAATAATTACATGGATAATAAATGGTTGCAAAAATATGTTTGATGGTTTCTTTGAATCATATAATTTACAAATAAAAATGATCAATAAAATAAAGTATTACATTATATTATTAGATAAAATAATGTAAATGTAACACCTCTTTATTACAAGTTTACTATTTCTATTTACTTTACCTTGGGTTATTTATTTAGTTATTGGGACTTTTAATATACAGTCTTAGAGGAAAGTCTCCCAAAACTTCAACAAATTTTAAAAATATTATTATGAATATATTTAGATACATATTTTGTTAATAAGTGGATGAGGCTAGGAACTTTGAGGAAGGATTGGAAAGAATTTGTCTAACTACAAGTCACTTAGGGCAATTATGATTCTTGGTTCTCTCTTCCTTGGAGATAAATGAGTCTTAGTGGGAAGAGGAAAAACCAGTCAATTAGGGAAGTTATTATTCTTGGTTCTCTATTCCTTAGAGATAAATGGGTCTCAGTGGGAAGAGGGTAGTTCTCTCTTCCTTGGAGATAAATGAGTCTCAGTGGGAAGAGGAAACAGTCAGTTAGGGCAGTTATGATTCTTGGTTCTCTCTTCCTTGAAGATAAATGGGGCTTAGTGGTAAGAGGGAGGTTTCATGACTTTTTTTACCTGTGAGAGCAAAAGGGAGAGAGGAGAATAGACCAAGATGAGTGCAGTAGTATGCTGCAGGTGAAGAAAATTCTTGAGTTGGGTTGGACCTAGTGGAAGATTCCACAATGACAAACTTCAGACTCGACCTTGGAAGGGTCTTGAGGTCTGCACTAAGGTGACCTGGATGTTCATTGTCACTAAACTGCTTTGGTAGTTGGGGAAGCTTTGGAGGTCTAGTTATGGTTTTAGCTTGAGTGTTTCTGCGTCAGTCACAACAAAAAAATCTTCGTTTAACAGCTTCTCATCAATCATTTAGGGTCTGCAGAGATCTGGTGTTGTTGTTTCATCACATGAGTAGTGTGGGAGGGAGGAAGGAGACCCCCTCCTATCAAAACAACATTAGAGGGAACAAATTGAAGCCTGTAAATGCACAGGGAAGTCAAACAAGGAACAATGACAGTCGCGTTCTCGAGGCCCAATGGCAGGCTCGTATGTAGAGTCATTTCCTTCCCAAATCCATTGGCAATTTGAAGTTCGTTACACCAAACAATCACTTGGGGGATTCTCGTCGCTACATGAAGGACCATACCCTGATTTGCAAGTTCATGGGAATTTGGCAAGAAGAACAAGAAGTATTCCAATGTATTCAAGTGAAATGACAACCACAAGGAGTAATAGAATTGTGTCTTATGGAAAAGATTCTTCACAGTGATTTTTGAACACCTGAAGGATAGAAAGAGTGTTTTAGAAAATGGGCCTTACTTCATGAACAATGTTGGGTTTTTATGAGGTTTTGAGATGAGTGTTAAAACTAAGAAAAGGAGTTCCTGGCGGCCCCAATCTAGGTTTGAATCTTTTCGCTCCCGAATGACTTCTAGGAAGTTGATATCCTAGAAGGGATTTGGAATGCGATAGGGAAAATTTTTAAGGTTTTAGAGATAAATAAGCGGTGCAGGAATGCTTCCTATGCCAGAATATGCATTTACATGAATATTTTGAAGCCCCTCCCTTCTTCGATCGATATAGAGTACCATGATTTTGTTTGGACCCAGCCTTTGGACTACGAGCACGTCCCCTTCAAATGTCATTGTTGCCACAAACATGGTTACATGATTCGGGATTCTCTCTTACTATAGTAGAGAAACAAGAGTGAAGGGAGCAGGAAAGCAACAGGGGTTTCCACGAGGTGTCGCACCACCGTGGGAACCAAGGAATACTAGGCCAAGGAACTAACATAAGCCAGATCTCGAGAGCAACCAATAAGTGATACGAAAAGCAAGGGACATCCACCTAGGAAATACTCAAAGGAAGTTATTCATAAACATAGGATATACGACCCTAAAGCAATCATTGAAGAGACTCCCTTAACCATCCTTTCAAGGGTAGAACCCCTAGACGATACTCCAGTGCTTGAATAGGTCACTCCTCCGCAGAAACTAATGGCAATGGAGAACCTAGCACTGATGAAGTGTATATCACTAGAGGAGTCAAGTAGAGACTCACTCTTGAAGGAACTACTGGTGAAAACGACCTCAATTCTGGAGGCGGAGGACCAACAAGACAACATTGAAGCCAATGAGAAAAAAATGTTGGAATTTCTAAGGACATGGGCTAGGGTAGAAGTGCAATTGATCCTAGATGAACAACTCCACCTTTTTTACATTTATACGGGCAATGGCATCAATCTAATCTTCCCCCTAATGGGGGCTCCTCAGGGGAGAGACGCAAAGGGGAATCACAACCGCACAAATCCAAGGAGCAAGCTACAAACAATCGCAATTGCAAGAGGCGTAAAACATCACATAAATCCCTCGAATCCGTAGGTGAGTTTTTGTTAAACAATGGGAAAATTAATAAAATAACAAATTATTTACTCCCCGTTACATTAGATAATTTATGAAGACAATTTCATGGAATATCTGGTGCATGAATAGTTCAGGTAGGAAACATTATTTAAAAGAAAATAACATGAAAAATAAATTGGATATAGTATTGCTTCAGGAAACCAAAGTTCATATTTCGATATTGGGAGATATTCTAGCTCGGCATTGGACAAGATGTGAAGTTATGGCCATAGATTCGAAAGATAGTGCAAGAGGGTTGGCAGCGATCTCGAACCCTAGAGAAATTTTTATAATTCTTTTTGAATAATACCCACCAAGGTTTCTATAAGGAATTAGTTAAACTCATTCTTCCCAGACAATGTGTCGAGAAAGACAGTTGTTTCCCCAGTTTCTCTTTCTCGTCTTTCTAGATTCCTATATTCTTTTTCTCTAAGGTATCAGACTGTCTAGTCATTTTCTTACCATGCATTGGTTGGACTAACCTAAACCGACAGTAAGTCCTCTTTGGTTAACAAGTTGTTGGTCATTCTGTCATAACCTACATGGCTATTTCTATGTCTACTGAAGCTTAACCAAGTATACAAGTAAGCTTTGTTATTTCATTCATAGTAATGATGCAAACCTAGCATATTCACTATTTTCTATTCTATGCATGTTAATCTTCCTTATTCATAATTTACACTATATAAACTGACAAGAAAACAGATTCAGTATTCAACTCAACATTCACAAGATATTCTTTTCAACAACCAAAATAAAATACTTATATGAGCTTAATGGATAATCCAATAACTCACTCGGAAAAGTACCCTCCACCATTCCAATGAGATCGACAATCACGTTCTGATCTCCCCCTGAGCTTCCCCAACTACCAAAGCAGTTTAGTGACAATGAACATCCAGGTCACCTTAATTCAAACCTCAAGACCCTTCCAAGGTTGAGTCTGAAGTTTGTCATTGTGGAATCTTCCACTAGGTCCAACCCAACTCAAGAATTTTCTTCACCTGCAGCATACTACTGCACTCATCTTGGTCTATTCTCCTCTCTTCCTTTAGCTCTTCCAGGTAAAAAAAGTCAGGAAACCTCCCTCTTACCACTGAGACCCATTTATCTCCAAGGAAGAGAGAACCAAGAATCATAACTACCCTAACTGACTGTTTCCTCTTCCCACTGAAACTCATTTATCTCCAAGGAAGAGAGAACTACCCTCTTCCCACTGAGGCCCATTTATCTCTAAGGAATAGAGAACCAAGAATCATAACTTCCCTAATTGACTGTTTTTTCCTCTTCCCACTGAGACTCATTTATCTTCAAGGAAGAGAGAACCAAGAATCATAATTGCCCTAAGTGACTTGTAGTTAGACAAATTCTTCCAGGTCCTTCCTCAAAGTTCTTAGCCTCATCCACTTATTAACAAAATGTGTATCTAAATATATTCATAATTATATTTTTAAAACTTGTTTAAGTTTTGGTAGACTTTCCTCTAAGACTGAATATTAAAAGTCCCAATAACTAAATAATTAACCCAAGGTAAAGTAAACAGAAATAGTAAACTTGTAATAAAGGGGTGTTACATTTACATTATTTTCTCTAATAATATAATGTAATAATGTATTTTATTAGTCAATTCTATTTGTAAATTATATGATTCAAAGAAACCATCAAACATATTTTTGCAACAATTTATTATCCATGTAATTATTAATATTTTAGTTTTTTTTTTTTTTAATATTTATATACATATGAATTTGATAGGTTTTTTAACATCTAAAAGGTGTTATATTGAAATAAGGACAAGTTTAAAAATATTAGCAAACGAAGAAAAAAACAAACAAGGAAAGGACAAAGGGGAAAAACTAACTTCTTAAAATATTTTACAATAATAATGAATTTGTATTAAGAAAATCTACTCCAAAAAATTATCACAATAATTTTTGGAGCAAAATTATTTTGTGGTGCCTACTAAAAGGTTTTTAATTTTCTTCCATTATTTTAGTTCTAAATATGCACAAGAATTTTATGACCACTCGAAAGAATATCTTTTTGTGGTGGCTTCTCAAAGTTTTATTTAATATTCTTCCATTATTGTAGTTCTAAATATGTGGGTTGACTTGATTTTTTCTTTTAATTTTTAGTATTATATATCAAAATAAAATATCATGTTTAATTTACAATTTTATATTTATTATTAATTATTTACGCTTTTAGATAAAAATTTATGATTATTTACTCTATTAAAAATATTTCCAACAAAATAGGTAATTTTAAAATTTAATTTCTTTCCAATTTTATTATTACAATCATATTCATTAATACTATCTTAATGATAATAGTATTAATTTCTAGTATTATATATCAAAATAAAATTCATGTTTAATAATTATTTATAGTTTATTTTAATGTCTTATTTAAATATCTTAAATTGAGATGTTAATTTCAAAATTTTAAATAAAATAAATATATAATGTTTAATGTTATTAACTAGTTTACATTTATTTACAATTTTATGTTTATTAATTATTTACATTTTTAGATAAAGATTTATTATTATTTACTCTATTCAAAATATTTGCAACAAAATAAGTAATTTTAAATTTTTTTTTTTCAATTTTATTATTACAATCATATTTATTAATACTAAATTAAATATATCAAAACAAGGTTGCTACCAATTGTTAAATTACACAACTTCATTTAAAAAAAAAACTTATCTTTATTAAATATCATATTTTAAAAGGTTTGCAACTTGTATTCAATAGAACCGACCCAAATAAGATAATCTCCACACCACGACCCAAATAAGATTATCTCCACACCAATTCATAGATGTCAAGCTTCAACAAGTCCCAAAGAAATAGTTCCATCTAAAAATATCTCTTATTAAAAAGTTATCAAACTTCAAAACGTCCAGAAGAAATACTTCCATTTAAAAATATCTCTTATTAAAAAAGTTTTAAGTTCAGCTGATTCCCGAAATTACACGTATAATTTAGCATTCATGAAAACAAAACATAAAATATTATTATGCAAAATAAGCTATAAATAAAAATACAAATATTGTAACATTTACAAAGCCCAATGCTAATATTATGCAAAATACACTACAACTAGCGTAACATTACAAAGCCAAATGATGATATTTTGTTGACAGATCTATACATTCTCGGAAAGTGTTGTTTGGAGGAGAGAGTCCAGATTTATTGTAAAGCGTCATAAGCTATGTAAAATCCTGCAACGAAGCATGTAAATGGATTTCATGAAAAATATTGAGCACCTGCAAGCCTACGTCCTTGACAAAGCGCTCTATTAAACTTAGTTACCAAGTTCGAATTCGAATAAGTTCGAATTCGAATTCGGATTCGATAGGATACGATAAAAGTTCGTAGTGAAAATTTTCAATTCGGATAAAATTCGAAACTATATATCATAAATATTTAAATATATATATATATATATATATATATATATATATATATATATATATATATATATTCTTCTCATAACAATGTCTTTGTCATTTTCTCTCAATTTATTTCGAAATTTAAATAATTTTTAATGATTTTATTCAATATAAACAATTTTAAAATTACATTTTACTTACCAAAACCACAACCACACTTATCTTATTTCCAAAAATTCTTTTTACTCAATATTCTTTTTTTTCTTAGTTATTTCAACTTTTATTTCTTTCCTCGTTATCTCAACTTTCTTTGTTATCTCAACTTTTTAAATTTTTTAAGACAACACTAAAATAAAAAATCAGAAATTTTCTCCACTCACAATTAATCTCCATTTCATATCTGGCAGCTTTCTCAACTTTCTTTGTTATTTCAGCTTTTTAAAGCTTTTAAGAGAACACTAAAATAAAAAACCAAAAATTTTAATTTCCATTTACCTGCGATCCAATCGTGATCTACTTACCATTCTCAAAATCACTACACTAACTATTCTCACTGCACTTGCAATTCTCAAATTCCTGGAAAAAAGGAATAAATCGTGAAATTTCTGTCATCCAAAATAAGCTTATTAATCAATTCCGTCTACCAAACTTCTAATGTGATCACGAACAACTTAAAAAACCTGTTTCTACCTGGTTTTCAGATGTTGTTTGGTGGCCCATTGTTTTGTAAAGTGGTTTACCCATTTCAAAATTTTCTATATAAGTGGGTTTTGTAAGGTAGTTTACCCAATCTTTTGACTTCTTCCTGCAAACACACTGTGGTAACGGTAAGAAATGGTAACGAGAGGCGAACACAGTAAAGCAACGGATGTGGATCGTGCAATGATAAGAGTGAGTAGGTGCTCTTCCCGGCATCTATGTGGGATTTCTAAATTCAGTTTGCACTGTTTTCGTTGTTTATAGTTTGTATTCTAACATGGCGTTATGAAATATCCAGTATAGTTCAACATGTTTTCATGATGAACTATGGGTAGTTCGAAAAGTTTGGACCTTTCAAATGACTTTCCAGAAAAAAAAATGTCAACAATTATAAATCACAGAAATTTATTTTAACTGAGAAAAAATAGCAAATCCAAATTTAACGTTATTTCTTTGTTGGGTGTGATTGTCAGTTTGTAGATTTCGAAGGGCTTACGAGGCGTGTTCTCGTTCGCAAGAACGGTGAAACTACTATGAGTTTTGATGGTTTCACGGAGCATGTGAGGCGCGCGTTTGGCATAGGTGAACGAATACGTGTAAAATACGTGAGGGACGGATCTGTGACAGTGGTAGATGATGAGGTTGGGTGGCAAGAGACATGCATCAATTTAATTGCTAACAAAACCCTCAACGTCGTTATTGACCGCTTAGTTTATTCTGGAAAACATTGGGAATGTGAGGGAGAGTGGATACAGACTTCCCGCAACTCAATCGGAAATCCCAAGTGTTTTCTATGAATTCCTGACTACACACCCCTTCTTGTTATGTTAGTTTCTATATCTTTAATAGTACTGCCCGATAGGGCATTGTATGCTGCGCAGAATCGGTCATTGAATCATCTCTTTTTTCGGCTTGCATTTTTGGTCATTTTGAAATTATGGACTCAGCTTTGTACAGGATACTGGATACTTAATATGTACTGAATTGCTTATTTTTAATAGAAGTTTTTGTGTTTTTCTTTGTGAGCATATGAACATATATATATATTTGAATTTCTTTTGCATGGTCGTGGTGCGAGAATAGTTCTTAGTAATTTTGAGTGCACGCTAGAAATTATCGATGAATCCTTAATTTGGAGAACTGGTTTAGTTAAATTGCAATTTTCAATTTGAAGAAATAAATCAGTTCACACTTTATTTTCCATGGTCATTTACAAAACAAAATGATGTAAAAAATGTGGACTCTGCTTTTTTCTTATAATTTTAAAACCATTTAGAAGAAAACCATGTAGCGTTTCTTATTTTAATGGAAAATTATTTGGTGTTTTTTATTTTAATGGAATCACTTTTAAGCATAGCTACCAAATTCGTCCGTATCCGTGGAAAAAATACGGAAATTCAGGAATTCCGTACGTACATCGAATAATTCGTTGGAAATTCGGTTCGGTTCAGCGTAGCTTATTTTGGATGACAGAAATTTCACGATCTATTGCTTTTTTTCCAGGAATTTGAAAATTGCAAGTGCAGTGAGAATAGTCAGTGTAGTGAATTTGAGAATGGTAAGTAAATCACGATTGGATCGCAGGTAAATGGAAATTAAATTTTTTGGTTTTTTTATTTTAGTGTTCTCTTAAAAGCTTTAAAAAGCTGAAATAACAAAGAAAGTTGAGAAAGCTGCCAGATAAGAAATGGGAATTAATTGTGAGTGGAGAAAATTTCTGATTTTTTATTTTAGTGTTGTCTTAAAAGATTTAAAAAGCTGAGATAACAAAGAAAGTTGAGATAACGAGGATAGAAAGAAAAGCTGAGATAACTAAGAAAAAAAGAATATTGAGTAAAGAGAGTTTTTGGAATAAGATAAGAAAAAAAGAATATTGAGTAAAGAGAGTTTTTGGAAATAAGATAAGTGTGGTTGTGGTTTTGGTAAGTAAAATGTAATTTTAAAATTGTTTATATTGAATAAAATCATTAAAAATTATTTAAATTTCGAAATAAATTGAAATAAAATGACAAAGACATTGTTATGAGAAGAAAAAAAAATATATATTTAAATATTTATGATATATACTTTCAAATTTTATCTGAATTGAAAATTTTCACTACGAACTTTTATCGTATCGAATTCAAATCTGAATTCGAATTCGAACTTGGTAACTATGCTTTTAAGATGTAAAAACATGGTAAATATCTTAAATGTTGTTTATATGTACCTTTTTAATTTTTGAAATGTATTAGTGTTTTAGTTTTAGATTTGTAACTTTTAAAATGGAAAAAGATAGCTAATCTTTAGTATTTAATTTGTGATTTTTAATTTTGTTAAATATATATAATAAATTGTAGATTTATTACAGATTTTGCAAACCATGCTTTGTTTCTTATTTTGATGGAAGTACTTTTTAAGATGTAAAAATAGATTTTGCAAACCATGTCTTGTTCCTTATTTTAATGGAAGTACTTTTTAAGATGTAAAAATATTGCAAATCTTTAGTATTCTCTAAAAACATTGCAAAATGTTGTTCATGTGTTTTAGTTTTGGTTATTATAATTAAAATGTGAAAACAATGTTAATTTTTAATATTTTGGTTATGATTTTTAATTTTTAAGAGATAATGTGATTACAATTTAGTTAGAATTTTTGTTTGTTATTTATAAAATTAATAAATTTTGGAATTTTAATTTAATCATTGATAATATTATGTTATAAGGCTATTAAAGATATTCAAAACTTCAATTTAATTAACACTTATTAAACACTTATTAAAAACAGATCCACCTATAACTTTGTAGATCAGAAATTTTATATATATATATATATATATATATATATATGAAAGAACAAACATATCTTAATTAAAAAAATTTGGTATTGATATCTTTTAGCCAAATGAACCCTATTTTTTTTTGTTTTCATCAGTTTTGTTTATACTTTATTTTTTTAGTTGTCAATAATATTATTGTATATATATGTGTATTTTCATTATAAAAAATTTAATGAAAATATTCAATATTATTCATCATTTTTTATTAATTAACATGAAAACGTCAAAAAATCAAAATATTATTTAGAAGAAACATTAAAAAAATAATATATACATATATATATTAAATTTAGAATTATCAAAAGTTAAAGAGAGACTAAATATGGTGTAAATTTTTTTTTTTTTATTTGAGTGAGGTAGTCCGATACGTGAAAAATATTATAGAGAGGGAGAAGCGATAGTGGTAAATGATTGAAATACATGAGTTTAATGCATAGAGAAATCCTTAACGTCGTTATTGAACGTTTAATTTTTTATGCTCAAATTTTGGACTTGATAACAAATGGAATGAATAACAAAATTATAGATTCATCACACTTTTGGATGATGTGAAAGCTGCGTTAATGTCAGTCGATATGAAACATGTTTTTGATGGTATGGTAAACATTTATCATTTATAATTTATAATATATATTAAAAAAAAAATCAAAGTTATAATTATTTTAAAGAGAGTTTAGATAATAAAATATTATAAATTTATTATATATATATATATATATATATATATATATATATATATATATATATTCTAATTTATATATAAAATGAATTTTTTAATTAAAATAATTGATATTTATTACAAGCTCAACTGGAACTATAGCATTTAGAAAATGATTAATGGGGTGGAAAGTTTATTTTGCTCTTGAAAATAATTGTTTATTTTGGTCTTGAAAATAATTGTAAAACAACAAACCTCATAATGTGGGATAGAAAGAAGTTCCTCTTTGAAACTCTAGTCACTCCTGTTAACTTATATGGATGTGAGGTTTGGGATTGTAGCATCTCTAGAGAATTCTGGAGAAAGATTGAGCAAATTTCAAAGCGTTTTATAACTTATAACCTTAAAATTAAAAGCAATACACCCTATCCTATTCTCCTTATAGAAGTGGGTCTTTCCCCTATTGATAGCCTAGCTATGACTCAATAGCATAGGAGACCATAGATTTCCTAAGCTAGCTTTAAATTCCAGCTAAAACCACCTAAGGCTTAAACGAGGTTGGTATAAAGACATTAGGACCTAGTTAAACCATTGGGATATCTACTAAAATGTTGCATTGGAAAACATTAACATTAAAAAAATTGTTAGTTCTAAGTTCAAAGAAAAAATGTGGTGTGAGAGATCTAGCAACTAAAATAAAATTAAGATATTATAAGGAGATTATCAACCCCACCCTAGAAGATCAAAAGTATCTATCTGTTTTAACTAATATAGTCAAGATTAGAATGAACTCTCATGAGCTCCATAGTCAAATAGGTTGTTGGACAATTCCTAAAACACCATGGATGGAAAGGATCTGCCATCACTGTGATAATATGAATATCGAGGATGAAAATCACTTCTTCATAGTGTGCCCACCGTAAAACCACATTAGAGCTCAATTTCATAATCTTTGTTGCAACACTGACCTTCCTAGCCTTTTATGTCAAAATTGTAGTGAGTTCGAGAGGCTTCTCTCCAAACTTTTTGAGCATAGGAATAAAATATTAAATCAAACTAAATAACTATTTTCTTTAGCTCCCATAGACCAAAGATTGGTCTCATTGGACGTTAACCATCATCATCATCATCAATAATATAATTTTAAGGAAAATTGTGATTTTTTTACAAATTTTTTTGTTTTTTTTAAATGTAAAAATGAATTCAATACTTTAAGAAAATTTTAGAGACTCAAATTTTATACATTAAACAATTTCAAAAAAAACCATTAAAACAAATAACTACAAAATAAAATTACATTTTAAATCTATTATTATAATTAAAAATTATATAAATTAATTATTTTTTAAAATATATTATTAAATTTTTTATATACCTTTATTTCAAAAATATATCCATTCATTATCATTTAAAAAAAAGAAATACTGGGACCTACAACCTCTTTTAAAAAGAGTTTCATTCAAACTCATGTTATTCCTTTTATGATTCCCTCATCCATCACCTTTCTAGAATAATTTTATATATCACGTTTCCTTTCTAATTTTTTCATTTATCACCTCTCTTCATTTACCTAATAACCATGTTTTCAAAGGCGGTCTGCATCTATGTTCTGGTATTTGAACATGTATAAGCCAAATTAAATTGAAATATAAATTTGCAAAAAAAAAATATTTACTACTAAAAACTCTTATGTAAATGTAGATGTTTGTGAATTGATTGTCATATTTATTCATTTAATCACTGAATTGGAGCCTCCCAAAGCCACTAATTTTTTTCCTACAATACTTTTGAATAAAATTTTTAATACAATTAATTTTAGTAACTAACTAATCCTAATTCTAAACCTACCTTCATCTTTATCAAGGTCAATCCACTTCTATCAATAATTATTTACTACACTCGTATTTCAAACCTCAAAACTTTTTAATCAACCATTTTGAATGCCATCCAGTTTTAAGCGAGCAATGTTGCGAAAATATTTATTAAAATAAATGAATTAAATGGAAAGATGTGAATGCCTTGTATTTCTAAATCTATATTTAGAATAATAAAATAAATTATACACTTTATGATGTTGTAATATAAAATTCATTATTTCTTTTAACCTTTTTGTTTCTCTCAAAAGCTTGAATGAATAAAGAAACATGATCCATTCTTTTAACTTCTTTGTTTCTCTCAAAAGCTTTAATGAATAAAGAAATATGATCCATGAATAATGAACGGTATTAACTTAAATTTAGCTCCCTCTTGATCTTATTGTTTATATTATTTTAACTTTTATATATATATTGTTTATTTATTTTAATAGATAATTGATTCTGAAATTTGGGATAAATATAAGTTAAAATGATGATATTATTTATAATGGTAAATATTTTTGGAAAGAAAAGAAGGAAATATACTTTTTGGATGGGAAAGAGTAAATAAAAAATATAAGTAGTTAAATTTAGTTATAAGAGGGTTATCATAGGTCTCATTTTGGTGCTTTCAACCCCAAGGGGAGAAACAATTCCTATGCAAACCTTTTGAAATGATATATGCAATGTGATAGGTGTTATGGCTAGGGTTTTACTTCATGAAAGATGTCATAGCCTTATACTAGGTTATGTAAAGCCATCATCCATGAGTTTTTCTGTAGAGGGAATACTTAGTTGCTTGAGAGACCATACCTTACCTTTGTGTTTCTAAACCCCTAATTTTCCTTTTTCTTTGCCTTAATTTGATTTTTTAACAAGCTCCATTTATTGCCATATAAAGATGATATAATATACGCCTTAAATAATGAGAAATTTATTACTTCATTAGGTCAAGATGTTCTTTGAGAGTTCCTCTTACTTTGATAGGAAATAAATCTACAAGGAAACCTATGGGGCCAATGGCTATATAAGAGGGGTTAGAGTTCGAAGTAAATTGACTTTTGATTTGATTTTCATCTCTTGTCATTCTTTTGCATTTTAACATTTGAATTATGCTTTTTCTTTTTTTCTTTTATAAACTACATTAATTTTTAAACAACACAAAAATAATAGACAAAATTTAGGATAAATGCATTCTATTCACAAAGATGTACATATTTATATATTGTATTATGACCCTTGGTTTTCATATTCCAAGTGGTCTCTTGGACTTCCATGATTGTTGTATTTATTACATGCCACCCCTTACAGATCAGGTGCCTAACATTACCCTCCTTAATTCGAAGTGGTGTATATGAATCCAAGAAAATAGTTGAAATACAAAAAATGCAAAAATACATCTCTCAACAAATGGCTAGATGTGCTCTTTGAAATAACAGTTTTTAAGGAAGACCACAAACCAAATCAGGTGAGAGAACTCATGGTCTCAAACTGGTGGTGGTTTAAGGCTGGACACCAACCAAAAACATGCTCATGGAGCATAAATCTATCTCTAGATACAACTATGAATATGACTAAGGTTGACTCTGGCTCTAGGCTCTAGTTCAAGTTGTGGGTCAAGCTCACTTGATTTGGCTTCTAATATGGTAGCTGATTTTCAATTCTACCCCTGTCATATACAAGGTGAGAAGATGAAGAAATCTCAACTGTAGGACTGTGCCAATATTTGAAAATGAACTTTGTAGTATGACTGCAATATATTCTTTGGTGTTGAAGCCCATTTCCAAGAAATGATCCATCCAAGGTGAATATTCATTCTTATAGGAGACTTTTTCTGTAACATCTATCTGAATGATGAGTGTTCTTAGCACAATGCTCACAAGGGTGAATATCAAAACACTGATTTTTCACATGGCCAACCCAATCACAATGTTGGCATTTGACAAATTGTGTCTATTATGGAAGAGGAACAATAGGTGAAGACAAACCGTCTTGAAGAAATCTACACTATGAAACTAGATGGGAATAGAATAGTATGGAATTTGAGAGGAAACATCCTTTTCATATCCAAGTGTTGTATTTGCTACAATAACACCCTAAATTTAGCCTACCACTCAAATTTTGGCCCCCCCTCTTCTTTTCACGGCCCAAATGGGTATGCCTATGTCATGGATTGATCAGATATTTCAATGACCTAGCTCCCATCAATCCTATGGTTATTCATTCCCACAATGAATTTTGTATTTGCACATATTTCTTTGTCTCAGTTTATCTTCTTTATGAATGCATAAGGGTTTGGGAGATTTTTTTTTTAGGTGATGCACTTTTAAGATTTATGTCTCCATGACATGCACTGCACTTCAAGTCATAAATTTATATTGCATCAGTGAGCATGAAAATATTTCTTCATTTAGGTTCTAATTATATTAAATGCATTTGGTTTTTTGAATTTTTTTTTGTGATGATGAATTCCAAAGCATTATATCTTCATAGTATGCATTGAAAATGATAGCCAAGACTTTTGCATTGATGGCCATATTTCACCTTCGTTCACCTTCAAGCCCTGAATTTTCATCACTATTTCATGCCATCTTTGGTCATGTTAATTGCATCATAGTTGTGAAGCTTTGATTGCATATCAATCTCATTAAGTTAGTTTCCAATCTTGGATATTGAATTGGTTTTCAAATTCAAGTATCTATTGTCAAACCGATGCAACCTCCAACACCTTACTCTTGGCTATTGGATATCATTTTCTCCAAAGAAATTTGATGATGATGCAATATTTAAATTCTCATAAATCTACTTGGAGGGTGTGTGTGTGTGTGTGTGTGTAGAATCATGAATTCAAGAGTGAATCTTTAAATACACATTATGCATTAAACTTGTTTCAAGAGATGGAATTAGAAACATCTTATTACTTATATTTGCAAATCCTTTAGAGGTTTCTTTAGTTTCTCTTGGAGCTAATGATATCAACTTATTAATGAATTGGATTGGCCATTGAAGAACATGTATGTTTATTTTACAATGTCTAGATGCACTGGATTGAAGAATAAGACTTGTATGCATTCATTTTCTATTGAACCAAAAATCAAAGAATGTGCATTATTCCTCAAGCTCATGCTCTCTAAACTCATATTAGGTTTAAATGAAATAATGCAACCATTGCATGTTTCACTCTTCTCGCTACAAAGAATAACTCTTTATGGACAAAACCTAAGGACCTAATGGCATGAATGTGTTTTGATGGGAAATGTTAGAAGCATGAAATTAATATGACAATGAGTGCCCACCCCCATCAGCGATAAACTTATAAGTGGATTTATTTTAAATTAATTCATATTTAAATGTAAAAGTTTCATTAAATACATTTACTTTTTATGAGTTTCATGAGATGAAATTTTTAAAGCTTCTTCTTTTGTTTTGTTTCAAGTGTTTAATGGAGGTATGAAGAATGTATTAAAGACAAATACAAAAGGAGTTGAAGGAAAACATAATTCAATACAAACCATGCATTGAAGAAAATGGACAAATAATAGATTGAAATAAAAGCAACACATTGAAATAATAATAATAATAAATGAAGCACATTGAATAACAAAATAAAGCATCACATTGACATAAATTGAGTTGAAGGCAATACAAAGGTGATTAAAGATTAAATGCAAAGAAACATTGAAGTCAAATGCAACCAATACACTGAAGTAAAATATGTCATTTTGGAGTGCAGAGTGAGGTTAGAGAGCTAGAGAATGTGAGAGAGCTGATTGAGATACTATGCACATATGGAGCTCATGTGAAGCAGATTTGAAGGGAGAAGAGGCAGAAGTAAATATGGAGGTATGCAGAGTTGATAACCGGGTAAATCATCATATTGTTTTCATGTTGTGTGAGGGGATTGTGGTCTCCTTTCAAGTTGTGTCTTGATAAAATGTTCAGTTGGAGCTGGTTGAGGTAGGAGCCTCCTGTGGGTGGTAGCTTGTAGAAAAATCATGGGAGTTGGAGCTTCCTTGCATGTTGTAGCTTGCAGAAATTTGAGGTAGCGGCCTCCTGTAGGTTGGAGTCTACAGAAAATCAAATGCAATAAAAATTAGGAGCTTGCCTTTGCATCACAACAATAATAAAATCATGGTTTTCTCCTTTATGGGTTTCCTCTTATATCTAGTGTCCATATGCATTGTTATTATGTGTTGATGTGTTGTATTGGTTTTCTTATTACTTGTTTTTCACATATTCAGTTTGTTGATCATTATTTGTTAAACTGCTCATGTAATGTTTTAAGTTGATGAGTTAAGAAAACAAAATTTAATGTCCATGGATGGACTAAACTAATTCAGCCCCCCTCTCTGTTTAGTCAAGGGTTCATCACATGTATCATGGAAGAGAGGAACTTGTGGTTGGAGGACATGCACTCATGCTAATAACCAAGATAACTCTTTCTTTGAAGACTTTACAATAAAGAGTTGAAAATTGTAGCAAAATCTAACTTTATAAATTGTAAAGAAAGTGACTATCAGAAAACTAAATGGCCTCATTTCACTTTTAAATTTCTGCAAATTTATCAACATGCAAGAAGTATGGTTGGGCCATTAATTAATTTACAATTGTAGCAGAGTGTGGATGTATCTTAACATTGAAATTTTCAACAAAATATAGTTATAATGAGAGGAAAAAAGGCATCCATGCATGATGAATCAACTCATTATATCATGATCTAACAATACAGAAATATGGGTCATGTCTTAGTAGGCATGTGTAAATAACAACTGGGAAAATCAATTGGTAGTCATATGTGTAATGGAAAAATGTATGCCCCTCTTTCACTCTTTTTAACACAACAAAGGGAGTTTTTAACTTTTCAAAGAAATGAAGTAATCTATGTGAGTAATTTGTACAAATGTTTATGAGTATAACAAGTTTTTATATTGAGTGGTTGAAAGAGCATACATAGGCTTAATTTGTGGAAAGGAAATAAACACTATACTTTTGTTAAGCGCTTTAGTTAGGAAATCCAATTATTTGTGCAAGTCAAAGGACGAACAATTGAAATTTGGAGGTGAAAAGTGCTAATTATGACTCACTAGGAGGTTGAAATAATGTTAACAAAGCCAATTACTATATTGTATTATAAGCACCATATGAAAATGGTTATGTGATTCATAGCTTTTATTTCTCATGCTTCTACTTGCTTTCAACACCGAGGGAGGAATCAAAGCTATATATATATAATCTCAAAATGAGAACTCTAACAAAAAAACATCAAAAAACGACCTGAAAATGAAAAATTGTATTCTGCATAATTTTATTTTTTTTAATGGTAAAATTTCAACATTTTTTAACATTTTTAAAAAATGGAAGTAAAAGCCAATTTTTTGTGTGCAAAAGACAGCCTGAAAACGAAAAGTGTTGATGCTCAAATAAAGTAGTCAATTTTTTGTGTGCAAAAAAAAACATAAAAACAAAAAGTGTTAATGTTGAAATAACGTCGCCAACTTTTTGTGTGCAAAAAAAAGTCTGAAAATGAAAAGTGTTGATGGTGGAATAGTGTCATCAATTTTTTGTGTGCAAAAAACACCTTGAAAACGAAAAGTGTTGATGTTGGAATAACGTCTTTTTCTTTTCGAGGTAAATTGTCAATCATTTTTAATAATGACATTAAAGATAAAATATCATGACTCGGAAAAACCTTAAAAATTCAACGATAAATATGACATTAAAGATAAAATATCGAAAGTCCTAAAATTCCAACAATTTTTAGGCATGGTATTAAAGATAAAATATCATGTCTCTGAAAAAGACTAAACAATCCAAGGATGACATTAAAGATAAAATATCACTTGTGAAAAAAAAAAAAACAACAACAACAACACACATACACAATTTAAAGAAAAATAAATAAAAATTAACAAACAAAAACAATTTTTTTAAGTTATTAAAAAAAATAAAATTATAAAACCTCATTAAAAATAAATAAATAAATAAATAAAAATAAAAATAAAAAATTAGTTAAAAAAAGGTTACAAAAAATAAAATAAAATGAAATTTTAAAATAATAAAATAGAAAATAAAATAAAAAAATAGAAAATTTAGAAAGAAAATTTTAATTAAATATATATATATGAAAATAAATTTTCAAATAAAAAAAGGAAAACAAAATTCATTTAAAAAAAAAAAAAAAAATTAAAATTAAAAACTTAAAAACTTATTAAAAAAAAAAAAAAAAAACCACTTTTAAAATTAAAATTAAAAAATATATATTATATATATGGTCCATATTTTTGAACTCCACGAGATAGAATAGCTTGTATATTTACAACATATGAACTAGGTTATGATCCAAACAATCTAAACGAAGCGAGATTTGTCGGTCGCGCCATGGATATCACGTAATACAGAAGCAACACATTTTATTCTTACATTCTCATTACTTTGTTGGAATTTTTTTTATCTAAAGCAGCGTATTCATCTCGCTAGTGTTTGGTATATTATATTTCCTTCTTTAGGGCACAGGAACAACGAAGTTTTGCAACAGAGATTCGTTATACTCGGGAGATACATTCAAAAGGTGGAGAGGACGGTTGGTTTGTTTTGGGCAGAGGCTACACAAAGGACTTGAGTAAAGTTATCATGGAAGGAAGTGGATCTCTGAAATCAAACCCTAACTCCGACAACTCCAACAGTTCTCTATTTTCCTAGGATAAAACCTTTCAGGTCCGGTGATTGCAGCATCGCATTGGTTCACAGGTTCCCACTTACCCTCCTCGTGTTAAGTTTTGTTTTATTAAACTATGAATAGTTCCCCTCATATTTCTAAGCCCCCCTCTAGCAAAGACCTCCCAATTAAAATTACATTAGATAGTTTCTATGAGTACATTGAGTATTTAAAAAGACGAAGAGAAGAAAGAGAAAATCATTTTAAACTAGAACTAACGACAATGCTCGATAACAACCACAAATCATTAGAAAATAAAATAACCACACTCGAAATTGAACTCTAAGAAATGAAAGGTAAAATTCAAGAAATAGAACATAGTAAACAAACAATAGCCGACGAAAATGACACCTTGAAAAGTGAGATTAAAAATATAAAATAACAACTACATAACAAATCATCCCTAAATAACACGGAAAATAACTTAGATATTAAACCCATCAAAGAGGAAATTAAAAAATTAATTATTCTCAACCATGAGCGCCAAAAATGAGCCTTAAATCTTATAGTTGCAGGTATAGAAGAACAAAACAATGAAAACACATTAGAAATGGTTAAAGAACAATTAATAACAAAATCTCAAATTGAAACAACCTATCTCATGAAATGAGTAAGGGTCGGAAAAATAATTGAGCATAAACACAAACTCATCTGTGTCAAGGTCAGTTGTCATGAACATAAACTAGATATACTCAGTAAATCCCTAAGCCTAAAAGGAACATGAATCTTTATAAATGAAGATCTCATTCCAGAAGACCAAGATGAACTTTGGAAAGAAGTCCAAAAGGTTAAGGATGCAAGAAAGATCGGTAA
The DNA here is from genome assembly GCA_034641835.2 of Pinus albicaulis. NCBI lineage: Eukaryota > Viridiplantae > Streptophyta > Pinopsida > Pinales > Pinaceae > Pinus > Pinus albicaulis. The sequence goes on along the minus strand of CM076580.1, from coordinate 1,633,620,832 downwards.
ATGGGTAATCATTAGGAATAGGAAAGCTATTATTAGAGATAGAGTCTCAAGCACAAATGATAAATAGGGATTTGCATAACACTGGATCCTCTTTTGGAACTGTCGTGGCTTTCCGTGGTGTAAAGGTCCTATGTTAAGTTGGATCTCGAATGATATTGACCTTATTCTCTTAGTTGAAACATGGAAGCATGATGAATCTAGGGCCCCTCACCTCGATGATTTCACTCTTTGGTCTGGTTGGAATAAGAAATCCTCTTGGAGGGGTTTTGGTGGTATAGCTTGCTACAAAAGGAACACTTTTTCCTCTCACATCCAACTTCATAAAATCGACCCCTTCAATCAATACATTTGGATCGAAATCTCTGATTCTACCACCAATAGGATCTTTCTTGCAATCTTCTATTTCACTCCTATCCACTTTACATCCTCTAAGAAGAACAACTTGGATAAGAATTGTCCTTTCAATTATTTAGAAAAAGACATCTTCAACCTGAGAAATGATGGTAATATCCTGTTACTAGGAGAGTTTAATGCTAGAACAACTCTAACCTTGACCCCTTGTGGCTTGATGAAGATAGTAACTCAGCTAATAAATTCAAGAGAAAATATGAAGGCATTATCGAGAACTTATTTAGCACCAAGCTCCTCAAACTTTGTAGTTCCTAGGACCTAATTATTTGTAATGGTATTAACAAGTGGCCCCTCTCTAGTCAGATGACATGTTTCCATGCGCTGGGTAGCAGTGTTGTGGATTATGCAATTTATGACATCCTCGTCCTCAACCATATTACAAAATTTGAGCTTCTTAATGGATTCTAGCATGACTCTGACCACAAACCTCTGTCCCTATCCCTCAATCTTGCTATGCATACCACCCACATGCAGGAGACTAATGAAAGAAAAATACACATTCACTTTGATAGAAGTAAAACCGACCTCTTATTAAGGGATTTAGAGATGAATTTAGGCCCCATGAATTATAATAATAACATGGATCAAATTTATTACCATTTCACTACTATCCTTTCCAACACCATCAACAAGTTTTCTAATGAGATTTCATTTAAGCAGTCTAATAGAACTTCTAATCCATGGTATGACAAAGATTGCAAAATTGCTAGGAAAATGATCAAAGATGCTCCTAATGAAATCATCAAGCTGCAAAATATCAATATATACAAAAATATCATCAAGAGGAAGAAAAGATCATATATTAATAAAAGATAGGATTATCTTCTCCACCTTTCTAAAGTCGCGCCCAAAAACTTTTGGCGGATTGTTCTTGTCCGTAAAACCAAAGATAACCATTCTATCCCCTTATAAAACTAGGACAACTATCTTAAGAAGTTGTATGACTCTCTGAACACTATGAGAACCACCTTAATCACTCCAATTAAGGAGGATTTATTCTCTCTTGATGACATTGATTCTGGTATTAATAAGCTCGCTAATGGGAAATCTAAATATATTGAAGGATACCAAGCTAAGATCCTTAAAATGGGAAGATCTATCCTCATTCCTTATATCCACAAGCTTCTCAATTTGGTTGTAAGACATGGCTTCCCTCGACTTTGGACACAAAGCCTTATTGTACCTATATTTAAAAATGGGAACAAGAGGGTTCCATCTAAATACAACACCATTATGGTTAGCCATATCCTGGTCAAGCTTTATAGGCTCATTTTGGAGAAGAAGCTTATCCTTTGGCTTGAAATCTAGGGAAAATGAGCTAAAGGAAAAGCTGGTTTTAGGAGACATCACTCGACTATTCACCATTTGGTCACTCTTAGAATCATTGCAGAGGAATGTCGCAATAGTAAACCCGATCTCTTGTGTTGTTTTGTGGACTTTAGAAAATATTTCAACATTGTTCCTCGAGATAAAATTTGGGAGAGACTTAAAGAGATCATGGTCCCTCCTGAGTTGAGGATTGTTGTGATCCGTCTCTACGAGACCATCACTACCAAGCTTAAGACCAACGAGGGGTGGTCTAAAGACATTAAATTCAATATCGGAGTTAAGAAATGGTGTCCCCTATCCCCTACCCTTTTTGGCATATACATCGATAAGCTAGAGGAGTGTCTAGAAATCTACGGGGTGCAAGGGCACCAAGCTTGCTAGTGTTCTCATTACTCTTTTGCTTTATGCCGATGATATCATTCTTCTTGAAAAAATCCATGATGACCTTAAAAACCAGCTCCAGATTCTTCATGATTACTGCTCCAAGATGGGTATGACAATTAATACTAACAAGACTAAAGTCATGATCATTAAATCCAAAAATATCACCCATGGTAGTTTCGTGTATAATAACCAGTTCTTAAAGCAGGTTTCTTCTTATAAGTATTTGGGAATTTACTTCCCTCATCATCTCAACTAGAATTATAGCATCGAGAAAATGATTATTGGGGGCTGGAAAGCTTATTATGAGCTTGAAAACGATTGTAAGTCGGTCGATCTTTAAATTTGGATTAAAAACAGGTTCCTCTTTGAGACCCTTGTCACCCCTGTTGTCTTATACAGATGGGAAGTTTGGGGTTGCAGTATATCTAGAGAGTCGTGGAGGAATATTGAGATGATTCAAAAGCAATTCATAACCTACAACCTTAAGATCAAGGGAAATACTCCCTATCCTATCCTCTTGATCGAATCTGGTTTGTCCCCCATTGAAAGTACGACTATGTTTAGATATCTGATGTATAAGAAGAAGCTTGACAACATGGAATAAAAAGGCTCCCTAAAATTTCTTCTAAGTGTAGTCAAAACCCTCACCTTCGCCTTAAGCGTGGGTGGCATAAGGATGCCAGTCCTGGCTCAACCATTGGGGAATTAAGGAGGAGTTCAGTATGGGAAGAAAAGATAATATCAAAAATACTATTACCTCCAAGTTTAAGGACAAGTTGTGGGAGGATCAGGAGCTGGAGGGTAAAAGGAAGCTAAGATACTATAAGGAAGTGATCAACCCCACCCTTGATAATCAGAATTATCTCTCTATGTTGTCCAGCAATAAAAAAAAATGAACATCGCTAAGATTAGAACTAATTCCCATGAACTTTGGAGTGAGACCCGGTGGTGGTCTATTCCCAAGACCCCTTGGAACAATAGAATCTGTCAGATTTGTGATTCTAAGCGGGTGGAAGATGAAAAGCACTTACTTTTAGACTATTCCAGTCTCACTCACATTCGCTCTCAATTCCCTACCATCTAACACACCTCCAATATTCTTGACCTATTAATCCAACCCACCTATAGTGATCTTGTAGCACTTATTTCCCTTCTCTTTGACCATAGAAACAAGATTTTGAAGAATCAAACTTAGATTCTTTCTCCTCTCTTAAGTTCTGGTAGACTGCATTGTTCTTAATGGACAATAACCATCATCATCATCATCACACACACACACACATATTAAATATTATATATATTTAAATTAAAAAAAAAAAGAATTTAAATTTGTTTTATTAAATTTATTAAAAAAAAAAACATAGCGATGGGCCCCAACAGCCGATCTTCGTAGCCCCCCGTGGTGGTGGAGGTTGATTGGCAGCTCCCCCCGCGCTTGGCGGTCGAGCCTTGCAGCCCCTTGTGGTGGTGGAATCAACCTTCGCCGCCACGAGGGCCGCCGGGCGGGGGGATCCGCATCACTATTTTTTTAATTATATATATATATATATATACATATATTCGTTTTTTAAATTTAACTTTTCTTTTGATTTTTAAAATTTTTTTTTTTTTAATTTAATTTTTTATTATTTTAAAATTTTTACTTTTATTTTTCCTTTAAATTTGATTATTATTTTTTATTCAAATTTTTAAATTTAAATTATTTTTATTTTAGTATTTTTATTTTTTTGATTTTAATTATTTTTAAATTTTAAATTTTAATTATTTTATTATGTTGATAGACATTCTATTGTGAGGTTCTTGTTGGTGACACTATTGAGATTTGTCATTCTCAACAGCTGTCACGAAATCTCAACAATGCCCCTCAACAGGTGCCAGAAAAAGCTCCTATATTGTGAACCGTGCAAAACATATGTGCAATTGTTCCATCTCCCAGCGCTTGCACATCTCATCTACTGCACTCTCTCGGTTACTCACCCCATTCGACAGCTCCCCATCTGATGCGCAGAATACAAAGGCTCCTTCATCACTTACAACTAGATTCACTTAATCCTCAAAATCTGAACGAGTATTCTCATTTACTCTGAATCTTTGCAAATGTTGATGGTGCCCACCGACCTCGGGCGCTCCAGCCACAACAAGCACTCTCAGTGCCTTTTCAACACTACCTTGAAGCTTTGCAAGTGGTGATGGTTCCCACCGACCTCGGACGTGCCTGCCCTCCCCTGCATGACATCGCCGCTTCCTAATTTGTAGTGGATATTTAGACTCCTGTCTCTCTTGATTCCCACGGTTCCACCCCCAGTGTCGCTAAGAAAAACCATCAGACTACAAGTTTTGGAGTATCTCACCATGTTTTCCTTAACGCTGAAACCAAACCTCTAAGGAATGCCCAGGTGAAGGATATGCGTTTGGATGAGAAGCCTGTAACCAAATGATTTCCGATTGGTAGCCTCTTTTGAGAAGGCCTTCATCGTTGCACCTTCGTAACAGGAAATTCCATCAGGGGCAGTTCCTTGTGGGAAGTAACCCCACAAGATTTGAACAGGTTGCAAGTGCAGGTTCCTGCAGATGTGGGGATTCTTTAGTCTTCTTCTTTGAAGCAACGGAGGCGTTTGTAATGTCCCACAGGCCACAACCGTGGCTCCGGCCTTGATGAACAAATGTCTATCTCATTTCCCACCATTGATTTCGCCACGAATCCGATTGCTTTTCTATACTGCTTGCGCTGTGTAATATTTTCTCTGCATGGCACCGGGTGAAGATAACGATGTCAACATCATCTGAATTTTTCATTTGAGAATCCGTCGGTTTGAGACACTTCACACTGGGTGGCTTACAAGGGTATCGCCGAGGGATGCTCACATAAAAAATGAAGGACCTCAAATATAAATATAAAGTTATGTTTTTTCTTCCATGATGAACTGTTGATCGTTATAAATGAATTAATTACGTATATAGAAAACACAATGCAATCGATTAGGAAGATTCCTGTAGATGTTGTCTGCCCTTCTTGTATTCTTGAATTTTGTCATGTTGATGCTTCAATTTGGTCTCCTCTTGGTATCCTGGTATAGTGATCTGCTAGAAAATATCCGCATTCCTTTTAGTAACCAGTGCTCATAACGGTAGGCACAACTAGCAACCAAAACTCTTGAATCAACTGAAAATGTTTAATCATCTCAATTCATAGCTTCTGTTATGGTGTTTTTGGCATGGCTTCGGTGCATTTGAAGTAAATCTATTTTCTTTTAGGGTGGGGAGAAATGGCATGAGAGTCAGGATTGGTTTAATTTGTGTTGCAATACATAGTTTTTTTTTAACGCTTCAAATATAATTAAAATTCAATCGAGTTCCATTATCAACCATGTATGCCTTTCAAAAACTCATCAAATTCCAAAAGCTTCATTCCTGGTACACTCATTCAACTTAGAAAAATGGATTTTTAGTCCCTGCAAAATACAATACACAAAAAAATCTCCATTAAAGGTCATTGTGCAACATTAGATTTTGTTAAATGCAACAATGTCACAACTTTGAATATATTCATTTGCTGGTTCAACAGTTAGCTACTCCTCAATAAGATCATCAACTGACACGAGGTCATCTTCAATATTCATCATTATCTGAAGCTTCTTAATACCATATCCTACAACAATAAGCTTTGAAGCTCCCCAGAATATGCCAATCATTTGTACACTTCTCATAGTCTCTTCGCTTTTGCATATCTGTCTTATCATCCCAAGATTTCACGTTGAATAGAACATAAGGCTTTCCACTTTATTTATTTTTTCTTGATACCTTTTTAGATGCTTCTTGTTCTACTACTGCCTTTATTCTTCCTCGTTCTCCTCACCAAAGAGGTCCAAGTCATCATCTATCTTCCTCATCTTTAGAGGAGACTCAAATGCAGTCTTCGTAACCGATGCAGCCGCTACTGCTGCTCCTTTTTCTACACCGATAGCCTCACCAGGAAAACTCGAAGCCACGAGGGCATTGGATATGGTTGTACCACTGAGACACATTAGGAAATTTAGGCCCAGGAGCTTTGCTAATGGCGCCATAGACAGTAATATCATCTCTTGTAGCTTGATGCTCAGTTATAAGAGTTATTGAAATAAGATATTCATGAAGATGCAGCCAGCCTCTATGCTCAGATTTGGGAAGGTAACCACCATGGCTTTTATAGCTGGTGCAAAAATAGTTGATGCAAGGATTCTACAAGGTAAATGATCGGATTAGGCTCCCACAATTTCGAATGCTCAAAAGCCAAGAATCCTCAAACCCCATAAATCCAAAGAGATGCGAAGAGGGTTGCAAAAGGAAATTGTTGAGGAGAAAGGGCTTGTTTTCTCCATAGATCACATGATGAAAATTATTTGCAAGTAAATCACATCAATTTTTTTGGGAATTATTGGTGGAAAAGTTGACAGCAAACCTAAAAAAAAAATGACTTTGTGATATTAATCATCTATACTAGTAAATGTTTTTTCCTTTTCTCCACCATTGAAATATATGCATTGTTTTCATGGCACAAACAAGTCCTAATTTATTTTGATAAAGAGAATGCGTAAACCCCAAAACCTCGTAGTCATCGTGGTTGTTTCCTTTATAACATTTATTTATTTTAATAAAGAGAATTAGTAAACCGCAAAACCCCGTAGTCATCATTATTGTTTCCTTTATAACCTTTATTGCGTTATAAATGATTTATGTCGTGTTCTCTTTGCAGTTTCTTGCCTCATAGATTTTATTAAATGATGACCTAAAATCCATCTTTTATATTTAGTTTACCTACTTCCATTTCTCTCTAAAGGAAAAAATGGAGATGTTTATGTCCGAGCATACTTTCTTAAGATGGTAGAAGTGAAACAAAAGTTGAACAAAACAGAAATTATTCAAGGAATTTTTAACTCTAGTGGAAATTGTAGAATATATTTTTTTGCTACATTTTCCAATTATTAGAAAATTTATTTAGTCAATAGATTTGGTAGTGTACTGCATTCAATACATAAGTATTAGTTTGCAATAATGAGTTAGAAGATATCAAAATAGTGTTAGATTAAGTCAAACAAGTAGTTTTATATATTCTCTATGTAACTAGTTTTTGGTGTGGTGCAGAAAAGTGGCATCTTATGTGAGAAGAGCTCTAAAACTCCATTGACTTTTCAATATAGGTAGCTATGTGTTTTATTGTGTATTTTCACTCTTCCACTTAAATTCTCACATGGTATTAGAGTCTTATCTAGATTCAGTAGGATGAAAGAAGGCTATAGAAAAAGGAGGTTACATTGAAGGTTTATTTTCATATTGGATATTTTATGTTTGTTTGGAGGTGATCCATAAAACTGTCCAACCCAGTTAAGGTGCAACAACTGCTTATTTTACCATAAGTTAAAAATATATAATTAGTGAGTGTCTAGGTATCCAATGAAACCATTGCATACAACACTCTTGGAATCAGAACCATTGCATACAACACTCTTGGATGCAACATAATGCAGATGGCCAGATGGGAATATTACAATATTTTTCAAATTCTTCCAACTGTGTTTGATTTTATTGCTATTCCACAACGCCATATTAACTATTAATATTTACTTATTTATTTATCTTAACCGGAAAGAGAAAATTGGGAGTTAATGAGTGGATAAAACATCAAATACATGATCTAAACTATAATCCAATAAAAAAAGTGAAACACACACTTAACCCAGTCAAAAAGTAAAAAACATACTACATTCATCTACATTTTTATCGGCATGTCTTTGCACACTTTTGGTGCAAATGCTAGCTTTATATTTTTATTAATTATGTAGGATTTTATAATAATAATAATAATAATAAATATATATATATGTTTTTTATTTTTTTTGGGTTATTTTTTATTTGTTTTGCTTTAAATTATGTGTTTTTTTAAATTTTATTTATTTATTTATTTTGTTTAAATTTTTCTTTTTTACAAGGTTTTTTTGTTTTTTTTAACAATTTTATTGGTTTTTTTATAAATATGTTTATAGTTGATTTTTTTTGTCATGTTTTTTTTATTTTATTTTTATGTTCTATTACCAAGATGAAATCACCACTCTAAACAAAAAGGATTGATGTTGCATCAACACTTTTCAAAATTAGCATGAAAATCACTAACATTTTAAAACAAATGTTCATACTTGATAATTAAAAAATTAAAGTGTAAAAAAAACACCACATTTCCATGAAAATCGTGACATTTAAAAAAAAATCAAAGAAAATTTAAAGTTTCAAAAATATGTTAAAAAACAGGTTATTCTATATCACCACTTCTCAAAATCAACACGAAAATCATGATATTTAAAATATATATATATATATATATATATATATATATATATATATATATATCATAAGAAAAATTAAATTGCCAAAACTATGCTCCAAAAAAAGGGTGATTCTGCATCACCACTTTTCAAAATCGGGTGTTTTTTTGCTACCTCAAAAAAATGAGTACCAAGTAATTTTCTCGTTTGATTGATAACTTTGTGTTGACTTGAGACAAGGATTGATGTCGTATAATAATCAATCCATTGGAGAAGGGACACAAAAATTTCTATATATTGTCAACATGGGAAAAATCTTGTATATTAAATTACAAAATTGTATGAAGTCAAAGAGTGATTTATTACCATAGTGAAATACTCCATACGAATATACCCATAAGCACTTAGTACGAGTAAATTGAAATATAGAAAAAAAAGAAAGAAAGAAAGTAGGTGCTCCATACGAATTGAAGATCAAGAGAAGAATATCCACCACTTCACAAGGTATGATAAGAAAAATCAAATCCTCAATGAAACCAAACAACTTTTTCTTTGGCCATGGAAAACTCGATTAATGAAATGGGTTTTATTTTTTACCCTAAGGTGACATTTTTATTTGTAGTAGGGAATACATTGTGGCACACTATGATACAAAATCCTTCCTCTTTATTAGTTAATTTTCATTTTGAAAAAGATAAGACAGACCCAAGTGTTGGTATTGATAGCAGGAAAAAATATGGAATATACCGAGGGATAAAAAATAAAACAAGAAGGGATTTACATGGAATATCACATCGAGACTGTGAAATCTTAAAAAAGGAAATTCACGAGTTCTTATATTTACACAGGCTGAAAATGAACCATCTTATTTTTCTGAACATTTTCCTAAGCATGTAGAGAAAGAAGTAACATGGGGAAGCAAATTCATCGTAGATTCCATACCAAGTCATTGGTATTGATTTATCGATATAGCAATATTTATTTGCATAGACTAGAGTTGAGATAATAGAATTTCCTCTAACCCTTCTTCACTACCTTCAATGATCTTTTTGTTGATTCTTTTCTTCAGTGGGGCCAAGCCATATCTCATGTTAATCAGGAATGTTGAGGTACTCCAAATCTATAGTACTTGATATATTGAAAATATTCATGATAACAAATAATGTTACAAAAACATAGTCAATTCAGTGTCTTGCACAAATAATAGCAGGTTAGTGCACTATAGTGCAAGAGGAGGTTGCAGACTAAAGGTAAGAGGTGTGCTACAAAGAAGTGCATTACGACAGTGCTATGAAAGGAAATAGTGTTGAGCAACGAGATGAGATAGATCTCAATGGAGGGATTGTGCCACAGTGCAATGGAGAGAAGGCTAAAATGTGCAATAGAAATTAAGGTTAAGAGCACCACCGTGTTAGATATGGGGCTAGTCTAATGAGCGCAAATGCACTACTACGCAAGGGTATTAGTGAGGCTTCTCACCATAATGCGTGGATGGGTGCATAGGTGCGCCAAAGTGCAAGGAGAAGGATAGCGACAATCATAATTTAAGAAGTAGCAAAATTTTTGGATGGCATCACTGCGCACTGAGGAGGGTTAATCCATTAAAGGGAGCTGCACCACTATGCAAAGAGAGGAGGGGAGGCTTCATGTCGTAGCTTAAGGATCAATTAGAATGTGCATCGTAGCAAAATAATATGTGAATTCTCACATTATTATGGTGATGGTAGGAAGGGTATTTTTTTAGGAGTTACTATTTTTCCTATATATAGTATTGGAGGAGACTATTATGCTTTGAAAATTCACATTTATAGAATGTAAGAAAATTTTAAATAAAAAAACATGTAATTTACTATTAAAATTGGTATTTTTTTGGCGAATATCATCCATTTAATCATATATATCTAAAAAAATAGGTGAATTTTTAACGAAATTGGTGAATATTTTTTCAAAAAATCTCCAAAAAAGATCCCGTTTGTTAAATTTCGCCCCTAATCTTTTCTTTGATGGCAGGTAGGAAAGATAATAAGGTAAGAAAATATCTAAGCGTGGAAGAGAAGAATGGGAAGAGAGGGAGATAAGACTAAAGAGAGGCGAAGAAGAAAAGGTGTAAACTATGCAGCAGTAGGTTATATAAAACAAAGAAGCGGGTGGTGGAAGGTCAAGGGTTAGAAGGTGAAGAGTCGTGCAAAAGATGAAGTGCCAAGAGACAGAAAATGAGAAGAAAGTGCGCGAGGCCTTACTCAAAACCTAATACAAATATTTAGCTCTTGGTAATGGCACAAAAATCAACAATAATGCACATACTACTATGCTCTAGTATATTGATAAGTTGAGGATTTGGCAACAAAGATGTAAGGTGCAAATGAAATGGGGCTCATCCTTTATGTAGCTTTATCACATGTGTGAGGGCCTCCGTGTGTATTAAATGTAGGCTCATGATAATACTTCAATAAAGTGCTAAGGCATTGTTCTAGGGAAGTACTTTTTGTTTTTCCGCATTGAGGAGAAGCATAACACTACACAATGCTAAGAATGAGCACGATGTGCTAAGGATGTTTTAACATTGCAATTGCTTTTTCTCATTGACTTAGAGACACAAAATGATGTTTATTTTTTAACACAAGAGTGAGAGAAACTCCAAATTTTAGAAGTGTGCCAAAATTTGGAGTTGTTGTAGCTGCCACAATAGTATTTAAAAATAAAAATTTAATTTTTAACTTTTGAATAATTAATTATATAAATTTTATATTAAAAAATGTATATAGATCTCTCTCTCTCTCACACACACACACACATATATTGTAAGTCAAAATTATATTTATCAAACAAAAATAAAATTACATCATTTTCCATCATGCCTCATTTTCTGGCACAACTTTCCCTATATTGTTGTTGTCAACGTAGAGATGAATAGTATTGAGAATAGGGAAGTAAATGAAAAAAGTGACAAAAGACACGACTAGAGAGGAGAATCACCCAAATTGAGGCTAATCCTCAAGGCAAACTTTCTTTTCTTTGTTTTTCGAAACCTTGACCCAACCTTCTAAAGGTGATTTGATGAAAGCGACCTGCAAATTATCATTGCGAGGTCAAGGTGATTCTTTATCAGAGTCTGGAAAATCCGACTCATGAGCGTGTTTCAATATACTCAAAGAAGCATTACTATTCAATATCTATGTGCTTGTCGAAGGAGCATGGTCCATGCCAAGAGGTGCACAAGATGTTTGAGGCCTTGGTTCTTGGAACTTGACCCCTGAATGAATTTCATCCCAAGCTTCTTCAGTTTCATTGTCCAACTTAGAGGAGGCCTTGCCATCCATAGGAGGAGGGTTGCAGGGCTTCCGACTTTTAGATCTAGAATTGCATGTGTTCCGCTTTTGTTGAAAATTAAACACCAAGCGAGAATTGTTTGATGATAGAAGTGGCAATGAAAAGCAGTATTCTCATAGTCTAGAGCTTACATCCAGTGAAAATCACTAATTTTTAACCTGATTTGGTATGGCAATTGTTTATTGATATCGATTTCAAGACAAATTCCGTGATAGTTTTATACACCAAGTTTCCCACGAGAGGCATGAATATGAAGGTAATGGCCGAGAGAGTCTCCAATGCCCTAAAACTTCCACAAGTGAGCTAGCGAATCAGGAAGAATGACCCATATTGGCATCTTTGTAATGAGATTTATGGATGGGTCAAAATTTGGGAACCAATGGGTTAAAAGCAATTGAACATTGCCCCAAAACCAAGGCCCTTTAGATAAATTTTTCTGGTAAATATTTGATTCCTTAAATAACACAATGAAGAATCCTTTTGAACATAAAAAAACTTTGCAATGCGGTATAGATCTATTGGTAGAGACCAGGTGTATGGGGCTAGAAACCATTAAATTGACATATTAGCAGTCCCTGATGAAGATCCTCTAAATATGAGTGACAAACAAACATAACAAGCAAGTATAACAAGGCTTGAAGACATAAATCGTGAAAATGATCAAATATGAGTGACAAGCTAAAGTACTTAATTTTTTAATTAAATAAATTTTAAAATAGATAAAATTTATCATATTTTTATTTTTATTTTTATTTGATTAAAAAGTAATATATAATATTAAACATCATTATTAAAATAATGAAATATTTAATTTAGAGCTTTTCACTATTTCATAAAACCATAAAAACATATTTTATTGAATTTTGAAATTAAGCGAAATCGCAACGTAAGGATTAATTAAGATGGTAAAATGAACTTAAAACATTAAAACATTGTCCTTATTACATGTTTTCTCCGTGACAGACGGGCGGCAAATACGAATATCCTATATCCTATAGCTATGCATTCGAGTAATAAATATCTAAATGCTATACGAAACATTTTTCGTTGTAGAACAGTTGGCTAAGAGTTTTGGCTTTCACCCTAGGGACCCGGGTTCAAGTCCCGGCAACGGAAAACAAATTTTCTTTTAAGCCAGAATTCAAAACATTTGTCTTTAACTTTAACTGTAACTTCTTTTAAGCAGGACACTGGCCTTAACTTTTAAAGAAGCCACAATCGACGTTCGGAGTACGGTTATCTTTTTGTGTAGCTTTTGCAAGAATCACAGTAGGGCATCGTTTCATTTTCTGTTACCTCCATCGACATTATCCATCAGTCGAATTGGCCATACACTTCTTTCACCAAAAGTTTTACGTTTTGGATAGAAATTGTTGAATTCCCAAGAAAACTTGCTGGCAAAGCCCTACGCATCGATGCATCCAGTGATTAAGAATGCATTTGTTGTTAACAAGAATCAACCAGTTGTCAAGAAACATCAAAAATTAAAGTCCGCAATTGGAAAAATCCCAAGATGGGATTTGTGATAATTACAAGAAAATAAATGAAATTCTTTAAGCTGTTCCATAATGAGTTCAGTTTTAGAACTCATTTCAGAGATAGATTTTAGGATGAGTGTTAAACTGTATTTTGAAAAGCCTGATAAAGGAATGAACCATAATGATGGTATGTGAAATTTGAAATCAGACCTCTTTGTTTTTGGACGGAAGGTAATCGGTAAACAAGAAACAGGAGTTAGTTTTTGATGTTTTTTGTGATGCTATAAAACTGAAGAATCTGGATTGTGGATTTGAAAACAGTGAATATTGTAAAATCAAATATGGTTATTTGTTTTTGCATAGTTTTGTGCCCTGGTACACTTATATAAACCAGAAGTATTTTTTCGTGCTGAAAAAAAAAAAAAATAATGGACAACATACAGCATATCGATATAAAGCAGTTACACAGATGGTGGACAACCTCAATCACTGGAGACAGCATATAGAGATAAAAAGTTGTAAAGAACAATTGAGACTTATTGTAGTGAGACTATGTATACAAATTTGAAAGCATTTTCTTCAAACCGTTTTTAATAGCTTGTTGGAGCACATAAAAACTTTTATTTAAAAATATATAAATATGAATTATAATTTTAAGCTTTGTTAAATTTATAATGGGTTTGTTAAATTTTTGTTTTTCTAATTTTTTTGTTAAACTTAATAAATGCGAATTACAAGTCTCATGTTATAGAAATATTTCAAATTCACTAATTGCACTACAAGAAAAATAAGAGGAAACAAATTAATAACAGTTTCTAAGCTTTTACAAGTATAATAGTTCGATGAATCCCCATTGAATATAGAAAATTTTGAAGGCTATTTTATCAACAACATAATATGTGGATATAACTTAGCTAAATCATTCAAATTATAAAATCTAGTAAACTTTTGGTGAATCTTTCACTAAATTATAATTTTTTGTAGACTAGCTTAGCCATATAAATTAAATGGTTGGTAAACGTCAATAGGCATGAATCTACAAAAAGCATCAAAACACTTACTTCATGATGCATCTCATATTGCTAAAATTTACAAAAATGATAAAAACTAACAATATTCTTAACCATGCAGATTTATCCCCACTTAAATTAGTTTTGCAATTCAAACTGCCAAGATCATCATACAAAACCTAGTCCTAAAACAAGCTAGTAAACGCATAGGTGACAAGAAATACTTTCTCTCAAACTAAATAAGTAAAATTGAATTTCAAATAACTTGGATATGCTAATAATGTGTGGATATTATAAAACATGTTTGCTAATAATGGGTATGCATTTTTTCTAAAATATAAAAAATCAGTTAAGCAATTTTGCCATAACTTTCTATCTCTCTAAATGTTTTTGGAATTATTTAGCACAGCTAAAAGGTCTTAAAGAGCTTTACATGATTATGTTAAGATTTTAAAATGTTTATGCATATATAATCATTATTTTCAAAAGAATATAAAATGAATATATATCATAATATTAAAATACATATGCCTTTTTCTCCTACTATAGCTTTTATTACCTTGTAAAATGTGTGTGTGTGTGTGTGTGTGTTACACTAGCATAAATCAAGATCTACAATATTAAAAAAAATGTTTGATTATGTCAAGACCCTTGAACCCTACATTAATACATGAACTCATAATTTCAAGGCCATAATTATTTTCATAATTTATAAAATTATACCTTTAGTATTAATTTTTTGAAAAAAAAAAAAGTTGTGAATATGTTCTCTACAATTATACAGACTTATTTTTAGTATGTTCCACCAATTAGGTGCTCAACACATACACTAATGGTAACATAGACATTATATTTTGTAGGAGAATAATGTATCAATGTTAGATAAGTTGGAACTTCATTTGGTCATACAAAAACCACATAAATAAAAATTATATATTCAAAAAGCTAATTTGATTTCCTACATTTCATCTTCATAAACCATATTCAATTTCACTATGAATGTACCTATAATAATACCTACAAGTCAACAAATTGTTTTTTCCATGTTTGCATTGTAAGTAATGCATCATGAGAAACCATTTTTAGCTTGCACTGACCCCTATACATTCTTTCCATTGTATTGATTTTTTCTTATCTTATTTTACCCACATTAAGCTGGTTGTAGGGGCCTTTGTATTGTTGACCTTGTTGCATAGCATGTACCCTTCATTTTGAGCTTTTTACAACAGGGATGTTGGTTAGCAATGTATATCCTCCATTTCTCCCCTAATTCACATTGTATATCTAGAGTCATGGATGCAGATTATCCCATAGCAACTAGTGTCCATAATTATCTTTCTAGTTTAACAGAAACCCTATATTTTGTCAAATGTGCAAGGAGAATAACCCAAAATAGTGCCAATGTACCTCGGTTTATGTTCCTCCTCTTCTTTGCTTGATGATGAGTCCTTTCTCTAATGATTCTCACACTTCCTTCTCTATTTTAGATGCTTGACCAAAATGTCCTTCAAGTGATGTTGATTGCTCCTATATATACTAGTATGTCCATGCAAAATAGACTGACTTGATCTTATGACTAGGCCGACATGATATTCTAGAATCATATTCATCTTATTTTGAAGACTGACTTGAAGGAGTGTTTGTGACAAGGTCTTTGAGGTTTAATGACTCAAAAAAATTATCTTTTTACAATATGTAACATGCTTACATGGGCCTTCAATACATGAAATTGACTCATTAGAATTTATGACTTAATAGCTCACAATGGGAGCTTGATCTACAAAATAAAATTCCTTTAGCATAAAACCCATGCCTCAATCATAACAAAATAATTTTATTTTCCTCTTTTACATCAATTACATAAAATCATGATTATGCATGTCATTATGAATACCGAACCTAGTTACATATTTCAAAACTCCCTATTAACTAGGGAGGTATTCATAATTCCTTCAAGGTACTTAAACATTCTCAATCTGAATAATTCTCATAAGAAGAGTTGGATTGGTAATCCATTTGTATAATATCATATCATCT
Organism: Pinus albicaulis; assembly: GCA_034641835.2. NCBI lineage: Eukaryota > Viridiplantae > Streptophyta > Pinopsida > Pinales > Pinaceae > Pinus > Pinus albicaulis. Next base: position 1,633,604,557 of record CM076580.1, on the reverse strand, counting down.
AGCATTGTCACATAACAAGGCCTTGACTAACAACTGTATCTTTCCACAAGATTAGATCATAATGCTGGCGAGACCAATGATTTATAGACACCCTCACCATTGTCTCTCTCAAAACATACCCCACCCAGGTTCTCTCAGAGTGTGTTCCATCAGGACTATTCTTATCTTGGATTCCCAGTCCTCAAAGAATATCGGTCCCCTTCAACTGCTCTTATCTTGGATACCCTACCACAGCCTCAAAGAATATAGAATTCTAGATGATTAACCTATCCTCCATTCTATCTTCCCAAGTGAAGACAAAAATGATGTGTCTATCTATCCCTCTTAACTAGGGAGGACATATCCATTCCAATGAAGGAATGTACACATTCCCATAAAAGGAATGTACCCAAGCTCCCTCTTAATCAGGGACTTGACCAAGGTCCCTCTCGACTAGGGACTTGCTTCCATTACTCTTTCTTTCGATGTCATGAATTCCTTCTTCTTTATTCATTAGTCTTCATCCTTTGGGACTTCTTCATAGGGAATAGATCATCCATCACTTTTATAAAGAGTCATGTCAGTCATGACATCCTTCCTTTTTCATCGAAAAGTGATCTATCAATTCATATTTTGCCTTCCTTCATGCCTGGATGCCTTTTTCATGTCATGTTTCCTTAAGGATCTTTCATCCTGCTACATGAGCATCAATTGTAGAAGATAGCCACAGCTCTTCCCTTGGAAGCCCTGCAATAGCCCATCTAGATATTATTCAAAAGTTGAACATTAAATCAAAATTACCTTTTGATGGTATTTCATCATGACATCCCCTTGCTTGTATCAACATTTTGCACATATATTGACACGTCTCCAAAAGATATACAATGTTAAGGGTCTCTTTCATTTCATCAAAATCTTCATATCTTTCCCATAGATATATCACAGTCAAAACCTTTTAGTCCTAGGATTTTATTACCTTTTCCATAGTTTCATTTGTATGATCTCTTCCTCCTTTATTCACACATTGTTTCTCCAGGAACTTACTATCATAGTTCCTTTATCTTTTTCAACCACCTCATATTCCATATGAGGACATATTGTGTTGGTTTCATCTAGTAAATATGTGAGCTATACCTTCATGCATCCTTTTAATGAGAGATACCTCTATCCTTTGATCATACTTATGAACTAGAGCATGCATGGGCTTATTAATTGCAATTATATAATGACATGACTTGACTCGTTGATCATATACATACCTCCTTTCTTCTTTGGTCATCTAGAATTTCTTCAGCAACTTCCTTGATTGAAATAAGTTCAACCGTTGACCTTCTTTACTCTTTTGTCATCATACCATCATCCCATGAATCCTATACAAGTTGGAATTCCCGGTGAGACACTTGCTTCTTCCAGTAGGTGAACCTTCCAATGAATATTCCATAGGAGGATCTAGATTATCCCCATCCTGCAAATACTCCTTTTGAATGATGTATGTTGAGCTATATATTAAATGAATTTCATTTTCCCATACGTACTCATTATGCTTCTAATGAGGTTACCAAGAGCTACATCCTTCTATCACAGAATTCAGTTATCTTGCATGCTTCTTTATGATGATGTTACAAGCTCTTGCTTTCAATAATATGATTATATGATGCCATCTCCTAACACGATACATCCTATCATGCTTATAATGATTCCTACCATGATTGTCCTACTTCACAATAGAAAATTTGAAACATAAGTTTGAAAAGAATTAGGTGAGGAAGACTATCTCAATCATAGTAGAGATATTTTACTTCCTCCTTGGATTTCTTCTTTTCAGCTTCTTCCACTTCTTTAGTGATATGGGATTCTTCCCTTCCTCTTTTGTTGTTATCCTTATTGAGAATATGAAAATCCCTCTTATAGTGCCCACATTCTTGACATCCGTAGCATTGAACATTTTTCATATTCTTCTTTCATTTACGAGGACCAATTCTTGTCACTAATCTCTTATCTCATATATACTCATAAAGTATGAAGTTATTCCTTCTTCTTTTGGTATTTTCATTTTGTAGAGTTCTTGCCTTAACGAGATTAATTCACCTGTAGTGATTACGGAGAATAACTCTACAAGTTTGTCATGTATTTCTTTAGATGTTTCTAATTTTGATACATAGGGAATGAGGGGATCCTTGATGGATTCTATGAGAATACTTTGAGTCCTTAGTTCCCATTTCATATTCCTTGCAAGTGCTTGAGCATATTATTCTGGAGTTGTGGTGATTGAGCCCTTAACATGTCTCATGACCTCATTTTCTATGAGGTTCAGATCTTTCATTTTCTTCCATGCTAGAATGTTTGAAGCCCCAACCAACTTATTACTTTCCTTGCAAAAATAAACTTTGACAGATTCACGTGTAGACATAAATGTAGTTACTTGTAAAGATGCTCCTTCAACCTATTTCCTTCTAGAATATGATTATCATATAGGTAATAGAAAACTTCTTCTTGATGAAGATGATTTTATTCAGAAGTGATCTTTGGATCAAGTCTCTCGAGGTGCAAACCTTTCCTCAAGTTTTTCACTCAAAAAAGAGGTTTGCACCTCGAGATATTTGATACCTCTCGACGCTTGATAGATCCAAAGTTAAGATGGATCTGGGTTGGTAAGGCGAGTTTCATTTTAGCAAACTTGAGAATTCTAACATGTGAACCCCCTTACTAGTCTCTCATATGCCTCTTGAATGAAAACAATTATATTCTACATAGGGCAAAGGAGGATTAGAATCGAGATAGGTCTCATGTATGTGTGGGAGAATGATAAGAGAATTGTGTACATGCTTTCCATTATGGATGAGGATGAGTAATTTCTTTTGAATTGGATTCATTTATAGCAGAAAGATCAACCTCCCAACACCCCTCAAGCATTATTGAAAATAATTTTACCCAATTATCTTTTGATGGAGTCCATGTTACCTAAAGTTTTCTCTTAGAATTCAGTGAATTACTAAGGAATCTATAATCATAAGCACTAAAATAATTCAATTTTTCCTTTAACCTGGTTTCTTCAATTTTGCATAGTGACAATATTTCATTGAATGGAGTAGCTTCCTTTTCCCCATAGATACTTGATGATAAGTTTCCCCATTCTTCCGGTAGTGCATTGAGCACTATGGTAGTCATTTCTCTACCATAAATTATCTCTCCCAATTCTTGTAATTGATCTCTTACCTCAGATATCCTCATAAAGTATGAATTTATTCCTTCTTATTTTGGTATCTTCATCTTGTATATTTCTTACATTAACGATATTACTTCACCTATAGTGCTTACGAAGAAAAACTCTACAAGTTTGTCATATATTTCTCTAGATTTTTCTAATTTTGATACATAGGGAATGAGGGGATCCTTGATGGATTCTATGAGAATCCTTTGAGCCCTTACCTCCCCTTTCATATACCTTGCAAGTGCCTAAGAATATTATCTTGGAGTTGTGGTGATTGAGCCCTTAACATGTCCCATGACCTCATTTTCTATGAGGTTCTGATCTGTCCTTTTCTTCCATACTAGAAAGTTTGAAGCCCCAACTGGCTTATTTATTTCCTTGCAAAAAGACTTTTTGGCAGATTCACATGTAGACATAAATGTACTTACTTGTGAAGATGCTCCTTCAACCTGTTTCCTTCTAGAATATCATGATCATATAGGTAATAGAAAACTTCTTCTTAATGAAGAATATTTTCTTCAGAAGTGATCTTTGGCTACAAAGAGAGGGAGATCACCCTAGATCTTTTGATGATAATGACAACGTTCTTGAACTTTCTTATTTTGGATGGGTAGACTTCAAGTTACTTTGATTTGTAGATTTCTTTAAGTTGAGTAGAGGTAAGGTTTTGTGGTCTCTTTTCTTGATGATGGCTTGAGCATGGATCCTAAGAATGCTTCTAGTGTAGAATTTTCCTTTGATTGATCTATGGTTTTGACACTTCCTTTAAGAAGATGATGTAGAAATTTTTCTTCAAAATGCCTTGGAGATGAGAGGATCTTCTTTGATTCTTTGATGCCTTTCTATAACTTTGGTTCTTTATGCTTGAGTTTCCTTATGGAGTTGCCCTACCTTATCTTGTCACCTTAGCTCTGATACCATGTTGAGTCATCTAGGGCAAAGACAATAGATGATTTCTCTGGAAATGATAACTGCTTGTGAAGTATTTTTACTTTTCTTAAGTATGTTCCTTTTTATTTGATTATTATTATCATGTATTCTTATTCATCAAACAACTACCAAATCATAAATAACAATGAGACAAAGGACAAAATATGTAGGTGATCATCCAAGGCCAAAATCCTCTCCAACTTGAGAGGAAAACCCAAACAAATTCTTCCTCTTGTAGAAAATTCAATTGAAAAATACCAAGACCAAGACCCTTGACATATTACCCTCTCCAAGACCAAGTCGCAAGACCCTTCTTCATTTCTTATTCTTCTTTCCCAAGTCAACTTCGATCAAACTGACTTCTAGCATTGCGAATTTTGGCTATTCTAAAATTTTGGCCTTCCTCCACAAACCTGTAATTCTCGGCTGCCTAAAAATGTGTACAAGTTCTCACGTGTGGTATGAATTATGGATCTTAAAGGTGATTTCCTTCTTCGCTTGACTTGAGGGCTTCTCCTTATGACATCGGCTAGCAAGAATGTTGAATTCGTGACCTTCTTGATGACTTCTTCAAGGACTGATATGATGCTACTACAAAAACCCTAGATTATGTCACACATGCGAGGAGAATAACCCAAAACAGTGCCAAAGTTCCTCAATTTTTATTCCTCCTTTTATTCGCTTGATGATGAGCCCTTTCTCAAGTGATTCTCGCACTTCCTTCTCTATTTCATATGCTTGCCTGAATTTTCCTTCAAGTGATGTAGATTGCTCCTATATGTAGTGGTTTTTCCATGCAAAATAGGCCTACTTGACCTTGTGACTAGGCCGGCATGCTATTCTAGAATCATATTCATCTTCTTTTGAAGGCCAAATTGAAGGAGTGCTTGTGAGAAGGTCTTGGAGAGGTAATGACTCAAACAAATTCTATTTTTACAATATGTAACATGCTCCAATAAACCTATGTACTTATTATCCCATAAACCTTGTAAATTGATTCCCAATTAGAGTTATTCGGGTCAAAAAGGAGGATGGAGTGTAAGAGGGTTGTCAAAAAGAAGCAATTTTTGGGTTCAACACCTACATGGGCCTTCAATACATGGCATTGGCTCATTAGACTTTATGACTTAATAGATCACAATAGGAGCTTGAAATACAAAATAAATTTTCTTGAACATAAAACCCATGCACAAAATAAATTTATTTTTCTTCTTTTACATCAATTACATAAAATCATAATTACACATGTCATTATGAAGGCCGAACCTAATTACATATTTTAACAGTTTGATTTTGATCATCATTAAAATAGAGAGTGCATTCAAATTGATTGCATATTGCTCTAAAAGAAATTATTATTCTTCTCTTACGCCAAAAAAATTCATGTAAAGAGAATGATAAAAAGAAAGAGTAAGACACATAGATCAAGAAAGCTCTAATACACAAGTCTAACCTCTCTCTTACATCCATCTATGGCTTGGCTTACATTAAATGGCATATTAATGTCTTATATCATAATGTTTGACCTAAAGATTTGGAGATTGATTCATCCACTCGTGGGAGCCAAAAACCTGGTTTTTGGTCTTTGTCATCGAACCTCCCCTCGAATATGCAAGTACTATTTCATCATTTATAAAAATCAATCACTACAAATATATTTTAAATGTTTTAATTTATGTCCTTATTGAATATATTAATTTATTTATATAAAAAATTCAACAATATAATTATTTTTAATGTGTTTTTTATTTAAAAAACCTAGTATAATTATTTTAACTTATCTATATATATGTATGGGAAACAATATGCATGAGTTAGCAGATAACATCAAGTTCGGGGGTTAAAATTGACTTTTTTTACCCTTCAAATATAGGCTATTTCAAAATATACAAGTTATTATTAACTTGTGAATCATTTCTAAAACTGTAATAATGAAAGGATTTCACACTACCAATTGCCATTTTATTTTATTTTTACTTTTTTGTTTTAACTTTTTTATCTACTTAGACTTTATGGATGTAATTATGTGTAATAAATTACTCTTACCACTAAATTAGAATGATTTAATTTATGCCTTGGGTGAAAGACCACCAAATTATAATGATTTAATTTGTGCCTTTCCTGAAATTTTGTCTGGCTCTGAAACAAAGTGATTTCAAGAATCTATATCTAAATGTGTAAAAAATCAGCCTAGATCCATCTTAACTTCGGATCTATCAAGCCCCGAGAGGAAGACTCTTGATAGATCCTAAGTTAAGATGGATCTTTCCTCATGTTTTTCACTCAAAAAAAAGGTTTACACTCTAGAAATTTGATCCCTCTTGGTGCTTAATAAATCCAAAGTTAAGAATGATCTAAACTAGTATATATAAATATATATTTTAATAATTTATGGATTTAAATTTTATACCAGATTAAATTAAATTGTTGGCTTATTCTCAGCATTAAAATTTGACATTGATTTGGTGAAGAATTAATTATGGAATTCAAATATTTATGAAAATTATCCAACGTGGGTTGACGACTCACTCATATTATACGACTAAAAAAATTTATATATGGTGGAAATTGAAACGCGAAAGATTTGGTAAGACTATGATGTAAATGCTCAATGCCTATCACACTGTTGGTTTCTCAGTTTCGTAAAAGGCTCAGAGAATACATGATATTGAAGATTTTGTAAAAAAAAAAGCTGGCGAGTCCAAGTCTGCAACTACTAATCAATGTAAGCTCATCTCCTGTTCAATTTATCAATGAGGATCGAGGATCCAACACTTCAACAGGAAATAGTTAGCGTGGATAAAGGATAATGTTGTAGTTTTTAAATGTGATGTAGATATAAGTTTTAATTTTTTAATATGATGTAGATTAAAACTTTAATGTGATAGATAATGCTGAAGTTTTTTTTGATGTGATGTAGATATAAGTTTTTATTTTTTAATATCATGTAGATATAAGTTTTTATTAGATAGTTTTTGTAAGGATTATAGTAGGAATCTTTTTGGAAATGTTGGTAGAAGCAGTTATAATAATAAGTTAGTTACATTATGGGTTTTTGAATGTAGTTTAATTTTTGAATATGAAAATTTATGTATGGGCATTGGCTTTGAAACTAAATTTTTTTATCTATTTTTTTTTTAACAAAAATAAATAATTAGAAAATTGTTAATCAGTAAAATTAAACATTTAGATTACAATTAATTTCATGAAAGGTATATTTTTAAATTATATTTAACTTATTTTATGAAAAGTAAGTAAAAGTGAACTAAGATCTTGCTCACATAAATTATTTATCAAAAGATTGGTTTCCTATCAAGTGACATTAATGCAACTTTTACATCATCTAAAAAGTGATTAATCTACCAGAAATATTAACAATGTTTTTACATTTTAAAAATTTATAAAACTAAAACTTATGAGCAAAATATAGTAGGTTAACAATAATTTTTTATTCTAAAAGGAAAAAAATAGTTATTTTATTCATTTGAGAAATTATAGAAAATTACATGATGTATATACATACCTTGTGTGTATTCATACCTTGTCTATATTCCGTTTGTGAAAATTTGTTGTATGAGCTAATAAAACAACACTTTTAGTTAGATATCCATTTATATGATCAGAAAAATTAACCCAGCATAATTTATGTTAATTATATTAAGGGTGGAGTAAAAAAATAGTTCTACTCTAGAAGTATAAAAGCTAATTGTTTAGCTGGAAAAAACACATAAGATTCTGGAAATTTTATGTTCTTTCTATCCCAAATAGATTTCATTTGTCAGGCTTGTGAAAGAACTCATAAGCATGTCCATCTCGCTGGGCCATTATCCCCCATAATCCTTAATCCATATCCAGTCCTTCTTTTGAGAGGTGGGATGCTACTCATTTACGTTCCCTGTAAATATGAGAAGATGAGAAAATATTTAAAGAGTCAATGAGCCTCATGGCATGAGTAAGATGTTTCTACAAACTTGTGTTTTGTTGCGAGTTAATTATAAGCATTTTGTCCTCATAAACATGAAGTTGAGTGCATCCCTTTTATAAAGGGAGAAGTGAGTTTTTGCATGTCAAGAGATCAACCTAGTTATTAGTCTCGAGATCAAGGCTCAATTCTACCAAAAAGGAATGAGCTTCTGAAAAAAAGGAGGATGAATCCTCCTTAATTCTTCTACACTGAGTTACTTAAGGCTCCATCAAAGTAGGCCCACTACTTAGATCAGTCAATACTTTCTGCAATAACCACTCTAGGGGGATTTCCTTTTTCTTGTGAGAAATGGCCTAAAATTTTCAAAACTTCAATGGGTATGTGCTTAGGAACTGAAACTTTGTCCCAAAAAATTGCTTTGTTCCTAGTCAGTCATACCCCTAGCATATGATCAAGGGGAGATATTTGTAGGCACAACACCTAGGATTTGTGGTGAGCCATGCTCGTCGGATCCCTTCATAGTCCTCCCCTTCCCAAGAAATCCAAGCAATTGTGTGCCCCAAAGAATTTATGCATACTTTCCATACATGTTGATAGAATGGGCACGTCATGAAAAATGCATTGTTGTTTCATCATTTTTCTTGCACAAGGAGTACCATCCCGACCCAATCATAAAAAATGCATTTTTGTTTCATCACTGTTCTTGCACATGGAGCACCATCACGACCCAATCATAAATCTTCTTTGCGGAATATCCCAAGTAGGAATCTTCTTCTCCATCAAACACTACATCAAAAGTTTTGATTTTGCAAGACACTTAAATTTCCAAACTACTTTCCACCACCATTTCAAAATTTCTAAAACTTTGACCACCATTAAAAAAATATATCCCAACTTCAGATGTAGATTCCTACAAAGAAAATACTCTAAGTTAGTTAGTCCTCTCTTTTGCTCAGTCTTATATAACCATCCAAGTAAGTATGTTAAACTTATTTGTACTCCTTTAATCCAAACTCTTCAAAAGAGAGTCGTCCTTGCCTCGCCTCCAAAGTACATGACTTCTATTAAATAAAAAATACCACATAATTTTTTTTACATTACTTTTTAAATGATAGAAAAAGGGGAAAGGTCATACTTTTTCTTTACATTGCTTTTTAAATTATGGAAAAAGGGTAAAATTATTTTTGTTTCATCATTATCTCCACTTTGGATATGATGGTGAATTTTTAATAGTTTAAAATGTCTTTTGATAATAAAATAATTAATCATTTAGTAAAGGTTAATTTAACCATTCAGTAAAGGTTGAGTTTCAATTATATAATTTGAAAAGATCAAATATAAAAAAAATTACAAAATACTAAATCTACTTATATATTCCAAAATATTTTAAAACATTAAACTATTGAAATTCAAGATATTACCAAATATTAAATAATCAAATTTATAAAACTAGAATACTCCCCATTAAAATATACTGAAAATTACTGAAAAGAACTATTCACGGCCATCTTACACCATAATCCTATTTAACCTCAATCAAGTAAAGAAACTCAAAGACACATATAAAGAAACCACATAGTTTGTTTTTTTTGCCCGGAAACTGCCCTGAAATTATGAAAATTCTAGTTTGTTTTTTTGTTTTGGAAATTATGGAAATTTTGGCTAGATTTTAATAAAATCTGCTAATTTTTCTTGTAAATCCAAGTTACACTTATGAAATTTCTGGATTTTGGGTGGCCAGAAGTTTTTAATGATAATCCATTTCCACCATTAAAAAAAATAAAATAACACATATGTTGAGAAAAATAACATGAATTATGTCATATTAGAAGTCTTATAGATATAACAAGTCACATAATAAAAAGGGATTTCAAGTCACAGAGTTATGCACATGCTAACCACACACAAGCCTAATATTTGAGGCATATTATCACATTTGAAAGAAAAATATAGAATAAGTAAAAGGATCTTTGAAATAGAAAAGCACACGAAGGGGGATTGAAGGTGGAGCGGTGACGACATGCTGATTATCATGGCGGCATACCTAAGGTTTTGTTTCTTGCGGTTTCGCATCGCAGCATACACTGTCTCATACACCCGCGACGAACTATCCGGCTACCAACAGTAAAACTATAGGCACCCCGTTGTGCCCTCACTGTGCCAACCAGCTATTGATGGATCCCCTGTTAATTTTTCGGCCCGTTATTGCTTTGGAATGAAGACGTTGTCAGACTATTGATATTTTAGCCTCCTCGATTGTTTTCTTCCGGTAACACTCTACTACCCTGCACCGTTTACGCATTGTCGTTTTCCCATGACGGTTTTTGCACCAACTGACGATTGGACTTTGGCATTAACAGTTTTTTATTGGGGACATCAGTGGAGGGGGCCAGGATGAATAGTTGGTGGATTATTCGGAGGACCCATTTTCCCATGTGGACATTTGGAACCTAGCTCAACATTTTTCATTTGGTATGCATTTTTCACACCCAACTACCTCTCCATTTACTTTGTTTGCTTTCTCTAGGTCCACTCCATCTGCATTTTCACCCTCACATTATTTCCCTACCCTTGACTCATTTCTGGTCCCTGACCTCACCCCCAACTCCCTTACCATTCTCTTTGTTGCAGATCTGGACCTTATCTCCTCTCTGGATCTCCGTCCTCCTTCCCCTACATCACTAGCATTTCTCTCACAAACCCTCCCTCTCTCAACTGCTGCTACCCATTTCACCTACCCTCGCTCACTCCCACTGAAAATCCGCCTCCTACTTCCTCATCTCCTCCACACTCGTCCCCTCCCCCCTCGCACTCCACCCTCCCCCATTTGGTCTCTTTATTATTCCCCAACCCGCTACCACTCACCCCCCTCCTGCCTCCTCATCACCTCCTCCACTTACCTCAGACGCTACTGAATCCCTAGCAACCGGTCCGTCCCCTCGTGCCCCTCATCGCACGAAATGTGTTCGGTCCTGTAATCATGGCAGCCTCCTCACCCTCGGTGAAGGCGTACAGATGGCAGATATTATGGGCACTGTGGATAAAGTAGTGGTGGGTTGTGTCCGTGGTCATAACTATGGGGTCAAGAGACTGAAACTTCAGGTTCAAGAGATTTGGGGTGGCCTTTTACATGAGCTCCCTTCCATTCATACTCTCATTAAGGGCTGGTTTTCCTTCCGATTCTCAACGAAAGACCCAACAGATCTGGTATTATCGCAATACTGGCACATAGCGATGGCTCTAGTGCTTCTGAAGTGTTGGAGCCCCTTATTTGATCCTGAACGTGAACAGTTGGGAGCGGGACATATTTGGGTCTGCTTTCCTGGTCTCCCGCTACATTTATGGAATGAACAGATCTTCAGTAATTTTGGAAATCTTCTGGGCACTTATTTGGATCATGATCGCTCCTATATTGAATCAAACAAGATGGAATTTTCTTGCATTCCAGTACATCTAGATACCAGGGAAGGACTTGAAGAATCCTTCAAAATTCAATGGCGCAATACCACCCGGACACAGATTCTGGATTATGAAGGGGTACCATTCTGATGTCGATGTTGTCACAAGGTTGGTCATGTTTATGAATATTTTCCATTAAATGGACAGGCTTCTGGTACTCGCTCTTTGGGTGGTCCGCATCCTATAGAACCATTATCTTTCTCATTGCAACATTAGGCACAACTTTTCGACTTCCTCTCGACTCCAATTTACCACTTTACAGGAGGACATGCGGCTGCCCCATCCAAGGTCACTCGATCCATGACAGCTGCTACACTTTATGGTCTCTCTTCAAACACCGGTACTCCCTCTTTACCTCCTTTCTCATATTTATCTTTTTTGGCTACTACATCTATTTAGTGCACGGAGCCCTCTCTAGCTGGATTCTATACCACTTCTATTATTTCCCCCCCTTCCTCCTCACCTTTCCTTTTTACCCCTACTCCCCCTACCATACCTAACCTGTCATCCTTACCCCTCCCCTCCTCTTCATCTTCTCCTCTTACACTTCCCCCATCTATTACTGAGGAACCATCTGAATCCTCCACCACACACTCCTACAATTTGCGCCTGCGCATTCACACCCCGGCTGGACTTGGCCCCCATCATGGCCCTCCTTTAACTACGCACAAGTTCACTCATGGTCGCCACTCTCATATTTCGAAGGCCATCCTAAAAGCCGTTATTGAAGTCACCTCTGGCACACAACTCTCCATTGAAGGGGTCCTTAGAGCAAGACAATCCCCACATATAGTTTCTCAATGATTTGTCTCTCATTCAATTGTTGAGGGCTTTCCAGCTCTGCAAAGCGCCTTATTCTTAGGTGCCTCTTTACTTCTTCATCTGTAGACATCATCCTCCTACAGGAAACTCATGGTACCTTCGAACTTGTCATACAAGCACTTGCTCCCCTCCTCCCCTCGTGGACCATCCATGCCATCGATGCTAATGGTCGCTCTGGTGGACTTGCCTTTTGTATCAACCCTCGGCATATTAAACTACTGAATGTTTGGGGGAGGGATAGCATTCTGGCGATGGATGTCTTTTCTGAAGCTCTCGGCCTACAATTATATATCATCAATGTTTATGGCCCTTGTACCAACAGGCCGCAGTTCTGGACCTCTCTAATGCATTTATCGGTGTTGCGTTCTGACAATATTATTTTGGCTGGTGACTTGAATTTTTCCCTTGGAATCTCTGAATCTTTGGGACTAAATTCACATGTGGATCCACTCTCTGATTTCTTTAGACACCTCCTATCATCCTATAAACTGGTGGATCCTCTCATAACCTCTCCTTCTCCCACCTGGCGCAACAGGTGCATTGGGGTCGATATGGTTGCTCGTAGGCTTGATCGCTTCCTCATTAAGGAAGCTCTACTTCATACTCTCGGCTTTTTCAGACAATGGATTGGCTCGGGAGGTATCTTCGACCACTCCCCAATATACCTGGAAATCACTAGGCCTTCAACAAGTCGGCCACACCATTCAAATTATGCTTCGTGTGGCTACAAGATGCAAACTACATCAATTTAGTGAATTCATAGTGGATACTCCATCCATCACAGAGCTTACATTCGCCATCCTCCATGTTTGCACACAAAATTCTCTCCATTAAAAAGAAGTCAATAACTTGGGCTAGGAGCAAGAAAAGAATGGAGGATCTAGATCTCACAACAATTGAACAGGATATCCACAGATTGGAGTGGTCTATTGGGGGAGGAATTGTGATAGAAGATGAGAAATCACAGCTTATTAAATTGGAATTTTATCAACTAAAGATTCTACAAAATCGGGATGAAGTATGGAGAATGAAAAGTCGTGCCACCTGGATCAAAGCAGGTGATGAAAACTCCAAATTCTTACATTATTTTGCAAGGGGCCGAAAGGCCATCAATACCATTTGGGAACTCGACAACGAGGATGGTACCTCTGCTTCTACCTTCACTCAACTTGCTCAGAAAGGTATCACTCATTTTCGAGATATTTATAAGGCTCCCCTACAGCCCTCACTGGCTAAGATTATCAAGGTGGCCTCCCTATTTCCTAGATATGTGGATCCCCCAGCTGTTGATGATCTCCTTACACCTGTAATGATGGAGGAATTATAATTTGTCCTTAAATGGTTCAAAAAGGATAAGAGCCCTGGACTTGATGGATGTTCTGTGGAATTTTATCTGGCATTCTTTGAGTTGCTGGGACAAGACCTACTAGAGGTTGTGAAGAGACCCGGCAATCTGGGCACATCTATGAGGCATTTAATGCTCCCTTTATTTCCCTTATCTCAAAATTAGATCATCCCTCTACTTTCAAAGACTTTCTTCTGATCTCGTTATGCAACTATATTTACAAGATTATGGCTAAGATTCTTCTTAATTGGCTTAAACCTATTTTATCTAATTTTATCTCACCTGAACAATTTGCATTCCTTTAAAACCGACAGATCCACGATGCTATTGTAATTACACAAGAAGGACTACATTTTATGCACACTAAGAAGATCAAAGTGGTGATCCTCAAGATAGATCAGGCAAAAGCTTTTGATCAAGCTAGCTGGCTCTATATTCGCATGCTTCTTACTCATCTGGGATTTCCTTTACATGTTATTAATTGGATGATGTGTTGCATTACTTCAATTTCTTACAACATTCTCATTAATGGGGCTACAACAAATTTCTTTCATGCCGAATGGGGACTTCGACAGGGGTGCCCGTTATCCCCCCTTATCTTTCTCCTGATTATGGAGGGCCTCAGCAGATGTATCATCGATGAAAGGGATCGTGGCAGATTGAAAGAAATTCACATTTCGGTGAACTGTGTACTCACACACTTACTATTTTTTGATGACATTATCCTTTTCCTCAATGGAACACTTGGTGACTCTACTGTGGTGAGATCCATCCTGCTACTTTTTTGTACTGCCACTAGTATGCAATGTAATAACAAAAATCTACATTGACATGTCATGGATGCTCACCACATGAGATCCATTTTTCTCAGTAGAGATTCCCATTCACCCTCACCAGATTTGAAGATGGCCTGAAGTACTTGGGGTTTTATCTTAAACCAATGGGCTATAAAACTATAGATTAGAATTGGCTTATCACCAAGATCGAAAAAATACTGAACAACTGGTGCCACCGCCGGCTATCAAGGGTTGGTCGACTGATACTTATCAAATCCGTTTTAGTGGCCATTACAGTTTACTGGATGTCTTTGGCTTGGATACCTAAAGGAATTATACACAGGATACAGTTGATTTGTATAAAATTTCTTTGGCTTGGCACTAAAGAGGGACACACCTTTTTCTGGACTAAATGGTCTCGTATTACTTTACCAAAGCATTGGGGTGGCTAGGGAATCAAAGATCTTCAGACCTTTGCACAGGCACTTGCTGCTAAACTTGGATGGCAGATTCTTATTGGAAATAACTTATGGACCAGGGTGGTCATACCTAAAAAATCCACCCCCTCATCCCACTTGAATGGCTTCTTCAACTACCGATGCACCACCCCAGCTGCTCTACGATATGGCGCGTTGTATTGGTCTCTATTCGGCACATCAAAACTGCTTTGGCCTGGAAAATCGGTAATGGCTCCAAGGTTCGTATTGGATGGGATCCTTGGTTGGGATGTGGAAACGCACACCCCCTTCCTCTTGCACTTATTGACTCCCTCAATCGTGTTGGATATCAGACACTGAATCACATTGCTGACAGAAAATACTCCACTTTATTCACCCAAGGTTGGTTATACCACCTGGAATTACAACTCCAAAAATAATGGGTAGAGGTTTGGATTGCCTATCTGGATGCATTAAGAGATACATGAGTCATAATTGTTGACCGGGATGATGAACTCATATGGACTCTCTCAAAACAGGGTTTATACACTCCCAAAGAGGGGTATATTCACATTTATAGATCTCATAGGCATGACTCCTTACTCCCATGGTGGCGCAATATCTAGAAATTAAAGGGACCTGCAAAAGATAGGCTCCTCGTGTGGTTCATTCTCACTAATAAAATACCCACGGGGGCCAACCTCCAGAAAAGATCACATATTGGTCCCTATAGATGCCCACTCTGTAATGGAGCTGCTGAAGACACATTACATCTCTTTCTCCACTGTACTGCTATACATGAACTCTGGCACCTTATCAACTCCTCTATTAATCATAATCTTCATTGGGAGGGGCTATCTCTTTCAAATTTATGGGAGACTTGGTGGATATCTACACAACCCCACAAGCTTCGTAATTTGTCTATCTTAATCTGCTGGAGCATATGGATGGACTGCAACCGGACCATCTTCCATAATACACCACATCACTGGTCCTCATCTTCTACTTGCATCATTTCCATTTACCATTTGATGCCTTATGATCCCCCACCTCCATAGCCCCGAGTTATCACCCCTGATATTATTGATATATCCCTTCCTTGGGCTTACTTCGGTGGATCTGCACAAGTACATGGATGTGGTGGTGGCTTCCTACTTCATCACACACCTCACCATTTTTACAAAGTCAAGATTGGACTTGGATGTGGCACCAATAACTTTGTTGAACTCTCTTATCTACTATACCTCCTTCAATTCGCCATCACAAAAAATTGTCACAATCTTCAAATATTTGGCAACTCCAAAATTATCATTGAATGGTTCAATCAACAATCAACCTGTCATGTGCACACACTGCGAAACATTTTGGATGAATTTCTCCAGCACAAAACATATTTTGATCACATTTCTTGTCAACATATTTACAGGGAGAGGAACACAATTTTTGATCTCCTATCCAAGGAGGCGACACACCTATTGACTGCACAGATGGAGATACAGGAGCACAATGATCATGCATTCTATCATTACTTTCATCGTCCATTTGTACCTGATCATTGGATGGGGTGAATCCCCATCAGAGTCTACTGTTGTTTTTTGTTTTTTTGTTTCCAGTTACTTATAGTATCTTTGTACACAGACTATTGATCGTTGATACACATCATGTATTTATGAGGTACTTATCGAATGTATTTATTTTTGCTACTTTACTACTATCTATAGATAGCTTCTCTGTTGATATGAATATGCACTTAGCATATACAACATGTAACTTTTATTTTATTAATAGAAGCTATGATTTTTACTGGGGAAAAAAAAAGGATATTTGAAATCGTAATGCCTTCTCTGGTTTTCAATAGATAAACAGAAGTTGGTTTGAATAATGCTGTGAGAAAGAAACTAGGAAAAAAAACTGTGAGATTTCTCCTCGTGGAAATCGAATTAAGTTTCAGCTAATCTGTGTCCAGTTTCCCTTTTCACATCCCCTATTTTGGACCTCCTTCCAAAATAGAACAGAAATATGGTAATAAATAAGAGGTAATAGAATCATCAACAAGAAATTAGGAGGCAAGGTCGGTATGGGAAAGAAGGGTCAAAGACTCAACTGTGAGTCTTGCATGTCAAAAAAAATAGAAATCAAGTCATACCCAGGTTTCCTTAAGATTAGTTTGTTGGAAGTGCAGAGGTTACCCGTGGAGATGAGGACTTGGTTTATGGCCTATTGCGTAAGATAGATATATAATTTTCCTCATAGAAACACATGAGCATGAAGGGCACAATACACCTTAGTTTGAAGGATACTTGAAGATGGCAATGTGGAACAAGGCAACACGAAATGGAAAAGGACAGAAGGGTATCATGGTATTAATGAGGGAAAAAGAAGGTTGTTTCATTCAGTTAGAAAAAGAAGACTCAAATAAACAATTCATTTGGTTTAAAATATCAGAAAATGGAAATCACATCAGAATTGCAGTGTGCTATTTTGCACCACAAGTTTCAAAAATATACAAAAGTAGACGGATTTACCACAAAGATCCCTTTGCAGCCTTAAAAGAAGATATTGCAACATACTCTCAGCTAGGTGAAGTCCTTATAGTGGGTGATTTAAATTCTAGGACTGAAAGTGAGAAAGATAGCATTCTTTGTTGTAAAGAAGACTGCGATCCTATTTGGCTTACAAAAGAGAGTAATCATCAGTGGGAAATAATTTCAGATTACAAGGGTTGAAATCTCTTTGGTGGACATGTTATGCAACCAGCTCACAAAATAGAAGAAAAGATAGATCAACAACTTAAAAATTATCCACTTAGAGGGGGGAACCTCCTTTATATTACATAAATGAACAATTCTTGGATGATTCAAATCAAAAAATCTACTTTCTATATATAGGATTCTAAGGGGTCACAATATAATCAGAGCCTACATAAAAATAATAATGTGAGGGCACAACAATAACAATAGTGGGCTTCTATGGCACACATTAATAACAATATGGGGAATACATGGGCACAACAATAACAATAAGGGGGATACACTGAACAATAACTATAAGGAGCTACACTAGTATTATAGGGATCTAACATGCCCCTTTCCTTCAAAAAAGTGTTGTCCTCAACGCTTGAGTAGTTCTGGATTCTTCTATATAAAATTCTAATCCTCCCATGTGGAATATTTAGCGAGTAAGTTCTTCCACTTGATGAGCTCCTCTGAAATTGATCGATTTCGTAGATGTCGAGTTCTTGTTTCTGTGACTACTTCAGGTTCCAATATGATTTTTCCTTCCTTGTCAAGTTCTGGCAATATTGTTTGAACTGGGATCTTGTCACCTATAACTTTCTTTAAGCATGAAACATGGAAAACTGGGTGCACTCAGGAAGATACAGGAAGCTCCAATATGTATGCCAAAGTATCAATGTTTTGCACCACCTTGTAAGGACCATATTACTTTGGTGATAATTTATCATCCTTCTTAGCTTTCTTGAGGGACATTTTTTTGTATGGTTGTAGTTGTAAAAATACCTAGTCGCCTACATCAAAACTTCTTTCGTTGCGATTTTGATCTGCTTGTTGTTTCATTTGATTTTGTGCCAAAGTGAGGTTATCCTTTAAGATTTGGAGAACCTTTTTTTGAATCTAGATGTGTTATTCCACTGCTTGAAACTTAGAATTTTCTCTTAATTATGATGTGATGGACGGTGAATTATATCCACAAAGTGCCATAAATGTTGTCATTTTTGCTGCAGTCTGGAAGGAAGTGTTATACCACCTTTCAGCCAGAGGTAACCACTTGACCCATTGTGTTTTTTTATCAGATACAAAGCAACGAAGATATGCTTCCAAACATTTGTTCACTATCTCAGTTTTCCCATCATATTGAGGATGATAAAATGAACTATGAGCTAGTTTAGTACCTAAACAAGAAAATAATTTCGTCCAAAAATTTCCAGTGAAAATGGGATCTCTAATGCTTACAATAATATTTGGGTTTCCATGTATCTTTTTAATTGTTTCCATAAATTCAGTAGCAACTATATTGGTTTTAAATGGATGAGATAATGGTCAAAAGTGTGCATAATTGGTAAGTCTATAAAATACCACAATCATGACACTCTTTCCTTTGGACTTGGGTAAACCTGTGATAAAATCCATTGAAACCTCTTCCCAAAATTGACTTGGAATGGATAAAGTTTGTAGTAGACCCGGGGTCTTAATTGTCTCAACTTTATTTTGTTGGCAAACCAAACATTTTGCCACAAACTTTAGTATATGAGATTTAAGGCCATCCCAAAAAAAATATTTCTTGACCCTGTGGTAAGTTTTTAAAAATCCTGAGTGTCCTCCTAAGGGAGAGGTGTGAAATTCCAAAAGTATATTTTGTTTTAGTATGGAATTATTACAAATATATAAGCAATCTTTGTACCATAATGAATCATTTTTCCAACTAAATGTATCAGATGTATTGTGATGTTACTGCAACTTTTGAATGAGTGTCCACACTTCTTCGTCATTCTTCCATTACTCCCTTCCTTCAGTTATCCAATCTGGATGGATAATATAAATGGCACAAAGCATGCTTCCACATCCTCTTCCTTTGTTGAGAGTGCATCTACAACCACCTTTAGCTTCCCTTTTTTGTACATGATTTCAAATTCATAACCCAACATCTTTGTGACCCATTTTTTTTGTTCTTTTGAAGATAGTATTTGTTCCAAAAATTATTTAAGCCTATCATGATCTGTTTTTACCTTGAAGTGTCTTCCCATTAGGTACGGTCACCATTTCTTTAGTGCATGTAGGATTGTCAACATTTCCTTATCATAAATAGGTTTATGTAAATACTTTCCTTTGATCGGACATCTTTCAAAAGCAATGGGTCTTCCTTCTTGAATTAAAAAAACACCAATTCCATTTCCTGAGGCATCACA
Source organism: Pinus albicaulis (assembly GCA_034641835.2). Lineage (NCBI taxonomy): Eukaryota > Viridiplantae > Streptophyta > Pinopsida > Pinales > Pinaceae > Pinus > Pinus albicaulis. The sequence continues at coordinate 1,633,584,749 of CM076580.1, read as the reverse complement.
TTCCACAAAAAAAGGTTTTTGTGAAGTTTGGCATAACTAAGATGGATGCTTGGAAAATTCCTCTTTAAGATATTCAAAGGCCTTAGTTGCTTCTGTAGTCCAAGAAAATGCATCTTTCTTCGGTAACGTTGTTATAGGTGCTGCTATTCTACCATAATTCTTAACAAACTTGCGATAATACCCTATTAACCCGAGAAATCCTCGTAGATGCTTTATGGTTGTGGGGATTTTCCATTCCTTAATGGATTTAATTTTGTTAGGGTCTACCTTAACACCCTCACGAGATACAATATGACCCAAATATTCCACCTCCTATACTCCAAAGAAACATTTGGAGGCTTTTCCATATAATTTTTTCTCCTCCAATAGTTTGAGCACCCTGTCAACATGTTGAACATGATCGTTTCAAGACTTGTTGTAGATTAGTATATCATCAAAAATACTAACACAAATTTTCTAAGGAAGGGTTTGAAAATGGAATTAATCAACCTTTGAAATGTAGAAGGTGCTTTGGTAAGGCCAAAAGGCATGACCAAAAAATCATAATTACCCTCATGAGTTCTAAATAATGTTTTCAGAATGTCTTCAGTCTTCATTCTAATTTGATGATATCCTGAACGTGGATCCAACTTGGTGAAGTTAATTTATCCATGTAATTCATCCAATAATTCATTAATGACAAGAATGCAACATTTATCTTTAGTAGTGAGATTTTTTAGCTCCCTATAATCCAGAGACATGCACCATGATTCATCCTTCTTGTGCACTAATACTACTGGAGCAGAGAAAGAACTTTGAATAGGTTGAATTATACAACCTCTAACATTTCTGAAATCATACATTCAATTTCGCTCTTTTGGGCATAAGGATGTCTGTAAGGCCTAATATTTGGAGGAACAATTTAAGGATTAAATTAACAACATGATCATGATCACTAATAGGTGGGAAGCAATTGGGAGTCTCAAATAACGTGGAATTATTGTCCAAGAATTTTTGGAGATTTGGAGAAATAGATTATTTCAATGTTTAAAACCTTAGTGAGCATAATTGCGAAATTACACCTTGTTGTTCTTTCTTTAGAAACTTTGTCATTCCATTAGAGCTGATTATATTTCATTATTTCCTTGTAATAGCCCTTAATTCAACTTCCTTTCCTTCCCAATTTTTTTTTAAGAAAAGTTCTTGAAAATTAAAAGTTATCAAACCCAAAGATTGTAACCATTGAACTCCTAGTACCACATCAACACCACCCACTGGAATGGAAAGCATTGGGATATTCAATACATATTCCCCCGTGGTTATCTTGATATTATGGCACTTTCTAGAGAAATTTATAGTTCCTCCATTTGCAAACATCACTTGACACTTCAGCGCTAGATATAGGAAGCAATTCAATTCCTTGGCTATCTTACAATGAATAAAATTATGGGTACTACTCGAATCAATCAACACTATTAATTGTTTCTTCTTGATGTGTCCTTCTATCTTGAGATTTTGAGGAGTGGTAATTCCTACCAATGCATTACAAGATATGGTTGGATTCATATCTTCTTTCTCTAAGGACGGTTCCTGGTGTATATCCTCTTATTTTGAAGTTTCTTGTTCATTTTCTTCCTCCTCTTCACAATCTATGTAAAATAATTTCTTCTCAGTAAACTTATGACCTTTAGTGTATTTTTTATCACAACTGTAACAAAGCCCTTTTGCTCTTTTTCTTCCAATTGCTCTGGTGTCAACCTTGTAGGTTTTGGAAGGTTGGGAGTAGCAACACTTCCATATTTATAGTTGTGAGTGGTAGGTTTCCTTGTCACCATATTTTTTCTTTAAATTTTTCTTTCCAACTTGAATGCCTTCTCCAATGTATCAGGTTCCCAAAGGAGAACCTCATGTTGGATGTTATCTTTTAAAGTCCCTATGAATACATCAATCCTGTTTTTTCTGGAATATATTTTACCCTTACATTTAATTTTTGTAAGTCCTCAATGTGCTCCATCATTGAACCCTTTTGTTTGATATTTATCAATTTTCTAAATAAAGTGTTGCTCTTTGTATCCTCATAATGTGCTATCATTTCCTCCATAAAAATTGTCCAAGTGACAAGTGGTTTATGATAACAAAGCCATCAATACCATACAAACTGATTTTGTTCTAAATATAAAATTTCAATGCGTACCTTCTATGTGTGTTTCACATTATGGAGCTCAAGTTATTGCTCCATTTGTAGTATACATGTTACCGGATCCTTGCCATCAAACTTCCTCATATCGATCTTTGGAATATGGTGGGTCTTCAATCCAACACTAGAGGCTATGGAATCATGATTAACATTTTTTTTCTCATAATGAGTTTCATCCAATACCTTTTCGCCATTAGGAAACATTTTTTGTAGCAACTTTGTCAAATCTTCTTTTAAACCATTCTTCAAATCTTCCATTTTTTCTTCTATACCATCCATATTAGCTTTCATGTCTTCTTTTAAACCATTCTTGAAATCTTCCATTTTTTCTTCTATACCATCCATATTAGCTTTCATGTCTGCTTTTAAACCATCTATGTTATCTTTGGTTTCTCTTTGTAAGATCGAAATTTGTTGCACTTGGTCTTTAAATTTTGATATATCATGTTGCAATTCTTCATCTTCATGTGTAATAGTAGAATTTTCTGATGGAGTAATGGGTGTAGAATTATTTTTTGGAGGAATTTTAAAACCCAATACAGATACATATGCTTCAATATTCCCTTGGAATCATTTCAAACTGATTTTTCAAACAAAATTTATGAAATTTTTTTTTAAAAATACACACCTTTTTCTTGCTTTTAGGAGCCCGATCTTGAAACGATTGTAACTCTATAATTTCATATATCCAATATCTGAAATTTGTTCCTATTGTATCCTTGTGAGTCTTATTTCTAAGGCCACGGGTCATACCTAATTTGGATTCATCAAGAGAAAGTTATGCCTGATCTCCCACAATGGCCTAATTATGGACTAGTTCAGTAGAGAGAGATTGTACGATGTACCACATGTCATTGTTTCGAATTTTGGCTCTGAAATTGATACAAAAGAAACTACATTCCGTGCGATTTTGGCCACTTTTTACAGGATTCCAATCGAATGCCTGAAACGAAAGTTATGATGATTTTCCCTCAGTCGCTTATTTGAGATGAAATTATGGAGCCTGCAAAAACCCCAAATTCCACAAATCATATATTTGAAAATATTGCGAACCAAGGTCTGAAATGTTTACACGAATTTCATCCATATTTTTTCTCAACATGGTAAAAATTTCAGCTTCTGAAGCTTCATAAAAAAAAAAAAAATTATTATTATAGCGAAAAATTCCAAGATGTCATGTTTTTAAGAAGCGAAACCCTAGAATCCCAAGCTTTGGTACCAAATGTTATGCAACCAAATCACAAAATAGAATAAAATATAGATCGATGACTTAAAAATTATCTGCTTCGAGGCGAAAACCTCATTGACATTACTTAAATGAACAATTCTTGGATGATTCAAATGATAAAACCTACTTTCTATGTATAGGAGTCTAAGAGGTCACAATATAATCAGAGCCTGCATAATAATAATAATGTGAGGGTACAACAATAACAACAGTGGGATTATATGGGGAAAAATAATAACAATATGGGGACTACATGGGCACAACAATCAAAATAATGGGGTTACACTTAACAATAACAATAAGGGGCTGCACTAGTATTATAGGGACCTAACAGAACAATTTCTTACTCTATGTGGGGCTTTCGATTTAGTCATTTGTAACAATTTGACTATATGGAGAAAGTTAGATAATTTCACTTGTAATATGTACAGTGGAGCAAGCGTAGTGGATAATGTAATTTTCTTGCATGGTTTGTGTGAGAAAATGGAGGAAGTTTTGATTAGAGATCAACTTGGGACTTAAAATCAGATCACAAACCAATTTATTTAAGTTTCTCTTAGACTGGAAAGAAGAAATTAGAGTAAAAAACTCAGTGTGTTCAACAAAATATCCCAAAGGTTAGAAATATTTTAACTCCAGAAAATTGTAATACCTTCAAAATGACGCTATAGAGGTTCTTCGAGAAGGAGAAAATCCCAAGTCACGTCCTTCATAGCCACAATTTAACACATTTAATTCAAAGCGCACTTGCATAGTGCAAAAGAGAAAAAAATAAGAAGTTTGAAACAAATTTCTTTCTGGTTAATGCTTGGTTTGACGAAGAATGAAAAAAGGCAAGGAGAATGTGGAAAGAGTCAAACAAGGATAACATAAAACTCAAATATTACAAGCAGGTATTAAGAAAGAAAAATGTTGATTTCATGGTTTCAAGGAGGGGAGAACTAATCTTCCTTTGGAAATATAACCCAAAATTATTTTGGAAGGAACTCCAACCAAGAAAGATGCAAAATGAAAAATAGTATTACAACTTCTAAATGGTTTGACTATGCAAGACAAATCTATGAGTAGGGTCCCAAGGTTGATCGTGCTCCTTTGGTCAACACTGATATTGAACTCTTCATAGTGAAAGAGGTAGATATGGGTATCAAGAATTTGGGTGTTAGAAAAGAAAAATACTTACCTGAACTCCAAGCAGAGTGTTTAAAGTGGGGCTCAAAGATTCTTGCACCTCACATTACAAAAATTTTCAACAACATCACACAATAGGGGTTCCCCACAAATTGGACAACTAGTCTGGCAATACCTCTTTTTAAGAGTGGTGACGTCAATAATCCCTCCAATTATAGGACCATAATCATAAGCCCCTTATTTGCAAATTTATTTAGAAGCATGCTAGAAAATAAAATTAAAAAGTGGACAAAAGAAAGAGATAAGTGTGCTAAAGTGCACGCAGATCTAAACATTCCACAGTTGATCATTGTATAATTTTAAGGCACATCATTGAAAATGTTTGCAAGAAAAAAGGAGAAGCCTTTTGTTGCTTTGTTGATTTCAGAAAAGCGTTTGACATGGTTCCTAGGGATAAGATTTGGAACATAATGGAGGAACTTGGGGCTCCTAAACATTTGAGAGCAGTTGTGCATAGGTTGTATGAAGAGGTGAAAGTCAAAATTATAACTTTAGCAGGCATTTCTGAAAGTTTTAGAAGCGATATCGGGGTCACACAAGGTTGCCCATTGTCTCCTACCCTTCTTGGTTTATATATCGACAAGCTTGAGGAGTGGCTAAATTCGCAAGGGGGTGATGGTATCCATTTGGGCAAGTTTGTTATAATACTTATTTTGTATGCAGATTAACTTATTATAATTGATAAATATGCTCTTGGTCTGCAAGAACACTTACTATCCCTTGAGCATTTTTTCAGAAGGATGGGGATGCAAGTCAATATTAGCAAAACGAAAGTAGCAGTTTTCTCTAAAAAAAGAAATCATAACCGACATAAGTTCTACTTTGAAGGCAACATTCTAGAAGAAGTTACATATTACAAATACCTCATAATTGACTTCAACATAAATCTAAGCCGGGATGGCTATAGAAGGAAAATAACTTTGGGGGATTGGAAAGCATTTTATGCTTTTCAAAATAGGTGTAGAGAGGGAAAGTTATGGGACTGGAAAACCACTTAGACTCTTTTTGGGCTTCTAGTGATTCTGGTGATTCTCTATGGTTGTGAAATGTGGGCCAACAAAACATTTGACATGTAGTGGAAACAAATTGAGAAAATTCAAAAGTGTTTGATTACAAAAAAAATCAAAATTAAAAGTGCAATTCCTTATGATATCTTGTTAAGTGAAACAATGGTTGCTCCTATTGAAACAATTGTTATGGTGCGTGTCATAAGGCATTTAAAAAAAAATGAGCAAATGGAGGAGGGCAGATGGATTAAGTTTGTCTTTAATGACATATTGTGCAAAAGAAAGAAGAATTGAATGCAACAAAATAACAAATGGTTTAATAAATGGGGTATTTTCTTGAACATGTGTCCCATAAACAGTAAAGACATAAAAGATTTTTTTATGGATAAGTTCCACAAGCGTACTTGGTATAAGGAGCTAGGGAGAAATAAAATTACTATATTAAGTGTTTAATCCCACTCATAATCATCAACAAAAAGCGTACATAGATGCCAATATTTCTTGGAGAGCCAAAATTCTTATTGCCCAGTTAAGGACTAATTCTCATAAACTCTAGTGTGAAACAGGGCGCTCGAAAAGGCCAAAAGAAGTGTGGGAGGACAGAGTATGTATTTTTTGTTCTTCCGGAAAAGTGGAAACAGAAAATCATTTCATTTAAAAATGTGAGGCCTTCTTTTGTTAGAGAAAACCACCACTTTCGTCTTGCCAATATTGACTTTCATCCCCTCCCTTCTACAAAAATGCTCAAGGGAAATTAAGTTCTATGTAAGCCAAGAACATATTTAACAATCAGAATAAGGCCATCCACATCAAAAGAAGCCTTATAACAAGCTCATTCAAATGGAAATCACCACTCCCTTATAAGTTTAACCACTCTTCGAGTTTGTTAATATATAAATAAAAAAGGTTAGGGGACAATTGGAACCCTTGCTTGACCTCAATAACACTCCTAAAAATTTCACAGATGCCAACTAAAGTTTTGATTTTAACTTTCACCTCCTAATACATCTTATGGATAGTTGCTCTAACAAGCATAGGAACCCCAAGTTCCTCTATTATGTGCCAAAGCTTATCCCTAGGGACCGTGTCAAAAGATTTTTTTAGATCAATGAAGCAACAAAAGGCTTCATTTTTCCCCAAAATTTTCCAATGATGTCGCTTAATGTTATGATGTGATCAACCATGGAATATTTATGTCTGAAACTTATTTTCCCATTAGCACGTTTATCTCTTTCTTCCATCCACTTGCTAATTTTATTTTCTAGCATACTTCCAAATGAGTTTGCAAACACAGAGATTATCATTATGGTCTAAGGCTTCATTTTTCTCCCAAATTTTTTCAATGATGTCCTTTAAAGTTATACAGTGATCAACCATGGAATGTTTAGGTCTGAAACCTATTTTTCCATTAGCACGTTTATCTCTTTCTTTTTTCCACTCGTTAATTTTATTTTTTGGCATACATCCAAATAAATTTGTGAACAAATAGTTTATCATTATGATCCTTTAATTTGAGGGATTATGGACGTCGCCACTCTTGAAAAGAGGTATTGCTAGACTAGTTTTATAATCTATGGAGAACCCCTACTGAATGATGATGTTAAAAAATTTTGTAAAGTGAGGCGTAAGAATTTTGAAACCCCACTTTAGATACTCTGCTTGAATTTCAACTAATTTTTTTTCTTTTCCAACACCCAACTTCTTAATACCCATCTCAACCTCTTGCATGATGAAAATCTTAGTGGTAGTGTTGCCCAAGGGGTGAGGGAAAACCTTGGGATCCTGCTCATAAAGTTGTGTTACATAATCAAATCATTTAGAAGTAATATTATTTCTGGTTTGATTCTTGGTTGGAGCTCCTTCCAAAATAACATGGGGTTATTTTTCCCAAGGAAGATTAGTTATTCCTTCCTTAAGACCATGAAATCAATCTTTTTATTTCTTAAAAATTGCTTGTAACTTTGAGGTTTATGTTATTCTTGTTTGACTCTTTTAAAGTTCTCCTTTCCTTTTTGCACTCCTCATCAAACCAAGCATTAACTAGAAAACAATTTGTTTCAGACTACATCTTTTTTTCTTTTTTTCACTTTGCAAGTACACTTTGAATTAAATGTGTTAGTTAGTGACTATGAAGGCCATGGAACATATTTTTCTCCTTCTCAAAAATCCTCTCTAACGCTATTCTAAAGGTATTATAGTTTTTTGAGTCAAAAGAACTCTGCCCTTTGAGAGAGTTTGTTGAATACACTGATTTTCATCCCAAGTTGCTTCTTTCTAGTCTAAGAGAAATTTAATAAATTGGTTTGTGGTCATATTTTAAATCCAAAATTTATTCACCAATCAAAACTTCCTCCATTTTCTCACACAGACCATGTGAGAAAATCACATAATCTACTACACTTGCGCCATTGTAGTTAGTACAGGTGAAATTTCCAGTCTTCGTCCATATAGTCAAACCATTGCAAATGACTAAATAAAATGCCACACATAGAGTAAGCAAGTGCCCCCCAAAGAGATTATAGCCTTTTTCGTCTTATGAAAGGATTTCCCACTAACGATTACTCTCTTATATAAGCCAAATAGGATCCTAATCTTCTTTAAAACAAAGAATGCTAGTTTGTTCACTTGTAGTCCTAGCATCAAAATCATCCACTGGAAGGAATTCACCTAGCTGAGAATACGTTGAAATATATATTTTTAAGGCTGCAAAGAGATATTTTTGGTCAATCCATGTACTATTATGCATTTTTAAACGTACGGAGCAAACTAATATGTTGCAATTCTAATGATATTTCCTTTTTTTGAGTTTTTAAACCAAATAAATTGTTTAGTTCGATCTTCTTTTTCTAGCTGAATGAAATGACCTTCTTTTTCCCTCACTAAGACCATGATACCCTTATTTCCACACTATCAATTTCAAATAGCCTTCAAACAAAGGTGTCTCACACCCTTCATGCTCATCTGTTTCTATGAGACAAATTATGTCTCTATCTTCGACAATATGCCTGAACCCGGGTCTTTGCCTCCATGGGAAACCTCTCCAATTCCAACAAAATAAACGTAAGGAAACCTATGTAGGACTTCAGTGCTATTTTTATTTACATACAAAACTTAGTTGAGTCTACATCCCTATCTTCCCATACCAACCTTGTTGTATAGTTTCCTACTAAAGAATTTGTTGCCACTTATTTGCTACCAACTTATTCTATTTTAGAATGAGGTATAAAATATACAATCACAATTGTTCCTTGTACAACCATGCTCATTTACCCTCATCCCTTGTTTCTCTAACCTTTGACATTTCCTTCCTTATTTCCTCTTAATTCCTAATAATTAAATCTTCATCTAGAAAAAAGCGAGAGCCCCTTAAGAGTTTCTTCTTGATTAGAATTTGTTTGTCACATATGCTTGAAATGCTGATTTTTATGGGCCTAGATATCTCACCACTAATCTTAACCACCCTCCATGCTTGGCAATTTTTTTCTTGCCAAAGTAGCTTGTATTTTAATAAGTCACGCAAGGTCGATAGTACATTCATTTTTTCTAGACTATTTCACACCTTTAGTAATTACATTTGCTACTTTGACTTGCCTTTCTTTGATTTCTCTATCATGCATGTTGTCAACCCAAGTGTTTGCTTCTTCTTCCATATTAACATAATTTATAGTAACTTGTGCCCAAGTTTTGGAATATTTTGTAAAACCTCCTTTCTTTTCTTCTCTTACTTTCCCTTCATGGTTGTCTTTTTGGGAAACCACTTTCCCTTTATCCTGAGATGATTTCAAATTCAACACATCTTTACTTTCTACTACATATTATTTCATGATTTGCAAGGGAACCTTCATGTGTTTTCATTCAGTCTTCCGTATCAATAAATTCTTGCAACAATGCCACTTGCTTCTTTAAAACCTTATTAATCTATACTAAAGACTAATTTGCAGAGGATATTATATGGATTTTATGATCTCTTTCATGCTCTTTGACTTCCAAAACCTCCAACCTTCTCTTGGCACTTAACAACTCTTGCACATAAAGGTAAGATGACCAGGTGAGAGGTGTGGATGTGGGGTTGTATAAGGTGGAATTATCAATAAATTTGATGCCTTTGGACATGTTGTTGCCACATCCTTATAAAGGGGACTTGTTTGAATATTACTTATTATGGAGGGTCAAAATACTTTCCTATTCAATCTTTTTTTTCCTTTTCTACTCCCATTTTAGATGGGCTATCCTATATTTTAAAATACCCCGAAATTGTTTGGCATTGACCCAAACCTACTTCCTTGCTTTGGCTAAAGAAGCAATTTTCACTTGACCTAGATGATTTGTTTCAACATGGCCAGATATTTCTTGCTCGATGCTCATGTTTGCTGATGGATGTATTTTTGTTGCCATAAAGAAGGAAAATAAAATAAAAATAGAGGATCAGATTGAGTATCTGATTTCCTATTGGAGGGAGCTAACTGGAGGAAATAGAGAGAGAAAAGGTGTGTATCAAAAGGAGACAAACCCAACTCAAATATTGTTAGGACTCTAGACTACTCCTTTTTTATTTCTATGGATGATGCAAAGCCAAATTGGATGTCTGCCAAAGTCGCCCACAGGACCAAGAAACTTCTTCCATTGTGGCAACAACATAAAGTGCCTGAATTCAGCGGAATCTACAAGGACCAATTGATAATGTTGTAATTTAAATATTTTATGTTTTTCTTTCTTTCTTCTTCTTCTTTTAAATATTTTTTGGTTCATAATTTTAATTTAATTATTAATAATTTTTATATTGATAGGCATGTCTATCTTTAAATTGAATTTCCACAATTGTAATTTAATTATCAATAATTATTAGGTGGATCATAGGGATTTAACCCAATAGAATATTCTAGAATATTCTTAGTAGTATACACATATGAGAGAGTGAGATTTATATCCGAAGTAGTTATGTCTTTTTTTCCCTTTTAAGTAAATTTTTTAATTAAAAAAATGTCATATGAAATGAGTTATGGTTTTTTGGGCATGTGGTAATGATCAACCAATTGTAACAAAACCTATTTGCAAGTCAAGAATATCCATGATAAAGCGGGATGAATCTCCATGATTAAGAATCTTGTTACATGTTTTCTTAATATATATATATATATATGTTTAACTTATATATTAATTATTTTAATAATTAATAATAATAAAATTATTTCAAATAAAATTATAATTTAGTAAATTTTTATGATTCTTTTAATTTTATCAACTTGGGATGTATGTTGAAGTAAGTGTTTTGATACTTATTATGGATTGATGCATATCAGCATTTACCAACCATTTAATTTCTATGGCTATGGTAGTATTAGTAGGAATTTGTTGAAATCACAAGTATGAGTAGTGAAAACTACGTAATTGGAGGGTTTTAGAGGTTTTTCGTGGTGCTAAACCCATTTATACATTCAAAATGAATTTTTTTAAAGGAATGGGTAAGGGATTATATATTAATAAAATTTGGATTATGGGCCAAAACCCTTACACAAGTTATTACAAAATTTCTAATAACATCAGTCCTCTCAAAAAGCTTGCTAAATCTAGGGCTAAAATTCATTCTTAAGCTAAAAATATTACCATTGTAAACTCTACAAAATGACCCGAGTATATAGAAAATTTTACATAATAACGTAGGAAAACATGGCTACAACAGGAACCACCCAACAACTCAAACCTCGAACCTTAGCAGCGAGTTTGGCCAGCAACATCAGACCCCCTCGAGTGACGGGCTATTTTCCTTTCCACAAAACACTAGTATCAACTCCTCCTGAAACCTGTTGCACATTTCCAGTCTTAGAGACCTCCAACGCAGAAAATAAAACACAGAGTGAATGAAGCTCCTTATGAAAACTTTCCAATGATTGTTCCATATCCATGTGATTCATTAGTAATTTTTCCTATAGAAAGATTTGAAAGGAACACCTCTACCTTTCAAACATATCCTCCAGTTTCTGGATAGATACAAAGAGAACCCGAGCAATATCCAGGAGCTTTTCAAGCACCATGTAGTCATTTATGTCCTCCAAGGGAGCCAACAAATCTTCCATATCTATCTAGAGACCCAACACCAAATGAAATAACATGTTGATCCTTGCTTCAAAATTGGATGGATTTAAGACACTTGAATAAATTAGGGGGACAAGAGATTCAATAAATAGACAAGATTGGAACCTTTCCACAAGTAAAACTGCAAGAAAAATTCCAAAGTCATCGTCGAAGCCTCAACATGACAAAGAATCAACATCTGAGGGATATCATAGGACATATGAAGTAATTCCATTCCTATGCGCAATATACTAGACTTCGCAACTAAGAATAACCACCACAGATCCCACCAGGACCAAATTAAATAGAAAAGATTCCTAACGTTTGAAACAGTTGAAATATCTTGCCACTTGTAGATCAAATTAAGACACCAGGAAGGAGATGTGAGGATCCATGTTTATAAAAGGAAAGGTGATTGAATCCCGAGGCCATTTCGCTTCTGGAGATAAGCCAAAAAACGATAATAGTTGACGGAATTTTACCATGTATCAACTCAATAAATTTTTCCTTTGATTACCAAATTATTTAAATAATTATTGCTTCTTGTGATTCCAAAAATGACTAAGAAGTGGGGAAAATTGAGAATCACTCCTAATTTTTCCTAGTTGCATCTTGTTAGAAAATTATATATTACAAAGCAGTGGAACACATAAAATATGCGGAAACAAAAACACATAAATAACATATAAAACAAGAGAGACACAGATATATGTGGTTCACCCAACTTGGGCTACGTCCACGGAAACAACCAGTCCTTCCTTTCTATTATCCAACAAAATGAAGAGGCACGACCTACAACAAATACATTTTAATATCCTCTACTCTCTCACACAATCCCCCTTGATATTTCTCGCTCAGAGTATACACACTATACAAAGACGCAATACAATACCCTCATACAACAAAGGGGTTGCCTTCTAGGGAAAAAAACCATAAGTTAAACACAACTTCTACTGTCAGACAATCAGCTTAATGAACAACCCTGATTGACTACGAAATTACAATATTTTACAAGGAAATTTTACATCTTTTTTTAGCTTCGGGGGAGTTTTCCCTAAAACACCCCACCAGGGGGGGACTCCAAAAGGTCGTCGCCCCTCTCCCCTGGACCCCCCTGACGACAATCAAGTGACAAGCAATGTTTCCACCCTATTAAGAATAGGGGTCCAAAGTGGGAATACATCTAAATAAATAATATAATCAAGCTCCACACCCAAAAATCTCCCACTTGAAGATTTATTGTAGTAACTCCACTGCTACTTCATTTGTTGGATAATGACTCCACTTTGGACCTGGTTGTTTCTCATCTTCATCATCATACTTGAAGACCAATTGAAATTTAGCAGAATCTCAGTTTCTCCCTGGTTACAACTTTTGTTAACATATCTGTAGGATTTTGGCTAGTGTGTATCTTTTCCATCTTCAACTCTCCATCTTCCAACATTGACCGTATGAAATGGCACTTGAGTTGTATGTGTTTAGTCCTGGAATGAAATGTTGAGTTCTTTGCAAGATGAATGACATTATGTTAGGTCCCTATAATATTAGTGTAGCCCCCTTATTATTATTGTTGTGCCCCTGTAGTCCCCATATTATTATTATTATGCCCCATAAAACCCCACTATTTTTATTGTTGTGCCCTTACATTATTATTGTTGGGTCGGCTAGGATTATATTGTGATCCCATGGACTCCCATATATAGAAAGGAGGTTTTTTCGTTTGAATCCAAGAAATGTTCATTTATGTAATGTAAATGAGGTTTCCCCCTCGAAGTGTCTCATTTCTAAGGCGTTGATCTCTCTTTTCTTCTATTTTTTGGAGCTGGTTTCATAACATTTGGTATTGGAGCTTTGAATTCTAGGGTTTCGCTGCTTCAAACAGGTCATTGTGGCATTTTTGCAATAAATTTGTTTTCTACGAAGGTTCAGAAGCTTAAAAAAACCCATTTGCAAAGAAATCCTGAGAAACGTCGTGTATAAATTTCAGATATTGGTTCGCAACATTTTCGGAGATATGATCTGTGGAAGTTAGGGTTTTTGTAGGCTCCCGAATTTCATCTCAAAGAGGTGACTTTGGGAAAATCGTCATAACTCTCTCTGAGCATCGGATTGGAATTCTGTAAAAAGTGACCGAAAGTAAATGGACGGTAGTTTCCTTTGTATCAATTTCAGAGTCGAAGGAGGAAACAATGACACATGACACACCGTACAAGTTTGATCTATTGAACTAGTCCATAATTAGGTCATTGTGGGCATAAATTTGTCTTGAAGAATCCAAATCAGGTCAGACATGTGGCATTGGAAAGAATATTCAGAGGGCTACTAAAGGACTGAAGATAAAATCTTGAGGATCTGAAATTACAAAGATACATCAGTTTCAATATCGAGCTCCTCAAAGCAAGAAAAAGGTGTGTATTTTTTTTTTTTTTTCAGATTGCATAAGTCTTGTTTGAAAAATCAGTTTGAAGTGATTCCAAGGACATATTGAAGCATAGATATCAATATTGAGTTATATAATGCCTACCAAAAATAATTCCACATCCACTAAGCCCTCAAAAAGCTATACTATGACGCATGAAGAAGAATAATTGCAATATGATATATCAAAATTACGGTACCAAGTGCAACAAATTTCGATCTTACAAAGAGCAACCCAAGATGACATAGATGGTTTAAAAGCATACATGGATGTTAAGTTGGATAGTTTGAAGGATAAAATGAAAGCTAATATGGATGGTATAGCAGTAGAAGATCACATCGAGCATCAACAACAAGTTCTCCAACTCTCAAAGGATAACCTAACTTTGGTACAGAATAGAATGAAACAACAGGGATGTCAATATCGTAGTGAAAGAAGTTCCAAAATAGTCACGGAAACAAGAACTCGACAACTGCGAAATCGATCAATTTCAGAGTATCTCAGCAAGTGGAAAAACTTACCCGCTAAAGATTCCACATGGGAGGATGTGAATTTTATACATAAGCATTCATAAATAATCAAGCGTTGAGGACAACACTTGTTTAAAGGAGAGGGGCATGTTAGGTCCCTATAATATTAGTGTAGCCCCTTATTATTGTTAGTGTAGCCCCCTTATTATTATTTTTGTGCCCTTGTAGTCCCCATATAGTTATTATTGTGCCCCATAAAACCCCACTATTGTTATTGTTATGCCCTTACATTATTATTGTTAGGTCGGATAGGATTATATTGTGATCCCATGGACTCCTATATATAGAAAGGAGGTTTTGTCATTTGAATCATCCAATAATTGTTCATTTATGTAATTTAAAGGAGGTTGCCCCCTCGAAGTGTTTCATTTCTAAGGTGTTGATCTCTATTTTCTTCTATTTTTGGAGTTGCTTTCATAACACATTATGGTTGTCACTTCATAACATTCCCATCTCCTGCTTCTTACCCAATTCATCCATAAGCCTTCGTAACCAAATAATTTATTTACTAGCCTCTGCAGTAGCAACATACTCTACTTATTTTGTTGAAAGTGCAACAACTCTTTGCATTTTTGAAACCCAGCTGACCACTGCTCCACCTATAGTAAATACATACCCTGTAGTGCTCCTCTTGTTATCTCTATCACCTGGCATATCCGCATCAACATATCCCTGTAGAGAAATGTTTGAACCACCAAATCATAATGCTTGATTTGTGGTACCTCTCAAATATCTGAGAATCCATTTCATTTCCATCCAATGTTATTTTCCTGGATTTTTCATGTACCTGCTTACAACTCCCACTACATGTGCAATATCAAGCCTTGTGCAGACCATTGCATACATTAACCTTCCAAATGCTAATGCATATTTATTCTTTGGTCTTGGGGAACATCTCCTTACTAAGTTTGAAATGGCTAGCCAAAGGTGTACTAACTGGTTTTGCATTCTACATATTAAATATTTTCAACACCTTTTGTATGTACTCATTCTGAGACAATGTTAATTTGTGATTTTTCATGTCTCTAGTTATTCTCGTACCAAGGATTTGTTTTGTAGCTCCCAAATCCTTCATTGCAAATGGATTTTCCAATTTTCCTTTGAGTGCATTTATTTCCTGCATGTTAGACCTTGCAACAAGCATACCATCTACATACAATAAAAATATAATATAGTTGTCATCATTTTTCTTTTTCAGATAAACACAATGATCAGAGTGACATCTAGTATAACCTTGTTCAGACATAAACCTGTCAAATTTTAGATACCACCGCCTCAAAGCCTGTTTTAAGCCATACAAACTCTTCTTCAACCTACACACTAATTTTTCTTTCCCTTTGACCTCATTTCCTTGTGGTTGTTGCATAAAGATCTCTTCCTCCAAATCTCCATGGAGAAAGGTTGTCTTTACATCTAACTGTTCAATATGAAAATATTCTGCTGCTACAAGACTTAAAATAGTTCTGATTGAAGTCATTTTAACAACAGGAGAAAATATTTCATCAAAGTCAATACCTTTCTTCTGTGCAAACCCCTTCACCACTAGTCTTGCTTTGTACATTTGTTTTCCTCCATCTTCTTCCTTCAACATGTAAACCCATTTATTCTACAATGTTGTTTTACCTGTAGGCAACTTGACTAAGTCCCAAGTCTGGTTATGTATTAAGGAGCCCATCTCTTCTTTCATGGCTAGCTCCCACTTCTTCTTGATTTCTACCTGCATTGATTCTTCATAACATTCGGGTTTACCAGAATCAGTCAAAAATACATAATATAATGAAAGATAATATCGTTTAGGGGTTCTACTTATCCTGGTATATCTTCTGACACCACTTTCTGGTGTTTAAGGTGTCGGTTGTTGTTGTTGTGGTTGTTGATTATTATTATTTTCAAGAACCTTTATTTTTTCTGTGATCTCATCAAGAACTGTGCATTCTTTGTTTTGTTTTTCCTATTTCTTTTCCTGCAGCTGATCCCTATACAAGACCTTTTCATTAAATATTACATCTCTGCTCCTAATGATTTTGGATTTTCATAATCATATAATAGATAACCAAAATCATTAACACCATATCCAATAAAGGTACATTTCTTTGATTTTCCCTCAAGCTTTGTTCTATTTTCTTTATTAATATGGACAAAGGCATGACAACCAAAAGGCTTTAAAAATAAGTATTTTACCATTTTACCTGTCCATACCTCCTCTGGAATACCACCATCCAAGTAAATTTAAGGCCCTCTGTTTATTAGATAAACAACAGTATCTACAACATCTGCCCAAAATTGTAAAAGCAATCCTGCATGCAATCTAATGCACCTTGCACACTCCATGATTGTCCTGTTCATCCTTTCTGACACACCATTTTCCTGTGGTGTTCTTGGAACTGTCTTTTCTCTATGAATTACATGCTCTAAACAATACCTATTAAAATATTTGCTGCAGTATTCACCTCCATTGTCTAATCTGAGGCACTTCAACTTATTGCTTGTCTCAATCTCAACCAAATCTTTCCATTTCTTGAAAGTATCAAATACATCAAATTTATTTTGAATATAATAAGTCCAAGTTTTTCTAGTTACATCATCAATAAAAGTAACATAATAACGAGAGCCATCGAGAGATGATACCTGAGAAAGTCCCCATACATCTTGTTAAACACACACATGGTGTGGGGAGAAGAATAAACACACACAACAAGAAACTCAACACACAATGAAGGATAAGCGTGCAGCTCTATTCTTTTTCCATTATACATGATGTACGTTTATAGTAAAATGATGTGACTCTTGGTTTCACATTCCAAGGTCACTTGGACTCCATTGTGACTTTTCGCATTCCACACCTACCCATGGAGGATTAGGTGTTCCAACATTCCCCCCTTAATCCGAATGGGTATGTATGAGTCCAAGAAGAGAGTTGTAATACAAATCTGCAACGTATACATGGCAACACTTGGGCTGAATCAACTCTCTGAAATGTTGGCAAAAAGAGGTGGTTTAAGGATGACCACCAACACTAGAATGCAATACTTGTTGCAGTTCCCGGAACTCTTCCAAAACTGGCAAGAAGCTGAAAGCTTCTGCTAGAGGAATTGTCCCGCATAAAAAAGGGAGACCTTCAACCTAAAAGAAGGGAGGTCTACAACCTGTGATGGTTTAAGGATTACCAACAACACTGGAATGCTTGAAGAATTTCCTGGAACTCAACCAAAGTTGGCAAGAAGCTGAAGGCTTCTACTAGAGGAAGTGTTCCTCATATATGAAAGGGAGACCTTCAACCTAAAATTAGGGAGGTCTACAACCTGTGATGGTTTAAGGTTGTCCACCAACCAAAGGCATGCTCATGGGCATCCGTGTCTCTGGCTACAACTCTGAATTTGGAATGACGAATTGTGGCTCAGGCTCACTTGAACTGTTGTGTCTCTGGCTACAACTTTGAATATGCAATGAGAGATTGTGGCTCGGGCTCGCTTGATCTGACGTCAAAGCTTGTACATGACCACCATTTTCCCCCCTGTCAGGGACAAGGTGAGATGATGGCGAAAACTCAACTGCAAGTTTGCTCAATATCTGAGAACAAGTTCTGACATGTGTCTTAAACATCTTCTTGGCTGCTGATGCCCATTGCCAAGAAGCGATCCATCCAAGATGAATCTTTGTTCTTGTAGGAGGCTTGTTTCTGAAGCATCTGTCTAAAGAATGAGTGTGCCGACCACAGTGCTTGCATGGGTGAAGATCAAAACAATGATCTTTCATATGGCCAACTCGATCACAGTGTTGGCATTTTTCAATCTGCTGTTGTTGTGGAAGTGGAGCAGGATATGAAACAGTTGCAAATGAACTGTCATACAGGAATCCAGCACTCTGAAATATGATGGGCTTGGTGTAGTCTGGAATATAAAAGGACACATCCTTGTCATATCCAAGACCAGTTATGTGCTTGTTGTGGACAAGCTCTTCCCAAGGTCTGATGATGGGCTTGAGAAGTGCAGGCTGAGCTGCTGCATCTGCATGTAAATCTTCTCTTGTACAAGGAAATGAATGTGAATCAACTGCAACTTTAATGACTTGCTGCTGATGGGAGTATTTCTCAATCTTATGAACAGAAACAGGTTCAGAATGGTGACTCTTTTGTTGAAGTTCATCTTGTTGGAGCTGAGATTCCAACTGCAAAAACTCAATCTTTTCTTGTGCATCTTGCAAACAACTTTGAATGTTACATAGAGAATCCTTGCTCATTTTTACCATATCATGAAAATTTGAATGAATGAGGTTATTTAACAACTCTAATGCCTCATTGATTTTAGCCATTTTTCAACAACTTAGGCTCAAAAAATAAAAGGTGTCGGCTTCAACCGAAAATGCACCCGTTTACAATGTGATTCAACTTAATTTCAAGAAATACAAATGACTCCAAAGAACTTCCAACTATGGAAATATCAAAGTACAAAATCTACTCAAATCATGGAGGATATCAAGGTATAGACTTGACTGTCTAATCGGCAAGCAATAATGACTTACATCAACAACTCAAATTTACTGATTGCAAGTATGAATGAAGAAACAATACAATGTCAGTTCAATACAATATTTCTGCAAAAATGTGCAGCAAAACACTTGTGCAAGAAGCCTTTAAGGCATCTGATTTTTCTTCTTCAAGGAGTTGTTTTACACCAATAACAACTCGTCTTCACATGTAAATTTCTTGCAGAAAATCACCCTTCTATCAATGCCACAAATCACAATGCAAAACTTCTCTTTTCACTATGTATTTATCATTTCCTCATGTGCCATTTTCTCTTTCATGTTGCTCATTTCCTCTTCCTCTCTCTCTCTGTTGTTTACTTCCTTTCTTCCTCTCTCTCTGCTGTTTTTTTTTTTTTTTTTTAATTAATTATTTGGGATTAATTAAAAAAATTGGAAGGGGGGATCGTAATAAACAATTTAAAATTGGAAGGAAATTAATGGGTGGGGTATTAACTGTAAATGGGAGGGAATTTTATTAACAAAAAGAATTAATTAAAAGAGGGATTAATTAAAATGGGGAGGGAAATTTATTTAGGGAGGGGGCTTTTAATTTGTAGAAAATAATAGTAAAAGAAAATCGAAAAAATAAAAATAAAAATTAAAATGGCCGAATGTATAGGGAGGGGAATAGCGTAGTGTGGAAGCTGTGATAAGGGGATAGATTAAAAATTAAAACAAAATGCAGAAACTGCGTGGGAGGAGGGAATTATAAAAGTAAAAAAATGCAGTGAGGGGAGATGTGGGAAGGGAGTGAGGTAAATGGAGCTGGGAGGGGAGGCGAGCGGGTGAGGTGGGGTTGGGGAGTGGAGCTGAGGGGGCGGCTAGGTGTGTGAGCCGAGAGGGAGGGCTCGTTGTAGGTTGAGGGTCGTCGACTGTGGGGGACGGGATGAGTGGGGAGCGGGGTAGAATAGGGGCATAGGGTAGTGCAGTCGGGTGAGAGGGTAGTGTGAGGGAGCGTATGCAAGGTGCAGAGCGAGGGTAATGGCCACGTGATTGTGGGGTTTGAGGGAGATATGGAGCGGCGTGAGGGGGTGGTCGCAGGGTTGCGTAGGTTGAGT
Source organism: Pinus albicaulis (assembly GCA_034641835.2). Classification (NCBI taxonomy): domain Eukaryota; kingdom Viridiplantae; phylum Streptophyta; class Pinopsida; order Pinales; family Pinaceae; genus Pinus; species Pinus albicaulis. The sequence continues at coordinate 1,633,564,544 of CM076580.1, read as the reverse complement.
GAAGGGGTGGGTTGGGAGCCGTAGGTGGAGGTGGGCGTAGAGAGTGGCGGGGTTTGGGGAGGGCCGGGTAGGAGATAGACAGTTGTAGCGGGGTAGGGGATAGGGAACAGGGTTCGGGTGAGTGGAGTGATAGCGTGAGGGGGTTGGGGCGGCTGGTGCTGTGGTGTGCAGGCTGTGGAGTGGGTGAGGAAGCGAGTGAAGGGATGGCGTAAGGGGTGTGCGTGTGAGTGTAGCCGTAGATGAGGGCCGCAGGTGGCAGGACTCGAGGGGGTAATGCAGTGGGGTAATGGGCGCTGGTACGCAGCCAGGGGAGGGGGTGTGTTGAGAGTTGGAGGTTGGGGAGGGGGGCCTAAAGGCCTGAAAATATTTTATTTATTTATTTATTTTAAATTAATAGCAGAGAGTAGTAAAATTGGAGAATTTTGCAGAGGCTTTTGAGAAATTTTAGAATCAGAGATTTGCAGGAAGCTGAAATAGCATAATTTTTAAGTAGTAAAATATAGCAGCAGAGAATTGGAGTAGGATTTTCACGAAATTTTCCGCAAAAAACTTTGCAGACTTTTCCAAATGTATAGCAGAATTGGAGAATTTTCAGAATTTGCAGAAACTTTCAGTAAAAAACTCAGAAATTTTTCTAGTAAAAACCAGAAAATTATTCGAAAACCCTCTTTAAACTATTTTCTAGCAGCTCTCCAAAATGCAGAATTTAATAGGCAGAAATTGCGGGAAAAATGAGTAGTGAGAAAACCTGCAGAATGCCCTCCAAATGCTGCTCTTCTTCAGAACGAAATTTCTGAATGCTGCCAATTTCTGAATGCTGTAGAAAGATTGATGAATGCGGAAAAAACGACTACTGCAGAAATCTCTAAGTGTTGCAAAAATTATCAGAATTTTTGCAGATATGCACAGGCCATAAACACAAATGGCTCACTTAAGGTTGAGTTGGTTATGAACTTATCAGCTCTGATACCATGTTAAACACACACATGGTGTGGGGAGAAGAATAAACACACACAAAAAGAAACACAACACACAATGAAAGATAAGCGTGCAGCTCTATTATTTTTCCATTATACATGATGTACATTTATAGTACAATGATGTGACTCTTGGTTTCACATTCCAAGGTCACTTGGACTCCATTGTGACTTTTCGCATTCCACACCTACCCATGGAGGATTAGGTGTTCCAACACATCTGTATGCACAATCTCTAATTTTTCGCTCTTCTTTTCTTTCCCAACTCTAAGAAATTTGACTCTCTTTTGTTTTCCATAAACACAATTCTCACATAAATCAAAATCAATATTCTTCAAACCTGGCAACAAGGTTCTTGAGTGAAGAATCTTCATCCCCTTCTCAGTCATGTGTCCGAGCCTATAATGCCATAATGATGCATCTGCTCATGTGGAGGTTAAAGAATTAACACAATTAGATATACCATTGCATAAATACAATGTACCAACCTTTTATCCATTTTCTATTACCAGGGCTCCTTTAGTGACCTTCTAGGTTTTATCTAAAAAATTTGTCACACAACCTTCATTGCCTAACTTCCCTATTGAAATCAGATTTTTCTTTAGTTATGGAACATGCCTTAACTCCTTTAATAACCATTGGTTTCCATTTTGTTGTTTTACAAGAACTTCACCCATTCCAACGATTTTACAGGGCTTATCATCACCTAGAGGAACTTGTCCAAAATCTCCTTGAACATGGTCATGAAAATGTTTCTTATCAGATGTGGCATGGAATGAGGTCCCTGAATCTACCACCTAGTCATCAATAAAATTTTCTAAAGAAAGATTTAAAGCATCTTGTAACACATCACCTGTCACATTTGCTTCATGATTTTTTTCTTATTGTGTGTCTCCTTCTTTTCCCTTTTGAGACTTATAGTCTTTCTTTAGGTGTCATTTCTTCCCGCATTTCCAGCACACTGTCCATGATCTGTACTTGGATATGCCTTTCCTTGATTTACTGCAATATCTTGAGCTCTTTCCTCTTTCCATTTTTCTTCCCCTAGTCTCTACACTCAAAGAATTTCTCGATGTCTCACCAGAGCTTTTCCATCGCATTTCCTCACTAAGGATGGCACCAATAACATCATCAAACTTTAAAGTACTAGATCTAGAGACGAAGTTATTAATGGCGATAACTAAACTATTCCAAATTTCTAGTAATGAGCACAGAAATAACAAATCCCTAACTTCATCATCAAATTGTACCCCTATAGAACTTAACTGACTGATAACTGTATTAAATTCATTTAAATGGTCAGCAATAGATCCACCTTCCATCATCTTCATATTAAATAAATGTTTCATAAGAAATACCTTTTTTGAGGCTGAGGGCTTTTCATATAGTTTCAACAATGTCTTCATTAAACCCTCTGTTGTCGTTTCCTTTGAAATATTGAAGGCTACCGACGCCGCCAAGCACAACTGTATTTTTCTAAGTGCCTTTCTATCGAGAATCTCCCATTTTTCATATGTCATATCCAATGAATTCTTTATTTTTTTGCTCAATGGTGGGTACAAATATTTCTGATATAGAAAATCTTCCATCTGCATCTTCCATGGCTGGCAGTTTTGGCCATTAAATTTATCGACCTTAAACTTGGCATTTTCCGCCATTGCTCCCACTCAAACTAGGAACCCTTCTTTCCTGCAAGTTTATCAGCCAAATATACCTTCGGCTCTAATACCAATTGTTAGAAAATTATACATTACAAAGCAATGGAACACATAAAATATGCGGAAACACAAACACATAAATAACATATAAAACAAAATAGACATAGATATATGTGGTTCACCCAACTTGGGCTACGTCCACGGAAACAACCAGTCCTTCCTTTTTATTATCCAGCAAAATGAAGAGATGCAACCCACAACAAATCCGTTGTAATATCCTTTGCTCTCTCACACAGTACCCCTCGCTATTTCCCGCTCAGAATATACACACCATACATAGATGCAATACAATACCCTCATACAACAGAGGGGTTGACTTCTAGGGAAAAAACCCTAAATTAAACATAAGTTTTACCGTCAGATCATCTGCCTAATGAACGACCCTGATTGACTACGAAATCACAATATTTTACAAGACAATATTACATCTGTTTTAAGCTTTGGGGGCACTGTCCCCAAAACCCCCCGCAAGAGGGGGGCTCCAAAAGGTCATCATCGCCCCCCCTGGACCCCCCTGATGGTGATCAAATTACGGGCGGTGTTGCCGCCCTGTTAAGAACATAGGTCCAACGCGACGATACATCTAAATAAAGAAGATAATCAAGCTCCACACCCAACACATCTTAGGAAACCAATCATCGCTAAGGAATTGGAAAAATGCTAAGTCTGTTATCCATTTCCAGGCTGCTTTGACCCAAGGTAGAGCCCTTTTTAGCCAATACATAAGCAACCGAGTTCAAATTCCTATATATATGGAAGAGATCCAAATGTTCAAACTGAAAGGAAGAGACGAGGACTCTCTGATTCATGGGAGAAGAATTATATCATATCACCTTCTTGGCCTTGATCATTTGTTGAATTACTAGCATTAAGTCTCCAAAAACTAATAGGATAAAATTTTTCTTTTCAGTAGTTATCTACAAATCTTTCCATAATGTGAGATACTCAGCTTGGTTATTGGACATTGGACCAACTCCCCATGCATATTGTGATACAATTTTTCCGTCAGGGCTAAATAATACCCCTCACACTCCTGCCTCCCCAGATTACCTCTCAAATCATTGTAAAAAAAGAGAGAGAACTGGGACTTTTCCAATCTCCACTTAAGGAAATCTAATCAATTAAGCCTAATACATGGAACCATATTACTAACAAGTCATAGCATGAATTTAATAGGTGAAATCCTTACCCACCTTAATCCAATCATGTTCTTCTTGATTCAAATCCTCGATTTCTTTGGCATTGAAACCTCTAACAAAAATAGCTTCAAAAGCATGGGAGATGCTTTAAGGTGACCCACTGAGGAGAAAATATCTCATTTTTTAAAATAGATTTATTCTTGACAATCCAAATGGACCAGCACAGGAATTTATGGAGGGCTTATGAACATCGCATCGAAAAGGAGGAGGATTTTTTACACCATGGGTAATTAGATCTCCATTTTTCAAACATATCCACCCATGATCCAGGAATGGAGGCAATAGGAAACAATGGAGTGAATGCTAACCGCGAAGAATCCAAAGAGAGGACACAACCAAAATAGATGAAAAATATTTTTTCTCAGAGTTAAGATATAAAAAACATCTTGATGGGCCATGAATATTCATTTTTCTTACGTTTTTAGTAGTAAGGGTTGTTTGGTTGACAAGAGACCAATAAAACGTATTTGCGTGCCATAAGTAGCAGGAAGCGGGCCTACAAGGATCGTATATCGAGGTCACCATCAACGGATTCAAGTGTATGATTTGGAAAAAGGTATTTATGTCTCTTTCCTCATTGCATTGTAAACATTAGTTAAGAAAGCTTTGCATTAGAAATAATCTCATGTTGCTAGACCCACTCTAGGGCTAGAGAGATCACCTTTGTCCGCGGAGGGGATTTATCTTGACAACACCAACTTAACTAGAAGGGTCTAAAGGAATCAAAGGTCACAAAAGGACACAAAGGAGAACTCGCTCCCCAACGGAGTCGCCAATTTGTTACCCAGATAAATCCCTCTTGCGGACAAGAGCGATCTCCCTAGAATCCTAAAGGAAAACTAGAAACACACACACAAAACAATAGCTCTTTCCTTAGCCTATAAATAAAACATGAAAAATGTAGTATGCAAATGATAACTTACCTATCAACAAAGTTCTTGTAGAATTCCTTTCAACGCTTTCCACAACCAGCTTTTCCCCAATGCTTTAGAGTCTCTCCAAATGCTTTCCACAACTTCTCCATGATGCTCCAAAAGAGATATCCATGGAAAAAAAAATTCAAAGAGATCAAAGCATCTCGCATAAAAAATCAAAGGTAAATGAAATCCCTAATATATCATACAACATATGAATGAATCAAGAATCAGTTATAAACCATGTGAGTGATCAAGGAATCCCACAAATAACATCAACAACATATGCAATTAGGAAAGAACAATTACTTTGTATTAAAATCAAAAGGGAAAGAAAACTTACAACCCGGTTGCCTTGATGTCACGAGCCTCTTCCAATGGTCTCCTTTCATTCCCTTGATGACAAGCTCTTCGGACCCAAAACCAACAACATCAGTTTACAAAGGGCCAAGTCTCAATAGTCTCAAAAGTCTCTCATTCCTTTAGTCCTATGATGAATTTATAGGAAGGATGAGGAAGTTTCTAGATCTACTTCTTAAGGGATATGATCCTTGAGAAAAGGATATTAGTTCCATATACCAAGGGATGAGGAGTAGGTATGTAGTGGTACAGGGTTTCTAATTTGGATAAGATTCCTCAACCAAATCTTCTAGAACTTACTTTTTTTTTACCTATGTGAATAGACCTACACAATTTTTAGTGGAATAACATGCGCATATTGTGCAGGTTACAGTGGAATAATTTGTGCATGCACATGTTTTGTTAAGGAAAACCACACAAATGCTCAAAAAAGGGTTTTAAGCAGTAAAAACCAAAATTCCTTTTGTCCCTGGTATTTTTTACTTCAAGCTTCATAGGGGATTCACTTGAGACACTCCATTGGATGGAAAGATATCCAAATCGACATCCATGGTGAAAAAATTTAATGTAACACCATGTGTACCCCAGGGTCAGGCACGCATTCATTAATATCCATTAAAAATTTCAAATCACATAGGAAACCGCATTCAGCTACTCTGTTTTCCTTGGAACTTACAAAGCTCTACCTGGACCACTATAGAGATCTATTCATGAAAAATATAAGTAAAAGCTTTAGCTTTGAAATGAGCTTGAGATCCTCCCAACCCTCCACAACTAATGCTACCTCGCGTGCACCTCCCTCCTTGAGTAACCATGATCTCATAATCTAGTGGTTGGACTAGACTTCCCCTCTGAGCAAAATGCTATGGACCCCGTAATAGAAGAAGAATAAGGACACGAAGAACTCACATCTTCTCATTGTAAAGACAACAAGGAAAATACAACTGACATAGAGTTAGTCAATGCAAAGAGAACCTAAATAGAAACAACAATGATCGGGGAAAAGGCAATTAAGACTACATCACAAAAGACTAAAATGAAACCAATCCTATCTAAGGCTGATGGAAATGAATGCCCCAATCCAAACCAACATCGAAAATGATGGAGATTATTTCACAACCATCGTCATTCTTCTTTCATACTGTGGGAACTATAGAGCATCAATATATCCCAATGTCATACCTTGTCCAGACCACCTAGAAACACTAACACCTAGCCTCGACCACGTTGTCGTATTAATGCAAAGCAGGTTGCACATCACTCTCATGGATTGTGTGAGGTGACAACTCCCTCATTTCATCCCACCTCACCCTATTTGAGGTTAATCACTAGTAATATAATTCTTGGTGAGACGTAATATTTTATTTTTTTAATTACATTATGTATAAATAAATTCAAATTGTAATTGTAATTATTATGCCAATAAGTGTGTTTATTTTGGAAGAAACCTTCCAGGATTTTAATTTAATTACAATAATTATTAGGTGGATGGTAAGGAGTTAACATCCACTAAATATCCACAAAATATTTTAGTACGTAGTCTAAGTTATAAACGAAATGACCTTTTTCATTGAATCGGAGGATAAAATGTATTCAACTCTTGAAAAGCTCCCGGGGGCGCTTGAATTCTACATATTAAACAACTTAAACTTGTGTTTTTTAATATCTCTACCATATTTTGGTTAAAATTCTATAGATTAAACAACTTAAACTTGTGTTTTTTAAAATCTTTACCATATTTTGGTTAATTCTTAAACTTGTGTTTTTTAATATCTCTACCATATTTTGGTTAAAATTATATAGATTAAACAATTTAAACTTGTGTTTTTTAAAATCTTTACCATATTTTGGTTAAAATTAAGGAGAAAAATGCCTTAAAAAGGGTCATTTCGTCTATTAGTTAGACTAAGCCTATTTACTGTAGTGAAGATAGAAGACTGAAATTTATCTCAAAGATAATTATGCCCTTTTTACTTTTTCATTTAATTAAAATTAATTAAAAAAATATCATGTTAGGAAGTCTCATTAAACTCTTATAGCTTATTATTGTTTTTGTTATGACGTGATTATATATATATATATATATATATATATATATATATATATATATATATATATATATATATATATAAAGTTATGATTTAGTTAATTTTTATGTTTTTTAATTTTGACAATATGAAATGTATCCTGAGTTAACTGTATATTGTAAATTTGTTAATTATATATCTTCATCACTAATTTATCACATTAATTTTATTAATTAAAAAATAATATAAATTATAATTATATTTAAAATAATGTAATTTAGAATACATTTAAATGATATTAAAGACTAAATAAATTTGATTAAAATAATTTCATTGTTTATTAATTTAAATATTATAATTGATATTAAAAAAATCAAATTAAATTAGTTTAAAAATAAATTAAATATTTGTTAATTTTAAATTAATTAAATACTCATTATTAATAAATAGAAAAATGTCAAGGTGGTAGGAGTGAGAAGGGTTATCTTTTGCCCCAATAAATAAATAGAGATTCAATATACTTGGGTCGTGGGAATAACATCCAATAACCAAACAAAATTTCTAGCTCTTTAGAAGGACTTAGACACAACAATTCAATAGTAAATCTTCTATGATTTGATACACCAGATTTGGAAATTTAAAGGCTCGCAAAATCAAGACCTCTTCTCTATTATGCAAATAATAGCATTTCAAATTATCAAATTTGAACAAATTGATTTTTTTCATATATATATATATAAATGAAAAAGTTGACTCCCTAGTGAACATAGGCTCCACTATGGCCCAAGGGGTCTTAGAGGAACATCATCAAATAAAAAATGTCTCTCTATCCTAAATCATTCCCAAATATGAAGTTTACAAAACATAGGCTCCACTATGGCCCAAGGGGTCTTAGAGGAACATCATCAAATAAAAAATGTCTCTCTACCCTAAATCATTCCCAAATATGAAGTTTACAAAACATGGATACATATGCTACAAGGAGATCGTGGGCCATGCACCACGCTAGTAAGTTGGAATTTCAAAACAGACTCATTCATCAAATTTGTTGGTTTTCACATCTTTCACTAGTTTTCATATTTTTAACAAAAGATCTTGACTGTTTTTCAAAAAATTTAACTGTATTTAACAAACAAATCACCTCATAACAACAAACATATTGCAAATCAAATTCCATCTCTACTAAAAAATCAAAGAAATAATTCCCTCATAGGAAAACGAACCAAAATTAGAAGTTTGGGGTGGCCCGATTTCATTCGACTGACATGCAAGTTAATAAGATTAAACTCCTGTCCTGTCCAGCGTTACAACTGGCGTCAATCAAACCGTACATGTGAGCAAAGGTGGTTGCATAATGTAAAGTTGTAAACGAACAAGATATGGACCCACTCTCACAAGCGATCAATGCCTCTGCCATGAAACAACATTTAATTCGACAATTCCAGTAATCAATGGCTCATTCCTTTCATATTTCCTAAACGGTTATCCCATAGTTACTGTAAATTTGTAGGGATTTTTGTAAAGTTAGGGTATAGTTATCAAATTTCTAAATGTTGAGTATTTTTAAGAGTTTTTGATGATGCTGAATCTATTTCTATCATCTAAAAAACATGATTCAAACACAGTAAAATTTTTTAAATTTGTTTTGCTCCAGATTTTAACCACTTTTAGTGGTCCAGATAATTCGTCACGACAAATCCATTAACATGGATTCTGCAACGGTTTTGGCAGCTCTTCAATTCAATGCTCCAGGACAGAGCAGAAGAAACATCTTTCGACCACTCGCTCTAATAATTTTGAGTGTTTTTGGGAGTTTTTGATGATGCTGAATCCATTTCTATCCTCTAAAACATAATTCAAATACAACAAAATTTGTTTTGCCCAGATTTTAACCACTTTTAGTGGTCGAGGCAATTCGTCACAACAGATCCATTAACATGGATTCTGCAACGGATTTGGCAGCTCTTCAATTCAATGCTCCAGGACAGAGCAGAGCAGAAGAGACATCCGTGGTTATATATGGTTGATTGCAGGTCACTTTCGACCACTCACTCTAATAATTGCAAAATTGTATACAGAGAAGGTTATCAGTTCTTGGGGGTCTGGAGCAAAGCAAGGCATTGTTGCATCATGTCAGAGTTAGGGAACACAACTCGCAAGCAAGAGATGGTCCAAATACATCAGCTTAGAGATGTTCGAAGCATTTTTTTAAGAGTGACTAATAAGAAAGGGATGGTTGAAGAAATGGATAGGACAATATTTCATTTGCTAATGGATACCAAATTTGGGTCATTGCAATGTAAATTTTATTAATTTGAGAAATTATAGAAAATTACATGATGTATATACATACCTTGTGTGTATTCGGTTTGTGAAAATCTGTTGTATGAGCTCATGAAACAACTTTTTTAGTTAGATATCCATTGATCAGAAAAATTAACCCTATTAAAGAATAATTCTACTCTGAAAGTATAAAAGCTAATTGGTTGGAAAAAATACATAACATTCTGGAAATTTTATGCTTTTTCTATCCCAAATTGTAAGACTTGTGAAAGAACTCATAAGCATGTCCATCTCGCTGGGCCATTATCCCCTATAATCCTTAATCTATATCCAGTACTTTTGAGAGGTGGCATGCTACTCATTTACGTTCCCTGTAAATATGAGAAGATGAGAAAATATTGAAAGAGTCAATGAGCCTCATGGCATGAGTAAGATGTTTCTGCAAACTTGTGTTTTGTTGTGAATTAATTATAAGCAATAAACATGAATCTGAGTGCAGTCCTTTTATAAAGCTAGAAGTTTTGAGTTTTTGCGTGTGAAGAGATCAGCGTGATTATTAAAAAGTTTAAAAAGTTTATGAATTTTTAAAAGTTTATAAAGTGTTTTGATAAATAAAAGTTTCTTAAGTTTATGAATTTCAATTATATAATGTGTAGAAATTAAATACAAGAAAAATTTACAAAATGTTAAATTTATTTATATATTCTAAAACATTTTAAATCATTAAAATTCAGAATATTACAAAAATTAAATAATCATTAAAATTCAGAATATTACTAAAAAAAAAATTAAATAACCAAATTGATTAGAATACCGAAATAAAATATCAAAAAAATACAAAATGCTATATTTAATTATATACTCCAAAACATTTTAAACCATTAAAATTCAGGATATTACCAAAAATTAAATAACCAAATTAACAATTCAAGTACGGAACCAAATACCCAAAAAAAAAAAACTTACAAAATGCTAAATCTGTTTATATATTCCAAAACATTTTAAACCACTATACCAAAAATTAATAACCAAATATCTCATGATTATAATAATTAGAGTACTCTCCGCTGAACCATACTCAAAATTACTGAACAGAACTATTCACGGCCATCAGAAACTCAATGACACATATACTGGCCGAAATTCAAAGCATGAATTATGTGATATTAGCAGTCTTATAGATATAACAAGTCACATGACAAAAAGGGATTTCAAGTCACAGAGTTTGCACGAGCTAACCACGCAGAAGCCTCAGTTGGTCTGAATAATGCTGTGAGAAAGAAAGAGGGCAAAAAAAACCGTGAGATCTCTCCTCATGGAAATCGAATTGAGTTCCTGCTAATCTGTTCCCAGGGTCCATTTCCATATCCATAGGTCTCACGATGTAGAATATCGACCGTGAGGGTTTCGGTAGCAATTAAACTCATGGAGGTTTCTTGCCAACCCACCTCATCATCTACCACTATCACTTCTCCGTCTCTCTCGTATTTTAGCCGTATCTGACCGCTTACGTCAAACACGCACTTGATATGTTCACTAAAACAATTAAAAGTGATCGCGGTTTGCCAGTTCTTGCGAGCCAGTACACGCCTCGTATTCCCTTCCGAATCTACAAACTGACAATCACAGCCAACGAAGAAAGAAGGTTAAACTTGGTTGTTTTTTCTCAGTGAAAAAAAATGAAACAGAGGAAACAGAGAAAACTGAATTTATAAACCCCTACTCACCCTTATCACTCCACGATCCAGATCCATAGCTTTACTGTCTTCGCCTCTCGTTACCCTCTCTCACCGTTACTGCAAGATGAAGTAACATAATATATAGGAGTTGCTTCAAAGTTCAGACGAACAGATTTTAGAAAAGGGTAAACCACTCTATAAAACAATGGGCCACAAAACAACATCTGAAAACCTGCTGGAAATCAAACGCACCCGAAAGTATTCTTGAATCTTCTTTCTTTGGATTTCATTATTCACTGAATGGAAGTGTCGTGAACAACTACTTTCCTTTAGGGCAGAAGCGGCCACGTGTCCAAAACTGAACAAAATAATACGGAAAAGGGCTTTTGGGTTTGGCGGGAAGGAAGGAACAATTGTAACTGGATGGATGGAGGGATGGCCGACCACTAAGACAATTGTAAATGTGGCTTTCGCTGGAAGGAAGGAACAATTGTAAATGTGGTGATGGATGGACGCAATTATAAATATGGCTTTCGCTGGAAGGAAGGAACAATTGGGATGGATGGATGGATCACTAAGACACAATTACAAATGTGGCTTTGGAATGATAGTGTAGAAGCGATCAAAACTATAAATGTGGCGTTGGTGGGAAGGAAGGAAGGCGTCCACTAGACTAAAATAGTCTATGGGACTACCAACCTTCTTGTTTTTTCTCTTTTGCAATTTAATCATTTTCTTACTCAAATTAATGATGAGCTAACCTAATCTTCTAATAGTGCCTTCATTGAAAAAACAATGTCACGGAATTGATGTTAACATACTACCATAATTGTCCCTGATGTTTCTAAAAGCATCACATTCCAAAATGAAATGTTTTTCGGATTCCACTGCTCCAGAAGTGCAAAAAGTACACACCCATTCTTTCCACACTTCTTTAGGTCTCTTCCACCCTCTCGTTTCACACTGAAGTTGATGTGAGTTGGTTCTTAATTGAACAATAAGAATATTTTCTCTCCACTAAATGCTAGCACCAAATGTACTCTTTTTGTTGGAGATCACAAGTGGCGTTGAATACTTGAACATATTTTATTTTTGCATCCATTTGTTGTTTTGTCTCATCCATGATTTCTTTCTTTCACTCATGCCTTCATTGAAGATAACTTTTGGTCATCTACCCCCTCCCACTTGCTCAATTATTTTTAGATACCTAATAAGACGCACCATAGCAATTACTTCGATGGTAGTTGCTCCTGTTTCACTCAACATTATCTCATAAGAAACCAAACTTTTTATTTTGAACTCACTCGTTTCACTCAACATTATCTCCTAAAAGAACCAAACTTTTATTTTGAACTGGCTCATGATCAAATTTTTTTGGATCTTCTCAATTTGTTTCCATTTTGAAACAAGGATGTTGCTAGCCCACAATTCACACCCATATAATATAACTGGACAAACTAAAGTCTTATCTGCAATATTATTTTCCACACGAGGACATGACTCTGCTCTTGGACTTTGTGCTCCCATTTTCAAAATAGTGTTGGTAAAGCTCTCAATTATCTAGGTGTTTTGTTAAAGCTAAATTTCTATAATTTTATGCAAATGAAATCGACAGATTACCAGTGATAATCAGCATAGAGCAGGCGGAAAAAAACAAAAACAAGGCCGACTGTAAAAGATCAAGGAAGCAGATGAATAATTTGATTGTGAATTTTTGGTGCATTATCGAAGGGAGACGCTGGCATAAAAGCGGAAAAATGCAGGTACTGGGTATTTCAAGCAGAAATAAGGCATCTCAGTAGGGTTTTCCAAAGCTCGAAACCGTTATTATTGTTTTATTTTCCGCGCTCAAAACCGTTATTATTGCTTTTTTTTCTAAGCTCAAAACCGTTAGACATTTTGGGAAAACGATCCAACTTCAGAACTGATGCATATGGTTTCCTTTGAAATAATTTTGTTCAATGCAGTGAGGGATTTTTAATTCGAAATGATCTAGTCCCCTTAGCTACGCATATGTTTGCTAGACTAGGAAAACATGAAATGGAAAATTATGGTTGCGGTAAATTTTTTAAGATTATGGCTAACAAAGAGCTGAAGCCCCCATTCATTTGAAAATTCTAATCAGTTGTTTGTGTTTTCACTTCCCAATTTCAAGTATTTATTTTGTGCGTGCTTATAAGGGCTTCTGATGGCAGGGAATGTTTCGTCACCTGGAAAGATACATGGGGATTCTATAACGCAGAATAAGAGTTAGAGCGTCGATCGATTCCCCAATCCCTGGATCCACTTAGCAAGGTCTTTATACAATTGTTTGCATCATAAATGCATTCAAACATGACAATGAGACAAGAAATTTCAAAACCCGTGGAAACAAATGATCTAGGACAAGTGAAAACTGTCTCATAAGTTAAAGCTAGGAAATCAGTTTAGGTTAATGCCAAACAATATCGGGGCATTTTAAAACGAAAATTAGCCTGTCTAAAATGGGATCAGACAAGGAAAAAACAGTCTCAAAGGGAAAGTACTCGGGCCCTTCGCAATAAGCAATATCCAAACAAGTCCCCTTTGCAAACACATGGCAACAACAAGTCCAAAGGAAAATTCATTGATGATTTTTCCTTCTATAGTCCCACATTCACGCCTCACACATGGTCATATAATCTTTATGTGAAATAATTGTTAAATACAAAACAGAGGTTGGAGGTTTTAGAAGCTAAAGAGCAAGAAAGAGATCATAAAATCCATATAATAACAGTTGAAAACAAGGCTTTAGCAGAAAGCAATAAAGTTTTGAAATAACAAGTGGCATTGCTACAGAAAGCTCTCATGATAGGGAAGATAGAATTCCTTTAGCAGAAAGAAATAAAGTTTTGAAAGAACAAGTGGCATTGCTACAGGAAGCTCTCCTGATAGGGAAGAAATAATGGCAATGCATGAAAGCATATGTGCAAAACATGAAGAAATATGTAGGGGGAATTATAGAGGTGGTGAATGCAAAACCATCCCAGGATAAAGGAAAAACTATTATCCAAATAGAAAACCATGAAGAGAAAGTAAGAGAATAAAGGAAAGGACATTCCACAAAAGTTTGCAAAACGTGGCTCAAGTTATTATCAATTTTGCTAATAAGGAAAGAGAAACAAACATTCGGGTTGACAACATGTAAGATAGAGAAAGCAAAGAAAGGAAAGGTAAAGCAACAAACATCATTATTAAGGGGGTGAAAGACTATGGGAAAAATGAATGTACAATTGACCTTGCAAGGGACTTCTTGAAATACAAGATGCTATGGCAAGGACAAATATGCCAAGCATGGTAGGTGGGTAAGTTTAGCCGTGAGAGAGCTAAGCCTATAAGAGTCATCATGCCTAGTTTACATGATAAATATATTATTCTAAGCAAGAAGCATCTCTTGAGGAGTTCTCACTTCTTTCTAGAAGAATATTTAACTGTGAGACAACAAGAGGAAAGGAAGGAGGAAATGTCAAAGGTTAGGGTAGCAAGAGATGAAGGAAAGAGAGCATGGATTTATAAAGGTAAAGTTATGATAGCGCAATTTGGACCTTCTTTTGAAACAAAGCAGCAAGATGGTAATAAAGAAGATGTAACAAACTCATTAGCAGGAAATCGGGAGGCAAGGTTGGTATGGGAAAACATGGACAAAGAAACAACTGTGAGTCTTGCATGTCAAAACATACAACAATCATGTCATACCCAGGTTTCCTTAAGTTTAGTTTGTTGGAACTGTAGAGGTTACCCATGGAGACGAGGACCTAGGTTAGGGCCTATTGCGGAAGATGGAGACATAATTTTCCTCATAGAAACACATGAACGATGCAAGACACCTTTGTTTGAAGGATACTGGAAGATGGAAGTATGGAACAAGGCAGCACAAAATGACAAAGGACACGGGTATCACTTGCAATACGTATAATGGAGCAAGCGTAGTGGATTATGTAATTTGCTCGCATGGTTTGTGTGAGAAAATGGAGGAAGTTTTGATTGAATATTAGCTTTGGGACTTAAAATCTGATCACAAGCCAATTTATTTAAGTTTCTCTTGGATTCGAAAGAAACAATTAGAGTAAAAACCACTACAAGGAAAAGACCCTCTAGCGGAGATTATAAAGGAGGTTTTTAGTGTTATAAAATTGGCTAAAATTGTCAAAAAAACATTTGCTACAACATCCGTTTATGGTTACGGAGGTTTTTGCAGAGCTTTTAATGGAAATTCAACACAACTAAAAAAATAGGGCGGTCGGAGGTTATTACGGATGTTTTTTTCATCAGTGTTCCACTAAGGTTTAAATGCACCGGTGCGTGTCATCTATTCGGTGGCCCCAAGGCGGTCGAAGGTGCATGCACCGGGCCGTCATAGTATAAAATCGCATCGGGCACACTGTTGGTGATACAACGCACGGAGCCGTTCTAATTGGTCTTGGGATTTGTCCGGTGCCCATAGGTTGTCTCAACGCACCGGTACATAGACTTATAGAAACGCATCAGTGCGCCATATCAGAAAAACACACCGATATTAATAATTGGTATTGGTATTTGTGTGGTGCCCATACGTCGTACAAATGCACTGGTGCGTAGTCTCACATAAAAGCACCGCTGCGCAGTATCACACAAACGCACCGAGATTTTTAATTGATTTTGGTATTTGTGTGATGCCTATAGGTCGTAGAAACGCACCGGTGCGCTGCAGCATAAAAATGCACCGGTGTTCATTTTGTAGTTTTTAGAAACATCGACCTGTGATAGTGCAATTATTGTAATTTTTCTAAATTCATTATTTATCAAAAGTCGACACATCTTATAACAATATCTATATTAATTAAATTTTTATTAATGCATTTGAATGTGATGTTTGGATTAATTTGTTATATCATATTTTAATTATTGTGATTTTTTAAAAATTCATTATTCATCAAAAGTCGACACATATATATCTTATTACAATATTGATATGAATTAAATTTTTATTAGTGCATTTGAGAATGATAATGGAGAACGCAATATAATAAATTAAAACATATATATATATAAAAATAAATTTGTCATACAAAATGAAGCTTCGATTATCGGTATCCCTTTGTCTTTCAATTGGGACACTATGTCCATTACATTAAACAAAATGTATCGATTCACCGGAGACAAATATTTCAAAATACGCCTTGCTTTGATATCCAAACATGATGATCATCATTCTTCACTTGAATTGTTATCCTTTGCTAGAGCTACTTCCATGACTTGGGTTATTTTCAGGAATGTTTTGTTCACAGTGTTGATTGTTTTCTTGATCTTCTTCACCTTCCATCTACAAACATAAAAATAAACTGTAATGAGTGTATATACATTGGTGAGAATAATGAAAATTGCAATATTAAATAATATACATGAATGTAAATAAAAAAGAAATGACGTACCATAGCAACAATTGACTCATGAACTATACACATTCTTTCAAAATGATGTACATCTTTTAAGATTTCATCTGTTGGCATAGTTCCATACTTTGTTTCCTGCAAGTTTTATACCCCATGACAAATCATATAATTAATATAAAAGTTTTTTTTTTGTTCTATTAATTATAGACAGAGCTAAGTAAAACAAGATCAATCAATGCTTACAAATTCCACAATTAATTTCTAATATGCCAACATATACTCACAACCCATATTTAACCCAATGTCAATCAATTCGTCTGATGGTTCTTCTTTGTATGTTAGCACCTATTTGAAGACATTCAATGATGATTTTTGTAAAACAACTTAAAAAATAAAAAAATGAAATCTAGTTAATTTGTTATAAGGAAGTAACAATTACTCACAAACTTAGATATCAATCGACACCTTCCTTGTCGTCTTGTTTTATGTGCTAAATGGGTTCCCTTTTCTTTTCTTTTTTGTAAGAAAATACTTGAAAATTAATATTTAATGCTAAATTGTTTATTTATTGTACCTAATGATCGAAAAATTCAATGATTACATATTACATTTGAAGCACGTTGTTGTTGAGATGGCTCCTCCTGTGATGCAATTTTGTCCATTTCTTTGACCATCTCCTTGTACACCTTTTTGGACATTCCTACTGGCATATTTCTGATATCAACTCATTCATCTTTTGAGATTTTCATAATCTTCTTGAAAATGTAACATGACAATAAAATATTTAATTTTTATATTGATATATGAAAAGTAAATATAATAAAAGTGATATTTATAAATAATTTTAGACAAACATTTAAAGGAATATTACTTTTTCATTCCTTTTTTTTTGTACGTTTTTGCTATTAAAAATCTGACATGTTTCATTGACCAATTCTCTGGAAACTCTTCCTATAGTTTAGATAAAATTTGGTTCTTGGAATCATTGGATTGATTTTTGTATTGTAAGTGGAAAGAACGTCTATACATTCGTTCCACTAGATCCCTCAAACTTTTGTAAAAAAATTTCCCCCTTTCGTTAACTTCCAGCACCACTCCAGATGAGCTAAGGAGAAATTCATTTTCATTTGCATGTTCTATTTTTTTTCTTTTCTTAGAACAACATTCCTTTTCTGAGTTGTTGGTCCCTGTAGAACATTAAACAGATGTGAATTAATAGATTGTTTGATACATGTTATCTAATAATTTTAAGTATATTATTAATGAAAATTAAAAAAAGAAACTCATATTGGATCGATAGTATTTTTTCATTCACCTGATTCATCCTTTTGCAATTTTTCCATCAAGATTTTACGCTATTCTGATCCTAGATTAGAAATAATCTTATCAAGCTTCATCATTTTGTGGTTCTACATGATACACAGTAAACAATACATATTAATTAAGCTTACATATAGTTCAAAAATAATATTTTTTGTAAATAATTTACAAAGAACTTGTCTTTTTTGTTTTTCTTAATGTGTTATCAATATTTTTGTTACTTGATATCTTGTCAGTCATTTCTTTATCAATATGAAATCTGTACCATATCATTCATTGATATATTTATAAATAAATTGTCAACTTTTCAAGTAAAAAATAAATCTCAAGAAACCGATGTGTCTTTAATGAGGTACGCATCGAGGTCAGTGCGTGGGGGTCTTATAAACGCACCACACAAACAATATAATAGACCATACGGTGCTCTATGTCAACAAGAAGCATTGGTGCATTACATGTTAACCACCGCACCAATTAACACAGAGAAAATAATAAAAATCATCCATTGTTAGTTTTTGTAGCATAAACGCCCTGCGTAAACAAAGGACCACCATACGGTGCTCTTTGTCAATTAGGAGACCTGGTGCGGTGCGTTATATGTTACATGGTGCACCGATTAACACAGTAAACATTTTTTTTTACGAAACAGCACGTTTGTTGTGCGCCTTAATGAAATAGCTCGTTATTAGTGCACCCCTCATAACCTAGCACACCGGTGCCCTATTTTAGATAGGGCGCACTGATTAAAAAAAATTGTTTTTAAATTTTTTATTACACAGTACTTGTGCGGTGCGCTAGGATAATACAGAGCACTGGTGCAGTAGGTTACTTAGGGCGCACCGATTAAAAAAAAAACCTTTTTTTTCAAAAATTCACGCAAGGGCCGACATGGATTACGATCCGACTATGCAAGTCGTCCCGTGGGTTGGATGTCAATCTAAAATTAAAAACCTTAATTCTAAAATCACAGAAATAGGGAGAAGAAAGGGAAAAAACAAAAAGAATGAAGGGTTTAGGGTAAAAATGGTTTTTTTTTCTCTGAAAATGAAAAACAAAACTGCAGAAAAAATAAAAATAAAAAATCAAATTTAATCATGAGATCGTTTGAAATTCTATGCTACAGGGTTTGAATCACCAGAGGTTTGGAATTCTGATTGTTTGAATACTTCTATTCGAACGTATTTCGCTGCTCCACAATGCTCTCGTGCTCTCTTGCTCCAGGTATGTCTCCTACAAATCTCTAGCAGATTTTTTTTGCAAAAATAGTGAAATAATGAAAAGTGTTTAATATTTAAAGAACTATTTTATAAAATTAGATTTTCGAAAATATTTTGCCTCTCATTTTTCAATTTGTCGTTTTTTTTTCACTTAAGAAAATAGAGTTGCACTTTTTTTATTTGCGGTTATTCGTCACCAGTGCGTCACTTAATAGAACCGCACTAGTGTGTCCATTGATAACACAACACCGATGTGCAGTAACTAAAACGCACTGGTGCAGTTATTTGTACATTAGCACCGATTTGCGGTTAAGGCTCTGAAATCACTTTTAGGTGTGTATACCAAAATTTCGTGAACTCCAACCATAGAAATTGAGAATTATAATTTTTTTATTCTTGATGGAAATATGCAACTAGAATTATAATTTTGTTTATTCTTGAGAATTATAATTGAGAATTATAATTGGATAAATTCTTGATGGAAATAACTATTCTTCCAACGCATTTTGTTTATTGCAGGAGGTCCCCACTGATTATGTGGAGAGAATGCAATGTGGGGCGTGTGAAGATGCAATACTACAAGGCCCAAGTGGGCGATTGTGGCATGTGAACCTGTGATATGCTAAGACGTGGGAATTTTCACAAATGGTTGGGAAAATTTTGTTTTTGAGCAGTTTATTGAAGTTGGAGATATTTTAGTTCTTAGACATGTTGGAAATGTACATTTTGCTGTGAAAATATTTGGGCCATTTATTTTCAAAACTACACCTCTTCTTCTTTCAGAAAAATAAACTTGAACCTTTTCACAACCTGCAACAAGAAAAGGTGCCAACAGGAGTCTCTGACATGCATATCTATTTTTTCTGTTGAGGTCTCGAAGGAATTGATTATGGCCAATCTACTTTGCTGAAGAATCTACCTGAATTTACTTTGGTCTACCGAAGGGTGCAGTTACTAACAAATAAATGATTGTAAGCTCCCTCCAACCCTCATTAAATTGCAAAATATGGAATAGTGCTCAAGTATATGACAACACTCTTCAATCATATTCTCAAAATATATGGGTTCTTTGTTAAATGCATAGCTACAAGATTCATTCATATCACTGCTAGGAAAAATTCAACTGAAATACCAATACGGCAGGGTCGGTACTTTCTACTGTCCCATGAACCCATAAACCCCACAAAAAATCTCAAAAAACTTTTAATAAAATGCAAAATAGTCCAAAAATGTTTTTTATTTGTCTATTGCATTCTTGACACTCGAATTCTTCTAAAATATGTTCATGGAATTAGCATCCATAAGAGGCAACGCAATGGTAATATACTTGAATTCTTCTAAAAATTGTTCAATGGAATTAGTACATGTGAAATGGTACATGTGTTATTAATTCATCAATATTTATACTTTTTAAAATGAGTTTTTATAAAGAAGAGGACTTAATTACCTTATACCTTATAAGAATCTTTTTTTCAAAACATTATAATATGTATTTTGAATTAATGTTAAAATCAATATTTCACTTGATAATTTGCAATTATGTTGATTTCAATAAAAATGGCGTACTGTATAAAGTTTTTTTTTTTTTTGTATGTAAGATCATAATAAAATAATGATAATTCTAAAGTACATGAATTTATTTGCATTATTTTCTAAACTTTATTATGTTACAAAAATTCATATTATTATAGATTTATTATTTTACAATTTTACAAATTTAAAAATTTATAAATTTTAATAAAATCATTTCACATTAATACAATTAAAATTTTACAAATATTTTACATACAATTACATTTAAAATTAAAATTACAATTACAATTACAAGTTTACAATTTCACATATAATTACAATTAGAATTACAATTACAATTTTAGAACTTTGCATACAATTACAAATATCACAATCAAAATTTTACAATTACAATAATTTCACAGTAATACAATAAAAATTTTACAAATATTTTACATACAATTAGAATTAGAATTACAATTACAATTTTACAAATATTTTACATACAATTACAATTAAAATTTTACAAATATTATACATACAATTACAGTTAAAATTACAATTATAAATACAAATACAATTTTACAATTTTACATACAATTAAAATTAAAATTTCAATTACAATCACGACATAATATTTAATAAACATCATGATCATTTAATATTAAATTAATTAATAAACACCACGATCATGATAACCATCGTACAATCATCATATTCGACTAAAAAAACACATTCAAATTCGCTAACATCATCGTGATCATGATCATCTAAAAAAACACAATTAGAATTGTATAACATCATCACAACACAAACATCAAATATACATCTCATGTCAAATAACTCATACTATCACATAGACATCTATCTGCAAGCTGCACATTAAATGAACATATCTAACATGACCTAACAATATACACATCATGATGATCACCAACATGTAAATTAAGTACAACTGCAACATGAACATAATATACATGGACCATATATATATATATATATAATTGAATAAGGTCAAAAATATACAATTGTAATATAAATGTCATGGATCAGCTAGTGGTACAACATCAATAGTAGTACCAGTCGAGGCTTGCTCAGTTAATGGTGCAGCCTCGACGGTCGATGGTCCAACCTGCTCATGATCATGAGTACTGCTGGATGTTGTAGGTTGCTGACTAGATGTGGCCGATGGTCTAGTCTGATATCCATGATGACTGCTGCTAGATTCTAGGGGAGGCTGCTCATCTAGCACGGCGTGAGGTGAATAATCATGAGATGATGAGTCGCTGCTCGCGAATTGTCGATCACGTGCTGCGTCTCGACCACGCATATAACGTGCAACGGTCCTCCTCAGCTGCGTAACTAAGGTCATAGCTCCTACGACATGCCGCCTCAGGCGGTACATGTCACGCAGCATGCCTCTCCATATATGTAACAACCTACCATCGGCCTGTATGTCTCTCATATTATTGGGCCTGATGCCCGCCCCAACAATCAATGTAGTGAGTTGGTCGCCCAACTCCATCCTGTATCTACTATCAAGCCAATAACACCTAGCAAAAGGTGGTATCGGCGCACCAGCAGGAGCAGGTCTCTCTGCACCGGCCTCCTAATGATCCTCGGCATCTAGCATGCCCTGATCATCATCATGATCCACACCTGGATTATGTGGTGGTATCGGCATGTTCTCACCATCAAAAGACCCAATGTCTGCAAAATATATACAAGTACACAACAATAATTAAACAATTTCACTACACAATTTAATAAAAACAAGTTAAAGAACATGTTAGAATAAATTTAAATAAAATAGTAATATTATCTCTATCATCCGGCAGCTCATCATCTGTGAAGAGGATGTTGGCACACCCTCGCCAATCCAATCCAGCATAAGGACAAGGGATCATAATTAAGGGATGTAGCTCGTCAACACTGGCTAGCAACTCCAATGCATCATGTGATATCCTCGCTGTAAACACAGTCTCGCCCCTCTTGGGCATCATCTGCCCCCACATGTGCATATGTGCCTCGAACATCGGCCTACGAGGCTGCCGAACAAAAGTAGGCCTCGTCTCTAGAAACCTCCCAAAAAATAAACAAAAAATCTTTGAATAAAAAGGGAAGTTGACCCTCCCTTGTGCATGAGCACGACATCTATCTAAGGCTGTACAGAACTGCCGCAAAAAAATGGCAGACCACCTAACAAGTCGTGGCTCCTGTACTAAAGAATCAACATAATATAGAAGCTAGAAAATAATGTGTTTTCCATCACTGGTGTTGTGTGAAATGGTCTAAATCAAAAGTGAGAGGCACCTCACCTCCTCACTACCAAATGCACCAATACATAACTGACCTCCGGAGACCTGAAAATCTGAAGGAGATAGCATATCTGCGCTAATGTATCTCTAGGAGTACACCAACTAAATCCCTGTTGCATAGCCAACTAGAACTTTTGGGAATGAGGGAAAATCCACCCCTCTCCTCGATAGCCCTATAATGAAATATATGTCCTCCTTAGTGGGCGTGTAGCACTGGTTAGGACCAACCCCGAAAGCCTATCGGTGGGCATTCCACTTGCGGATAAGATGTCTCAAAAACACACCATGGCCCTTTAGGGAAGTAGCCTCCTCATAGAACTTGAGGAGGCCTACCTGCCTTAGGAGCCCCTGGGTAGCTGGTGTAATAAGGCGAGGGTACGCATCTCTCTCCCTCTCTCGTGCCTCCCACAGGCGAACCATGTCATGCTGCTCCGCCTGTTGCTGTTGTTGTTCCCCCTCTTCTCTTTGAATGATTGACATATTAAATACAATTTTTTTATTAAATGAGACATGTATTTAGGAATATACATATATAATTTTTTTTGGAAAAAAAAAAAAAAATCGGTGCGCCACAAAAAAACAGTTATGCACCGGTTCCAGTGCGTCTTTTTTGTCGTGCACTGATGGCGGTGCACCAGATGATATTCAATGCACCGGAGGTGGTGCACCTGAAAATTTGCAGAGCACCATTTACTATGTACAGTGTCAGGAGTGCGGTGCACTGACTAAAATATACGCCCCAGTGCGTATAGTTGGGTCAACGCACCAACCTCCTGACATCATTACATAGTCAACGGTGTGGTATTTTACTAGACCGCACCATTGACCTTGTCGAAATTCTGAATGCCAAGCGCTGACAAAAATACCCGCAGCAGGGTGGATATTTAAGTCAACGCACCGCGTTGCCGCTATTCCACATGGTCAACGGTGCAGCCGGGTAAACGACCGCACCACAGTTTTTTAACAATTTTAAAATAACACAATGCGTCTTTCGGTACTGCCCCGGAATCGGTGCGGATACCGTTAGCACCGGTTGCGGTGCAAGCCGAACAGCTCAAGCACACCACGCGACAATTTTTTTCTTTCTTTTAAATGGTTATTTTTAATGTTATTTGAAATTCTAATCCACTAAAAAGCTTAATTATGGAAAAACAAGAAAAATACTTGTACATTTGGCCGTCGAGGAGGCATATTGGCTGTAGAATTTGCAAAAGAAAATTTGCCCACCGTTTTGCAAAATTCAAGCTGGAGATTGGGGGGAAATGCACAGCAGCAGTGCATGCATTAGGTGCAATGGGAGCACCAATGTCAGGGC
Organism: Pinus albicaulis; assembly: GCA_034641835.2. Lineage (NCBI taxonomy): Eukaryota > Viridiplantae > Streptophyta > Pinopsida > Pinales > Pinaceae > Pinus > Pinus albicaulis. Next base: position 1,633,540,315 of record CM076580.1, on the reverse strand, counting down.
GGCTCAGACAAGGATAAATTCCACCGGTGCTTGAGAGATCTGGAGCATTGAGAAAGTGAAAATTGTTGTTTTTTGGCCGTATTTATTTATTTATTTTTATTTAAACCTGTTCCGGTGCACGGGATTTTATAGGCGCACCAGTGCGGTTTATTAAGATCACACCAGGCAGTTGCTGTTTTTGCGTGGTGTTTTATGACGCACCGGTGCGGTAGATCTGTAAAGCACCGGTGCACTACAGTAATAAGACGCACCAGGCAGGTGTGTACGGAGTGCATGGTGTACAGTGTGCTAATGTTTTGTGTGCACCGGTGCTTTCTCTTGTTGAGCATACCGGTGCGGTTGAGGATGATAAGCGCACCAAACAAAAAACATCCGCAAAAACCTTTGCCCGCCAACCTCCTCTAGTAACCTCCTTTAGAAACAGATTTCTAGGGTATTTTTATAAGGGGTTCCTAAAAAACATCCACTAGAGGGTCTTTCCCTTGTAGTGAACTCAAGTGTTTTCAAAAAATCTCCCAAATGGAAAAATTATTTTGACTCTGGAAAATTGTAAAACCTTTAAAATGACACTAGAGAGGCTCTTCAAGAAGGAGGAAATACCAAGTCACAACCTTCATAGCTATGAATTAACACATTTAATTCAAAGTGCACCTACAGAGTGAAAAATAGCACTAATTAAGAAGTTTGAAACAAATTTCTTTCTGGTTAATGTTTGGTTTTACGAGGAATGCAAAAATGGAAAGGAGAACATGGAAAGATTCAAACAAGGATAACATAAAACTCAAAGCTTACAAGTAGATATTAAGAAAGAAAAAGGTTGATTTCATGGTTTCAAGGAGGAAAGAACTATTCTTCCTTTGGAAAAATAACTCCAAATTATTTTGGAAGGAACTCCAATCGAGAAAGATGCATACTTAAAATAGTAGTACAACTTCTAAATGGTTTGACTATGCAAGACAACTCTATGAGCAAGATCCTAAGGTTGACCCTCCTCCCTTGGTCAACACTGATATTAAACTCTTCATAGTGCAAGAGGTAGAGATGGGTATCAAGAATTTGGGTGTTGGAAAAGAAAAAGACTTAGTTGAACTCCAAGCAGAGTATTTAAAGTGGGGCTCAAAGATTCTTGCACCTCACATTACAAAAAAATTCAACAACATCATATAACAGGGGTTCCCCACAGATTGGACAACTAGTCTAGCATTACCTCTTTTTAAGAGTGGTGATGTCAATAATCCCTCCAATTATAGAACCATAATTATAAACCCATTATTTGCAAATGTATTTGGAAGCATGCTAGAAAATAGAATTAGCAAGTGGGCACAAGAAAGAGATAAGCGTGCTAAAGTGTAAGCAGGTTTTAGACCTAAACATTTCACACTTGATCATTGCATAAATTTAAAGCACATAATTGAAAAGGTTTGGGAGAAAAAGGATGAAGCCTTTTGTTGTTTTGTTGATTTCAGAAAAGCATTTGACACAGTTCCTAGGGATAAGCTTTGGAACATAATAGAGGAACTTGGGGTTCCTAGACATTTGAGAGCAACTATACATAGGATGTATGAAGAGGTGAGAGTCAAAATTAGAACTTCAGCAGGAATTTCTGAAAGTTTTAAAAGTGATATCGAGATCAAACAAGGTTTCCCACTGTCTCCTACCCTTTTTAGTTTATATATCGACAAGCTTGAGGAGTGACTACATTCACAACGGGGTGATGAAATCCATCTAGGCAAGTTTGTTATAAAACGTCTTTTGTATGCAGATGACCTTATTCTAATTGCTAAATCTACTCTTGGTTTGCAAGAACACTTACTAGCTCTTGAGCATTTTTGTAGAAGGGTGGGGATGTAATTCAATATAAGAAAAACAAAAGTAGTGGTTTTCTCTATAAAAAAAAAAGCATAACTGACATAAGTTCTACTTTGAAGGCAACATTCTAGAAAAAGTTGTGGTTTACAAATACCTCGGAATTGACTTCAACAAAAATCTAAGTTGGGATGGTTGTGGAAAGAAAAGAACTTTGGGGGGGGGGGGGTGTGGAAAGAATTTTATGCTTTTTAAAATAGGTGTAGAGAGGTAGATTTATGGGAATTCCAGTGATTCTCTATGGTTGTCAATTGTGGGCTTGCGGTACATCCGACATGCAGTGGAAACAAATTGAGAAAATTCAGAAGCGTTTGATTACAAACAAATTTAAAATTAAAAGTGCAGTTCCTTATGATATCTTGATAAGTGAAACAAGGGCTACTCCTATTGAAACAATTGTTATGTTGTGAGTCATAAGGTATTTAAGAAAAAATTAAGCAAATGGGAGAGGGTAGATGGCCTAAGGTTGTCTTTAATGACATATTGTGCAAAAGAAAGAAGACGTAAATGCAACAAAATAAAAAATTGTTTAATAAATGGGGTATTTGCTTGAACATGTGTCTCATAAACGGTAAAGAGATAAAATATTTTGTTATGGATAAGTTCCAAAAGCATAATTGGGACAAGGAGCTAGGGAGAAAGAAAAAGTACTATATTGAAGTGTTTAATCCCACTCATAATCATCAACAAAAAGCATACATAGAGACCAATATTTCTTGGAGAGCCAAGATTCTTATTGCCTAGTTAAGGACTAATGCTCATCAAATTCATTATGAAACAAGGCGCTGGAAAAGTCCAAAAGCAGGGTGGGAGGAAAGAGTGTATTTTTTATTCTTCTGGAAAAGTGGAAACAAAAAAGTATTTCATTTTAGAATGTGAGTGATCGAGACTTATGAAGGAACGCAATAAAATATAGAAATACACAGAAATGAAAATATGCAGCAGAAACAAGAATTCATTTCAATAATATCTCACAACCGAAATATTCTTACAGACAAAATGGAAATAAACTAGCTAGGGCATTGGTAGCTTATCTCTGAGAAGAGATGTGGCGACTAACTACCTCTTAACTGTGTTACAATGAGGCTCTAAGGCCTATATATTATTGAGAAACAATGGAAAACCATAAACATCCAAAAACCTAACCGTAAGAGATGAAACGCCAGACTATGGGCCTCATCGAGATAAATTGGTACATCAATTTCCCAGGGTTGTAACTTTGGCATACTATCTTCGTTTAATGCACATGATACATCGATAGAAAGATCTATCCAAGGACTAAAACTGTTGACAATGAATGTCAAGTTTAGAAAAATCATATTTTCTGGACCTTTCATGCCCAAAAAATGTCATTTAGGGCCTCCAAACGGCTCCTGAATTTTAGGACCCGAAAAATTGCCAAAAATAGTAAATTGTGCTACAATTAAGGAAACTGAAAACTGAAAGAAACAATGGTGGGGGTCCAAGTGGAATAGGCAGGTGGCCACCAATATCGACTTGGATAATTCCTCCCCCCTTAGGAAGCAATGGTCCCCATTGCATTAAGTTTCTCCATGAGATGAGGAAACTTCTACTGAACTTGGTCCCTGGTGAGGCACTTGCCCTGGTGAAGGAGTTGGTCTGTTTTGACAACTCAATATAGATGGATCCTTTGTTGACGGGTGTTCTTGATCTGTGTGTCCATAATCCGATTAGTTGTGGCTTGTTCCATGCAGTCTGGGTTTAACTCTGTTGGTGTGATTTGGTTTTCCATGTCAAATGTGTCCAGTAGAGGTGGAAAGTAGGGCCGAAGGCAGTCCACATTGAACACTGGGTGTAGACCAAGGAATAGTGGAATATTGATCTTGAAGGAATTGTCCCCTACAGCCTTGGTGATGGTGTGTGGCCCATATTGGAGTAGGCGAAGCTTGCGGTGGGGTCCAGCGAGGCGCTCCTTCTGCAAATGTAGCCACACTATGTCCCCACCTTGAAGTTGTGTGGCACCCGATGTTGATCATGCCACTGATTGTACTTAGCATTGGCTTTGTCCAATATGTCATGAACATGTTGGCGGATGTACTCAATGTGCTCAATTAATTTTTTCACCTTGGCAGCTTCAGACTGGACATGAGCCGAATCAACCTGAGTAGCTGAAAATGGCATGGCTACGTGAATGGGACATAGTGGCTGGAATCCCAAACCCACCTGAAAGGGGTTATAGTTGGTTGAGTTGTGGAGGGCCCAGTTATAAATATGTTGTACATAGGGGAGGCTCTCATCCCATGTGCGTGGATTCTTTGAGTTGTACATGTGTAGAATGTGTATGATCATCTTGTTGATGACCTCTGTCTGGCCATCAGTTTGGGGATGGAAAGTTGTGGTCTTGGTGAGATTGGAGTTTAGCATTGATCAGAGGCTGGATCAAAATGTACTGAGGAACCTGTTGTCCCAATATGAGATGATAAATTATGTGATCCCAAAGTGTACGCACACTCGCTCAAAGAAGAGTTTAGTAGTGGCTTCTGTTGTGATATTCTTCTTGCGGGCCACCATAATGTCCATCTTCGAGAATCTGTCGACGACCACAAAAACACAGTCGTTGCCATGCTTTGTAAAAGGAAGGCTCGACATGTAATCCATGGATATGGATTCCCAAGGTCGACTATGGGTAGGCAGTAGAGTATAGAGGCCTTGCTTCTTGATGGTCAGTTTGGCAATGGCGCAGGCTATGCAAGATCTGATGTACTTCCCGACATCTTGTCGAACTTTTGGTCAATAGAAATACTTCTACAGTATTTCCATTGTTTTCTTAACCCCGAAATTCCCTGCGAACCGATTGTAGTGCACTTCCCAAATCATCTTGGCACGCTCGCTTGAAGGAACAAAAAGGTGTCCCAGGTGACATAGCAGTGCATCCTGAAGGTGAAAAATTGGAACTCAGTTACCCTCCAAGAGTTTCTTATATGTGTGGACGAATTTTGGATCACTCTTGTAGAGAAGCAGCTAATCAAAAGTCTTGTGCCCACAAGAGTTGAGCACGGTGGCTAGCACCACGATAGGTGGTCGACTAAGGTAGTTTGTAACATTATTGGTGTTTCCATTCTTGTACTTGATGTTCAAATGAAATCGTTGCAGATATGTGGACCACTTCTGATGGCGATCATTCTACAACTTCCCTTATGTCTGTATGAACTACAGGGTTCGGTGGTTTGTGTGGATGATCGTTTCCTTCCCCAAAATGTAATGCTTCCATTGTTGTCAAGCCTGCACAATGAAATACATTTATTTGTCATAAGTTGGATACTTTCATACTGTGTCGGACAATGTCTCACTATGATATGCCACCGAATGCCCCTGTTGAGAAATAACTCCCCCAATAGCATAGTTAGAGGCATCTGTCTCGATATCATATGTTTGTTGCAAGTATGATAATGTGAGCAATGTGGCAGAGCAGAGGCAATGTTTTCCCTCTTCAAACACCTTCTATTGAGATTCAAACCAAAATAATTTTTCTTTCACTCCTCCCTTGGTGACTTGACTCAAGGGTAAATTTATATGAGAGAATCCCAACATGAAACTGCGGTACAAATTAGCAAGACCCATAAAGTTGTGGAGCTATGTTAGAGTGATTATGGCTGGCCAATACCGAATTACTTGGATCTTGGCTGGATCCACATGCACCCCCCACTCATCAATAATGTATCCTAGATACTGAACCTGGGTCATGCCAAAAGTGCACTTCTCCAAATTGGCACACAACTTGTGTTGTTGTAGTGTTTGGAGGACCTGTTGGATGTGGTGGAGGTGATCTTCTCAAGTTTGGCTAAAGATTAGGATTTCATCCAGGTATACTACTACAAATGAGTTGGTGAATGGCTGCAAGATGTCATCCATGAGCCTCATGAAGGTTGTAGGAGCATTTGTCAACCTGAAAGGAATGACTAACCATTCGAATAGGCCCTCCTTTTCTTTGAAGGCAGTCTTCCACACATATGAGGATTCGATTGGTACCTAGTGATACCCAGACTTCAATTCAGTCTTTCTAAAATATTTCCCCCCCTTGAGTTGGTCTAGAAGGTCATCAATTCGTGGGATCGGGTACCTATTCTAGACAGTGGTCTTGTTCAATGCCCGATAGTCAATACAGAGTCTCCAAGTCCCATCCTTCTTCTGCACCAACACGATCGGGCTCCCACAGGGTGATGAACTCGGCTGGATGTGACCTTTCTGCAGCAGCTGTTGAATCTGTCTCCTTATTGGCTTGAGGGGTCCTAACCCAAGTTCGAAGTTGAGGTTAACCAACAAAACCCTCTTACTACTGGCCCTTTCGGCAATGACCTACTTGCGCGAGTCAAAGTCTCACCTGAAGCAGTATGGGGGGGTGTTGGAACCAGGTTTCCACACCCTTAGAGAGGTTTGAATGATGTGGGTGCCTTTAGATCCCAAATAACCATAAACAGACCTTCGTAATAGCAACCCTAACCAGTAAACCCTTACAGACAGATTTAGGTCAAATATGCATAATACCTTGCACAAGTTAACACAACATCTAGAATCAAAGTAATAACCATTAACACATAATATCATAACCATATATCATCAGATCCATTCAAAAAACATTCATATAAACCCAAACACAGTTGCACAAGAGATCTATTTGTAGACAGTACAGAACTCAGAACTAAGATGCAAAAACATTCATAACATAAACAATAGATGCATATAGAACTCAGATATTTGTAACAAAATTCCTTTATTGATATCATTTCAGATCCTTCATACAAAACCCTTCAACAATCCGCACACACAGCCAGCAGGATCCACACATAGCAGGATTAAGGTCTTCACACACATAGCCAGGAGGAGCCTTCTACCCAGACAAATCTGCACAAAATTATCACAAAGTCACCAGATCTAAAATTCACATTCAGACATATCAAAAAAATGTCTTCTTAGACTTGATCTAGACATCTATTTATACTATTATCCTGCGCTACTCTATGGTCCACAAACCGTGGTTTGCGAACCCTTGATCTACCCCTTTGACCCGCTACACTTCATGAGGGGCTTTGACCCACCCCAAAGCCCCCGCGTACGACTACACTATTACAAAAATATAGCAAAAATAGTCGAACTTAGGGGACCCCACTCCAACACTCTTGATTTCATCGTTATCCAGAACAGAGTGTCGATAGATTGGTCCATTGGGAAACGACGCACCTGGGGTCAGATCTATGGGGTGCTTGACCTGATAGTGCAAAGGTACCCCTGTGGGTGAGGTGAATATGTCCCCATACTCCTCCACGACCTTGTCCATTTTTTGTTTTCGTGCGAAGGAGCCCTGTCTGGAGGTCGTGGCCACAATCTTCTTCTTGCTCTGAGGGCAAATCCTTAGGTAAACAAATTTCCCAGTTTTGGAAAATTCATGAACCGATAAATACCTTTCTAATAGATTCAAATATCTATCTATGACATCTGCATCTATTTGGCCCTCAAATATGGGAATGTCAAAGTTTACTTTTACCTTAAAAGGAGTTGCGCCTCTAGAGTGGCTACTGGATGCAAATACGCCGCTAGTGGGCAGTTGTTTAAGAATCTGGGAAAAGTTATCCATCATCATGTTCCTTTGTTTCTCGAGGGCCTCCTTGAGCAACATTTTGATAATATCTCCTGCTCCCTCATCTTTCTTTTCTTCCCCCATGGGCGGATGTCGGGGTTTGTGAGGTTGATCTTGCAAAGGTTCAACCAGATCAAGTCCTAACTCCTTATACCTCGACCTCCTTGGAGACATGCAAAGAAGGATCGAGAAAGAGAAGACCACTCTGATACCATTGATCCAGAATTATCTAGGAACACAATAAAATATATAAATACACATAAACGCATAGATGCAACATAAATAAGACTTCATTTCATTAATATCTCATAACTGAAATATTCTTAGAGACAGAATGGAAATAAACTGGCTAGGGCGTTGGTAGCTTATCTTTGAGAAGAGATGTGGAAACTGCCTACCTCTGAATTGTGTTACAATGAGGCTCAGAGGCCTAAATATTATTTAGAAACAATGGAAAACCATAAACATCCAAAAAACTAACCCTAGGAGATGAAACACCAGACTATGGGCCCCGTCGTGGTAAATTGGTACATCAATTTCTCGGGGTCGTAAATTTGGCATACTATCTCTGTTTGATGCACATGATACATCGTTAGAAAGATGTATCCAAATAATAAAACTATTGACAAAGAATATAGAGTCTGGAAGACTCATATTCACCGAACCTTTCATACCCAGGTTCAGGACCCGAAAAACTGCCAAAAATAGTAAATTGTGCTACAATTAAGGAAACTGGAAAACTAAAATAAAAAATGGTGGGGGTCCAATTGGAATATGCAGGTCACCACCAATATCCACCTAGATCAGTGAGGCCTTCAAAGACAGCAAGGAAAGTTAAGCAGGTATTCTAGTAGCTAGGTCTTGGGATAATCTATTCAGCGAGGGGTTTGTCAAGAAGTTGAGATTGTTTATTGTGAAACTTCATAGGAAAAGGGCCGAATACAACAACTATATGAAGAAGAAATTTGTCCCATAGGCTAGGCTTTAGCCTCATGGACGTTAAAATAATTTATTTCTTATTTCTTTATAAGACTCTTGAAATGAAGAAAAAACAACCCCTTTTCGGTGGATACGCGTCTGAGGAAGATTCACATACAAGAAAAAAATAATTTCAATGTATGTGAGGTTAAAAATAGACTAAGGGATAGACTGTCTCGCATTCAATCCCTACTTTCCTTGAAGGCCTCACAGTCTAAATGGAATGCGTTTTTGTTTCCACTTTTTTCAAACGACAAAATTTACACTCTCTTTCCTCCCAAACTTCTTTTGGTCTTTTCCAACATCTAGTTTCACAAAAAAGTTTATGAGTGTTATTTCTTAACTAACGATAAGAAATTTAGCTCTCCATAAGATATTTTCCCTTATGTAGGATTTTTTATGATGATTAGAAGTGGGATTAAACTCTTCAATATAATACTTTCTCTTTCTTCCTAGCTCTATATCTCAAGCACCCTCGTGGAACTTATCCACAACAAAAGTCTTTATATCTTTACTATTCCAGGCACATGTTAAAGTAAATATCCCACCTTGTGGAACTTATCCATAACAAAATTCTATGTCATCTTTCCTCTTCCATTTTCTCATTTTTTTTAAAATATTGCATGAGTCACACCATAGTAATTGTTTAAATAGGAGCAACCCCCATTTCAATTAGCAAGATATCATCAGGAACTGAAATTTTAATTTTGAACTTGTTTTTAATCAAGCGTTTCTGAATTTTCTCAATTTGTTTCCACAGCAAATCAAATGTATTGTTGGCCCATAATTCACAACCATATAGAACCACCAAAATAACTAAAATCCAAAAATGGGTTTGGGTGGTCTTCCAATCTCATATCTATGCCTCTCTGCATCTATTTTGAAAAGCACAAAATGCTTTCCAACCTTCAAAAGTTATTTTCTTTTTGTAGCTTCCCCAACTTAGATTTGTGTTGAAGTGAATTCCAATTTGTTTGTAATCTGCGACTTCTTCAAGATTTTTTCCTTCAAAGTAGAACTTATGTTGGCTATGTTTTCTTTTGTTAGAGAAAACGACCACTTTCGTCTTACCAATATTGAATTTCATCCCCACCCTTATACAAAAACTCTCAAGGTAAATTAAGTGCTCTTGTAATCCAAGTGCATATTAACAATCGGAATAAGGTCATCCACATACAAAAGAAGTCTTATAACAAACTCAATAAAATGGACACCATCACTTCCTTATAATTTTAACCACTATTCGAGTTTGTTAACATATAAAACAAAAAGGTTAGGGGACAATGGGAACCCTTACTTGACCTCGATATCACTCCTAAATTTTTTAGAGATGACAGCTAAAGTTCCGATTTTAACTTTCACCTCCTCATACAACCTATGGACAACTGCTCTAACAAGCATCAGAACCCCAAGATCCTCTATTATGTTCCAAAGCTTATCCTTAGGGATTGTGTCAAGATATTTTTTGAGATCAATGAAGCAACAAAGGCTTCATTTTTCTCCCAAAATATTTCAATGATGTCCCTTAAAGTTATGATGTGTGTCAGGGTCCTATAAATATAGGATTCATAATTTTGAATTGACTCTTGATAGTCTTGTAAATATGTACATACCTTGCTTTCTGCAAGTTGTTTTCCCATATTTTGAAAACATAAAATAAAAAATAAAAATTCAAAAAGAGGGTAAAAGTCCCAAAACAAAGATCAAAGGACTTAAAAAATACATATACCCCAAAAGAAAAAAAGATGAAATAAAACATGAAAGTGTGAAAGTCCAAATGCCACTAATTTTTACTTTTTGCTGATGATTATGGCAGAGTGTCAATAAATGCCATAATCCATGATGAGTTGAACTGTGTAAACTTGACTTGTCATGTTTTCAATTTTCATGTTTTAGATAGTGAATAAAGATTAGTCAGACAGTTTAATCCTAACTAATCAGTAGATAGGTAGAGAATAAAGAGGAGCTCATCAGTTTAATCTAAGCCCTCAAATGATATAAAGTAGATTTAGATAGTTTTTATGCTTTTCAAAAGAATAAAATGTTTCAAGGATGCAAGCTCAAATGCACCTGCAAAAAGGAAGAAAAAATGTTAGATAAAGTTGGGTAGGTAGAAAGAAGTGGGAAAAAGCATGTAATATTCATCACCAAGAAAAAAATCACTAATTTCCCCTCCCCTGTAAGTATTAAGTGTTCTAGACTATCAGTCAAACAGGCTCAGAGCATTTCTCTGACTTTTGTTGGGACCGGACCCAAGGCTCGATGACTAGTTAGTTGAAAATGTTGAATTCTTATGTTATATCCCCATTTACCATTATTTATCCCACATTCATAAATTTTAACTCATTTTCATAAGTAAGGACTCATTCTTACTTAATGAAACATAAAACCCCATTTAATTAACTTCCTTCATTCAGAAAACATACAAAACCCTCAAAAATACTTTATCCTAAGTAAATTGGTGAAATGATGAAATGACAAGCTTTGCTTTATTTATTCACTTTACTTAGTCATTTTGTGTATTTTTGTATATTCCTTTCCCCTTGCCATATTAACTTCTAACTTAGTTTATTAATTCCCTAAACTACACCTTATCCTATTTTTATAAATCCCTATATCTAAATATCCCCAAAAACCCACTATTATAAAGATTTTGGACCAAAGTCATTATTCACATGTTGAAATAAAACCCAAATAATGCGCCCTTTGGTCTAAAACTAACTTTAAGTAAATACTCCGCCCCCTATGGTTATAGACCCTTCATTGGTTTAAAAATATATAATAATATAAACCCCGCATCCATATCCATTAAACAATATATAAGTTATAACCTTATATAAATGTTTTTTACCCATCTGCGCGTATATAAGTTCCCCGATCCCACCATTTTAATTCATCGCATCTTCCCTTTCAATCCTGACCCTTCGCATTCATCCCTCATATCCAATGGCAGATATACAATATCGCATTGAAAAAGTGATCGATCGCCCGAACTCCAAAAGCACGCGAAATGGGTGGTTTCGCGATACCTTTCCCATCCACCTGGCCTACATTCATTCGATCGCGTGCATTTTGAATAAAACAGCTTACCACTTGAACCTTGCACGATAACCACTGTTTGGTTTTGCGTTTAAATTCCGAAACCAATTCCCTCCTGATGCGACAAAAATTTAATGCTGATTAAATGCGACCAATATGTATCGTTAAAACCTTTGAACAAACATTCATTATTTCCTTATTGTGCGTTCTAACCCTCTGCATTGCCTCCTGACTGTCAAAAAAGCCCTGTATAAAGCCTTTTGAGCCCCTGGTTGCCATTGTTACGCCAAAAACCTTTGAAGTTGCTAAAATATACCTATGAAGACTGTTGAGGAGCTATGCATCACTCCAGATAAACTGCTGAAGCCAACATTTCAACCAAGAATCGTGAAACCCTTTATCCTCTGCGTGCCTTTTCAAGAAAATTTAATCAATTTTCAGAGTTTAAGAATCCATTTTAAAGATCTAAAAGGCTAAAAAACCCTGAATATACCCTGAATCACTATTTCTCTATCAAGAAACGCAGAAAAACCAAAAGAGAATATCCTTGACCAAATTTGCTCAATTATCCCTCTATTAAAGAAAATTACTCCGGCAAACAATCTAATCTTGCAGAAGTAACCCAAAATTGCCTAAAAAACAGAGTTAAACCTCCATAGACATATCTCATTCCACGGGTCTTTCAAAAAACCTTCAATCACCTCCCTACAGAACTGGATTTCATTAACAAATTGTTTGATTTTTGCAGGTTGTTATCAGAATATGGATTTGGACCAACAATTTTAATACTAGTTGACAAAATTGTTCGCTCCTAATTCTCAGATTTTAATTCAAAAGCTTCATTCAAAAAACAGTTTGTATACAAAGAAAGAATAAAATCAAGTCAGAGAGAGATCAAAATGTTGAAATGTGCACAGTTAATGGTAAAAGTGAAATCAAAATTCACAATGACAGTGAAAACGAAACAGTCAAAGAGCATCAGAGTTAAAGTGTATCAGGTAAAAGTCAGAGTGAAAGTTAAAACAAAGTTACAGAGCAGTCAAGGTAAAAAATTAAAAGTAAAAACAGAGTCAGTAATGGTAAAAAGAGATGAAAATACTTTCACCAACAATGAATTTTATCCAAAGTGAAAGTAAAACAGTTAAAAGAACAAAAAGGTGAAAAGATGAAAACATAACAAGAAGGAACATTTTTGCAGAAATTTCATGTTTAAGTCATTGTTTTGCAGAAACTATTGTGACCAATCCAAGATGAATTTTTCAAAAATGAAGGAGTTTTATGTTCTTAAGTTGTCCAACTACAAAAACCTCTCTCACTTTTCTAATAGCCATCATGGGTTGGGAAATATTAAACAATATTGGAAAGAACTTTTTGCCGAAAATTCCTGTTAAGTCATAATTTTGCAGAGCATATTGTGGCCAATAAGAAATACATCTTACAAAACTGAAGGAGGTTGTTGTTTCGAACAGATCCACATACAAAAACATATCTCACTTTGTGCACAACTATTACAGAATGAAAGATACATGTGCATATTTATAGCCTATTGTTCAGACTCTGTAAAACTCTGTTTTACACATATTTTTGCAGAGCCTATTGTGAACAACTGGAGAAGAATTTTCAAAAACTGATAGAGTTTTATCTCACCAACATTTTCATATACAATAACCTCTTTAACATTTTACTTATCTATTTCGACTTGAGAAATACAAAGGTATAACTGGACCCCAATTTTGCAGAATTGCTGGAGCAGAATGCACAAAGAAAGGAAACAGTTAGTGACTTGGTTTCCTCATCATCAAATAAGAGTTGAGATCAAATTTAAATTCTCTTCTTAGTCATCATATATCCATGAGCATAGTGCCAAATAGGTTCATTAGTTTTTAGTGTCCTTTTATTAATTTCTATTTATGTAAAACAATTGGAGATATTTGTAAACCAATCTTGATATTTTTTCAAGATATTCTAGTTTAGAATTTGTATAAATACTTCACTCTTTGAAGTATTTTGTGTGGAATAAAATTTCTAAGATTACTATAGACTTTTTTCTGATACATTGGAGGCGTACATGTGTTGATTTCGAAGTAGCAGACTGGACAACGCTAACTGGGCATCATAATTCAGGATTCTTGCGATAAGTTATAGAGTAAAATGCATCTCTTCTTGTTATTATTTCATTTCTGAGTTCCATAATCATTAACTTGATTCATTGAATGAGTAACTAGGAATATTACTTCAGGACTAGTTTATGGCTCCCTGTCTTAACCAAGTTACCATTTAAATGTTTTGAACTAATTTCCAGTGTTAGGAATTCTTAACTGCTCCTACTCCCATTTGACTTCTGCCTCCTTCCTCTATTGTATGGATCAAAGGATCCTTCATTTCCCTTTGCCCGACTTCACCATTTCGTCAAAAACCTTTTACCCAAAGCTCTAACGGTTATCTATCTTGCCTTGAATACATTTGCATCCTTTTGGCCTTGCCTTCTAGCGCTGCTATTTAGACTTAGACTCCATTAGCCCAATGGTCAAGTAGATTTCTCCTTAGTTTACCTTTAAGTGTTTTTTACCCACCAAAACCTTTAAAAATAGAACCAATTTTTCTATCATAACTAGCCTAAAAACATAAATAAGAAACAAAGATAAATCTTAAAGAGAGAGCCCTCTCTGAATTCTAGGAAGGCTAGATCCCAGAATTCAAAGTAGGTTTGTGGCTACCTTGGACTATTTCTCTTGAACCTGGAGAAATTGCTGAGTGATAACATAATGGCACCCATACTGGGGAAGACTAACATTTTCTTCAGAAATATTTTACAAGTTCAAATCTGATCTATGATGGTGGACAGTGATCAGATACACAAAGGTTAAAATCATCCACCTGGCGACTCCAACTCTATTTCACAATCAAGACTCCACTGGAGGAATGAACCTGAAAGAACAATATGGAAAGATTAGGCTTTCAACTTGGATCTTAATCCAAGAAATTACGTTCTTTCTCATTAAGAATTATTTTCAATGTATATTGTATATTATAGAATATCTTAGATTAGTTTTTAATTATTTTCCTTTGAATATTGTAAATAATAATTCTCCTAATCTGTTTGAGCAGCTTTCTTCTTAATCTAATGATGACCATTTTCCAATTAAGAAGCCTCAAATAATCAAGAATAATCTTACAATCCCTGTGCATATTCTTGTACCATATAAAGTTCCAGATATATATAAGCCCCTTATTTTACCTCTTATACTCCATGATTTTCATAAAAAATACTACAAACATTTTCCTATATTTGATGGAGAGAATAGTATCACTGCCCAAAAACATATTCAAGGTTTTGATAATCATGTGTATTTATTTGAGATTGATGAAGATGACATTAAAATCAGACTTTTTTCTCTTTATTTGCAAAATAGAGTAAAAATTTGGTTCAAGAATCTCCCTAATGCAAGCATCTCAAATTTCCAACAGTTTGTTAAATTTTTCCTTGATAGATGGATAATAAAATTTAATCCTTTTGTGATCATGGAATAATATAATCAGTTAAAAAGACATCCAAATGAAATAATACAACAATTTTCTGATAGATTTAATCAAGTTTATTATTCAATGCCAGAAAATATTAGACCTGCTCATGATTCAGCTCTCTTGCATTATCCAAGTGCCTTTGATCTAGAAATATAATTTCGGTTAAGAGAAAGAGATCCAAAAACACGTGTACAGATGCAGAACATTGCATTTGATGTAGAAGTTAATCTACAAATCATATAGGAAAAGTTGAAATTAGAAGAAGAGGAAAAGAAAAACATTACAGAGGTAAAAATCAGCCTTTTGGTAAGAAAACTAGATGAAAGAATACAAAAGATCACAATGAAAGATGAATTTTTTGTTCAAAATCACCTTGGTACATTTACTGAAGAAATAGAAGAGGTTAATACCCATGAACATATTCCTACTAATTCCAATTATCATAGAACATAAAATGGATTTACAGATCAATATGTGGAAGAGGAATCTACTGATTTAATATTTGTGTTTGATGGCATTCCTTCTTTTGATGATTTTCCTAAGTATGATCATTATGATGATAGTTATGTTCTCCAAACTCAAGCTAAATTTATAGAGAAATCATAAGCTAGTTTGTGGGATGAGGAAATGTAATTTCAGCATATTGAAGATAGTGATCAGCCAATACAGATCAGCCATGAGAGTGAGGAAGAAAGAGTAGAAAATGTGGAAATAAGTAAAGATTCTTTACCTATTTTTTTTTTCTTCATTTCAGTTCATTAGAGACAACTTTCATGCCATCAATAATCATCAGCCTTTAGATATTGTTATCGACAACAAAGAAGATATTGAAACTATTGATCAAGATTTTTCAGTTTCATAATTGCAGTTATCAGTTCCCATTGAAATAAATGATCAAATGACACAAGAAAGTTCCATACCACTATGTTTTGAATCATTTCAGTGTTTAAAGGAAATATGTTATAACATATTTAAAGAAAAGGATGAGCAACTTGTTGAAGTTTATGAAGTCCCATGGAATCCTATATGCCATAGGTTGCAGCAATTTTCCCAAGTTTTTCATGATCCAATAGCTGATATGTTGGATATTGAATTCATTCAAAGCATTCCTCTATTAACTAACTATGAATTTCAAAATCAAGATGATACAGGTTTCAACAATCAAACATTACAATCATTAGGAATATCATCAGAAATCTTATCTGAAATTTTGCAGGGAGATAAAGATGAAAATAAAATTTCAGATTCATGGCATGGAGGCCATCCCGAATAGATGTATAGTTATTTAGATCAGTTAAACATCAGTGTATATATTTTGGAAGATCCTTTTGTACAATTTCTAGAGTCAAAAAAGGAAATCAAGTGTTTCCTTATCCTCCCATTTGTTGACAAGTTTCTAATAGGTTACAGAAGTACAATTTTAATAACCAACAAGAAAATGCAACAAAATATATCAAAGTACATAATTATTGAATGGTTTCATTGGCTATTTCATTTTACCTAACCAATAGTTGGTCAGTTAATTAGAGTAAGTATGTAGGATTTCAACTTATTTCAGTTTTCAGTTTTCAGCTAGTTTGAAACAATTCATTAAGGTTTGAAGCCAAGGAAAAGACCCTAAAAAATTAATGATTTAGTAGTGTGGTTTGAAGGTTGCAGCTCCTTTTAGTCTCAGATCAGATTTCAGTTTGCAGAAAAAGGTGTAAATTCAGTTCAAGAGTTTTCAGTCACAACATATGCATGTTTTAGATTGGCCCAATGGATCAGGCTACTAGTCGACGGTGTTCTTGACATCTCACAAGGAGATGCCATCCCCATGTGAAGCCGCTGTTAGGGTCCTATAAATATAGGATTCATAATTTTGAATTGACTCTTGATAGTCTTGTAAATATGTACATACCTTGCTTTTTGTAACTTGTTTTCCCATATTTTGAAAAAATAAAATAAAATAAAGAAAAATTCAAAAAGAGGGTAAAAGTCCTAAAAGAAAGATCAAAAGACTTAAAAAATACATATACCGCAAAAGAAAAAAGATGAAATAAAACATGAAAGTGTGCAAGTCCAAATGCCACTACTTTTTACTTTTTGCTGATGATTATGGAAGAGTGTCAATAAATGCCATAATCCATGATGAGTTGAACTGTGTAAAATTGACTTGTCATGTTTTCAATTTTCATGTTTTAGATAGTGAATAAAGATTAGTCAGACAGTTTAATCCTGACTAATCAATAGATAGGTAGAGAATAAAGAGGAGCTCATCAATTTAATCTGAGCCCTCGGATGATATAATGTAGATTTAGATATTTTTTATGATTTTCAAAAGAATAAAATGTTTCAAGGACACAAGCTCAAATGCACCTGCAAAAAGCAGGAAAAAATGTTAGATTAAAGCTGGGTAGGTAGAAAGAAGTGGGAAAAAGCATGTAATATTCATCACCGGGCAAAAAAACACTAATTCCCCCTCCCCTGTAAGTATTAAGTGTTCTAGACTATCAGTCAAACAGGCTAAAAGCATTTCTTTGACTTTTGTTGGGACTGGACCCAAGGCTCGATGACTGGTTAGTTGAAAATGTTGAATTCTTATGTTAAATCCCCATTTACCATTATTTATCCCTCATTCATACATTTTAATTCATTTTCATAAGTAAGGACTCATTCTTACTTAATGAAACATAAAACCCCATTTAATTAACTTCCTTCATTCAGAAAACATACAAAACCCTCAAAAATGATTTATCCTAAGTAAATTGGTGAAATGATGAAATGACAAGCTTTGCTTTATTTATTCACTCTACTTAGTCATTTTGTGTATTTTTGTGTATTCCTTTCCCCTTGTCATATTAACTTCTAACTTAGTTTATTAATTCCCTAAACTACACCTTATCCTATTTTTATAAATCCCTATATCTAAATATCCCAAAAACCCACTATTATAAAGATTTTGGACCAAAGTTATTATTCACATGTTGAAATAAAACCCAAATAATGCACCCTTTGGTCTAAAACTAACTTTAAGTAAATACTCTGCCCCCTATGGTTATAGACCCTTCAGTGGTTTAAAACTATATAATAATATAAACCCCGCATCCATATCCATTAAACAATATATAAGTTATAACCTTATATAAATGTTTTTTACCCATCTACGCGTATATAAGTTCCCCGGTCCCACCATTTTATTTCATCGCATCTTCCCATTCAATCTTAACCCTTCGCGTTCATCCCTCAGATCCAACGACAGATATACGATATCGCATTGAAAAAGTGATCGATCACTCGAACTCCAAATGCACGCGAAATGGGTGGTTTCGCGATACCTTTCCCATCCACTTGACCTACATTCATTCGATCGCGTGCGTTTTGTATAAAACAGCTTACCACTTGAACTTTGCGTGATAACCACTATTTGTTTTTGCGATTAAATTCCGAAACCACTTCCCTCCTGATGCGACAGAAATTTAATGCTGATTAAATGCGACCAATATGTATGGTTAAAACCTTTGAACAACATTCATTATTTCCTTATTGTGCGTTCTAACCCTCTGCATTGCCTCCCGACTGTAAAAAAAGCTCTATATAAAGCCTTTTAAGCCCCTGGTTTCCATTGTTAAGCCCAAAACCTTTGAAGTTGCTAAAATATACCTGTGAAGACTGTTGAGGAGCTGTGCATCACTCCAGATAAACTGTCGAAGCCAGCATTTCAACCAAGAATCATGAAACCCTTTATCCTCTGTGTGCCTTTTCAAGCAAATTTTATCAATTTTCAGAGTTTAAGAATCCATTTTAAAGATATAAAAGGCTAAAAAACCATGAATATACCCCGAATCCCTATTTCTCTATCAAGAAACGCAGAAAAACCAAAAGAGAATATCCTTGACCAAATTTGCTCAATTATCCCCCTGTTAAATAAAATTACTCTTGCAAACAATCTAATCTTGCAGAAGTAGCCCAAAATTGCCTTAAAAACAGAGTTAAACCTCCACAAACATATCTCATTCCACAGGTATTTCAAAAAACCTTCAATCACCTCCCTGCAGACCTGGATTTCATTAACAAATTGTTTGATTTTTGCAGGTTGTTATAAGAATATTGATTTGGACCAACAGTTTCAATACTAGTTGACAAAATTGTTTGCTCCTAATTCTCAGATTTTAATTCGAAAGCTTCATTCAAAAAACAGTTTGTATACAAAGAAATAATAAAATCAAGTTAGAGAGAGATCAAAATGATGAAATGTGCACAATGAATGGTAAAAATGAAATCAAAATTCACAATGACAGTGAAAACAAAACAGTCAAAGAGCATCAGAGTTAAAGTGTATCAGGTAAAAGTCAGAGTGAAAGTTAAAACAAAGTTACAGAGCAGTCAAGGTCAAAAAGTAAAAGTAAAAACATAGTCATTAATGGTAAAAAGAGATGAAAATACTTTCACCAACAATGAAGTTTATCCAAAGTGAAAGTAAAACAGTTAAAATAACAAAAAGATGAAAAGATGAAAACATAACAAGAAGGAACATTTTTGCAGAAATTTCATGTTTAAGTCATTGTTTTGCAGAAACTATTGTCACTAATCCAAGGTGAATTTTGAAAAACTGAAGGAGTTTTATGTTCTTAAGTTTTCCAACTACAAAAACCTCTCTCCCTTTTCTAACAGCCATTATGGGTTGGGAAATATTAAACAATATTGGAAAGAACTTTTTGCAGAAAATTCCTGTTAAGTCATCATTTTCAGAGAATATTGTGGCCAATAAGAAATACATATTACAAAACTAAAGGAGGTTGTTGTTTATAAGAGATCCATATACAAAAACCTATCTCACTTTGTGCACAACTATTACAGAATGAAAGTTACGTGCGCATCTTTATAGCCTATTGTTCAAACTCTGTAAAACTCTGTTTTACACATATTTTTGCAGAGACTATTGTGAATATCTGGAGAATAATTTTTGGAAACTGAGAGAGGTTTATCTCACCAACATATTCATCTACAATAACCTCTTTCACATTTTACTTATATATTTCGAATTGAGAAATAAAAGGGTATAATTGGACCCTAATTTTGCAGAATTGCTGGAGTAGAATGCACAAAGATAGGAAACGGTTAGTGACTTGGATGCCTCATCATCAACTAAGAGTTGAGATCAAATTCGAATTCTCTTCTTAGTCATCATATATCCATGAGAATAGTGCCAAATAGGTTCATTATTTTTGAGTGTCCTTTTATTAATTTATATTTATGTAAAACAGTTGGAAATATTTGTAAACCAATCTTGATATTTTTTCAAGATATTCTAGTTTAGAATTTGTATAAATACTTCACTCTTTGAAGTATTTTGCGTGGAATAAAATTGCTAAGATTACTATAGACTTTTTATGATACATTGGAGGCTTACATGTGTTGATTTGAAAGTAGCAGACTGGACAAAGCTAATTGGGCATCATAATTCAGGATTCTTGCGATAAGTTAAAGAGTAAAGTGCATCTCTTCTTGTTATTGTTTCATTTCTGAGTTCCATGCAATCCATTATGTGTTTGATCTGTCTTAATGAGTAACTAGGAATATTACTTCAGGATTATCTTATTTCTCCCTGTTTTAACTAAGTTACCATTTAAATGTTTTCTACTGATTTTAGGTGTTAGGAATCCTTCATTGCTCCTACTCCCGTTTGACCCCTGCCTCCTTCCTCCATTGTCCAGATCAAAGGATCCTTCATTTCCCTTTATCAAAACTATACCATTTCATCAAAAACCGTTTACCCAAAACTCTAAGGGTTATCTACCTTGCCCTGACTACATTTGCACCCTTTTAGCCTTGCCTTCTAGTACTGCTATCTGGAATTAGACTCCATAGCGCAATGGACTAGTAGATCTCTCTCTAGTTTAATTCAAAGTGATTTTTACCCACCAAAATCTTAAAACAAAACCAATTGTTCTATCATAACTAGCCTAAAAACATAAATAAAAAACAAAGATAAATCTTAAAGAGAGAGCACTCTTTGAACCCTAGGAAGGCTAGATCCTAGAGTTCCAAGTAGGTTTGTGGTTACCTCGGACTACTTCTCTTGAACCTGTAGAAATTACTGAGTGATAACATAATGGCGACCATACTGGGGAAACTAACATTTTCTTCAGAAATATTTTACAGGTTCAGATCTAATCTATGATGGTGGACAACGATCAGACACACAAAGGTTAAAATCATCCACCTGGCGACTCCAAATCAATTTCACAATCAAGACTCCACTAGAGGAATGAACCTCAAAGAAAAATATGGAAAGATTAGGCTTTCAAATTGGATCTTAATCCAAGACATTATCTTCTTTCTCATTAAGAAAGTTTTTCAATGTATATTGTATTTTATAGAAGATCTTATATTAGTTTTTAATTTTTTTCCTTTGAAGATTGTAAGTAATAATTCTCTTAATCTCTTTGAGCAGCTTTCTTCTGAATCTAATGATGACCATTTTCTAATTAAGAAGCCTCAAATAATCAAGACTGATCTTACAATCCTTTTACATATTTATGTACCATATAAAGTTCTAGATAGATATAAGCCCCTTATTTTACCTCCTATACTCCATGATTTTCCTAAAAACTGCTACAAACATCTTCCTAGATTTGATGGAGAGAATGGTATCATTGCCCAAAAACATATTCAAGGTTTTGAGAATTATTTGGATTTATTTGAGATTGATGAAGATGATGTTAAAATCGGACTTTTCTCTCTTTCTTTGCAAAATAGAATAAAGAGATGGTTCAAAAATCTGCCTAATGCTAGCATCTCAAATTTCCAGCAGTTTATCAAACTTTTCCTTGATAGATGGATAATCAAAGTTAATCCTTTTGTGATCATGGAAGAATATAATCAGTTAAAAAGACATCCAAATGAAACAATACAACAATTTTCTGACAGATTTAATCAAGTTTATTATTCAATGCCAGAAAATATTAGACCTCCTCATGATTCAGCTCTCTTGCATTATCCAAGTGCCTTTGATCCAGAAATAGAATTTCGGTTAAGAGAATGAGATCCAAAAACACTTGTACAAATGTAGAACATTGTAGTTGATGTAGAAGTTAATCTGCGAATCAGACAGGAAAAGTTGAAAGCAGAAGAAAAGGAAAAGGAAAATATTGCAGAGGTAAAACTCAACCTTTTGGTAATAAAACTAGATGAAAGAACACAGGAGATCACTATGAAAGATGAATTTTTTACTCAAAATCACCATGAAGAAATATAAGAGGTTGATAGCCATGAACAAATTTCTCTTAATTCAAATTATCATAGATCAAAAAATGAATTTACAGATCAATATGAGGAAGATGAATCTACTGATCTAATGTGTATGTTTGATGATATCCCTTCTTTCGATGATTTTCCTAAGTATGATCATTATGATGATAGTTATGTTCTCCAAACTCAAGCTAACTTTACAGAGCAATCAGAAGCTAGTTTGGAGGATGAAGAAATGCAGTTTCAGTAGATTGAAGACAGTGATCAGCCAATACAGATAAGCCATGAGAGTGAGGAAGAAAGAGCAGAAAATGTGGAAATAATTCAAGATTCTTTACCTCTTTGTTTTGCTTCATTTCAGTTCATAGAAACAACTATCAGGCCATCAATAATCAGCAATATTTAGGAATTGTGATTGACAACAAAGAAGATAATGAAACTATTGATCAAGATTTTTCAATTTCACAATTGCAATTATCAAATTCCATTGAAATAAATGATCAAATGACACAAGAAAGTTCCATACCACTATGTTTTGAACCATTTCAGCTTTTAAAGGAAATGTGGTATAACATATTTAAAGAAAAGGATGAGAAACTTGTTGAAGTTTATGAAGTCTCATGGAAACCTATATGCTATAGGTTGCAGCCATTTTCCCAAGTTTTCAGGATCCAATAGCAGATATGTTGAATATTGAAGGCATTCAAAGCATTCCTCTATTAACTAACTATGATTTTCAGAATCAAGATGATAAAGGATTCAACACTCAAACATTACAATCAGTAAGAATATCATCACAAATCTTATCTGAAAGTTTACAGGGAGATAAAGATGAAAATAGCATTTCATATTCATGGTATGGAGGCCATCCAGAACAGATGTACAGTTGTTCAGATCAGTTAAACATCAATGTATATATTTTGGAAGATCCTTTTGTACAGTTTCTAGAGTCAACAAAGGAAATCAAGTATTTCCTTATCCTCTCATTTGTTGACAAGTTTCTAATAGGTTGCAAAAGTACAGTTTTGATAATCAACAAGAAAATGCAACAAAATCTATCAAAGTACATAATTCTTGAATGGTTGCATTGGTTATTTCATTTTACCTAACCAGCAGTTGGACAACTGATTAGAGTAAGTAGGTAGGATTTCAACTTATTTCAATTTTCAGTTTTCAGCTAGTTTGAAATATTTCATTAAGGTTTGAAGCCAAGGAGAAGGCCCTAAAACATTAATAATTTAGTAGTGTGGTTTGAAGGTTGCAGCTTCTTTTAGTCTCAGATCAGATTTCAGTTTGCAGAAAAAGGTGTAAATTCAGTTCAAGAGTTTTCAGTCACAACATATGCATGTTTGGGATTGGCCCAATGGATCAGGCTACTAGTCGACGGTGTTCTTGACATCTCACAAGGAGATGCCATCCCCATGTGAAACCGTTGTTAGGGTCCTATAAATATAGGATTCATAATTTTGAATTGACTCTTGATAGTCTTGTAAATATGTACATACCTTGCTTTCTGCATGTTGTTTTCCCATATTTTAAAAAAATAAAATAAAAAAATAAAAATTCAAAAAGAGGGTAAAAGTGTGAGAAAATCTTTCGGTAAAAATCACATCAAAATAATTTTAGTCGACGCGTTTCGAACCAGCCAGTGTGGTTCATCATCCTAAAGACTTAAAAAATACATATACCCCAAAAGAAAAAAGATGAAATAAAACATGAAAGTGTGCACGTCCAAATGCCACTACTTTTTACTTTTTGCTGATGATTATGGCAGAGTGTCAATAAATGCCATAATCCATGATGAGTTGAACTGTGTAAACTTGACTTGTCATGTTTTCAATTTTCATGTTTTAGATAGTGAATAAAGATTAGTCAGACATTTTAATCCCGACTAATCAGTAGATAGGTAGAGAATAAAGAGGAGCTCGTCAGTTTAATTTGAGCCCTCGGATGATATAAGGTAGATTTAGATAGTTTTTATGCTTTTCAAAAGAATAAAATGTTTCAAGGACGCAAGCTCAAATGCACCTGCAAAAAGGAAGAAAAAATGTTAGATTAAAGTTGGGTAGGTAGAAAGTAGTGGGAAAAAGAAAGTAATATTCATCACTGGGAAAAAAATCACTAATTTCCCCTCCCCTGTAAGTATTCAGTGTTCTAGACTATCAGTCAAACAGGTTCAGAGCATTTCTCTGACTTTTTTTGGGACCGGACCCAAGGCTCGATGACTGGTTAGTTGAAAATGTTGAATTCTTATGTTATATCCCCATTTACCATTATTTATCCCTCATTCATAAATTTTAACTCATTTTCATAAGCAAGGACTCATTCTTACTTAATGAAACATAAAACCCCATTTAATTAAATTCTTTCATTCAGAAAACATATAAAACCCTAAAAAATGCTTTATCCTAAGTAAATTGGTGAAATGATGAAATGACAAGCTTTGCTTTATTTATTCACTTTACTTAGTCATTTTGTGTATTCCTTTCCCCTTGTCATATTAACTTCTAACTTAGTTTATTAATTCCCTAAATTATACCTTATCCTATTTTTATAAATCCCTATATCTAAATATCCCAAAAACCCACTATTATAAAGATTTTGGACCAAAGTTATTATTCACATGTTAAAATAAAACCCAAATAATGCGCCCTTTGGTCTAAAACTAACTTTAAGTAAACACTCCGCCCCCTATGGTTATAGACCCTTCAGTGGTTTAAAACTATATAATAATATAAACGCCGCATCCATATCCATTAAACAATATATAAGTTATAACCTTATATAAATGTTTTTTACCCATCTACGCGTATATAAGTTCCCCGGTCCCACCATTTTACTTGATCGCATCTTCCCATTCAATCTTGACCCTTCGCATTCATCCCTTAGATCCAACGGCAAATATATGATATCGTGTTGAAAAAGTGATCGATCACTCGAACTCCAAATGCACACGAAATGGATGGTTTCGCGATACCTTTCCCCTCCACCTGGCCTACATTCATTCGATTGCGTGCGTTTTGAATAAAACAGCTTACCACTTGAACCTTGCGCGATAACCACTGTTTGGTTTTGCGTTTAAATTCCGAAACCGCTTCCCTCCTGATGCGATAGAAATTTAATGCTGATTAAATGTGACCAATATGTATGGTTAAAACCTTTGAACAACATTCATTATTTCCTTATTGTGCGTTCTAACCCTCTGCGCTGCCTCCCGACTGTCAAAAAAGCTCTGTATAAAGCCTTTTAAGCCCTTGGTTTCCATTGTTAAGCACAAAACCTTTGAAGTTGCTAAAATATACCTGTGAAGACTGTTGAGGAGTTGTGCATCACTCCAGATAAACTGCTGAAGCCAGCATTTCAACCAAGAATCATGAAACCCTTTATCCTCTGTGTGCCTTTTCAAGCAAATTTTATCAATTTTCAGAGTTTAAGAATCCATTTTAAAGATCTAAAAGGCTAAAAAACCCTGAATATACCCCGAATCCCTATTTCTCTATCAAGAAACACAGAAAAACCAAAAGAGAATATCCTTGACCAAATTTGCTCAATTATCCCCTTGTTAAAGAAAATTACTCTTGCAAACAATCTAATCTTGCAGAAGTAGCCCAAAATTTCCTTAAAAACAGAGTTAAACCTCCACAGACATATCTCATTCCACAGGTATTTCAAAAAACCTTCAATCACCTCCCTACAGACCTGGATTTCATTAACAAATTGTTTGATTTTTGCAGGTTGTTATAAGAATATTGATTTGGACAAACAGTTTCAATACTAGTTGACAAAATTGTTTGCTCCTAATTCTCAGATTTTAATTCAAAATATTCATTCAAAAAATAGTTTGTATACAAATAAAGAATAAAATCAAGTCAGAGAGAGATCAAAATGATGACATGTGCACAGTGAATGGTAAAAATGAAATCAAAATTCACAATAACAGTGAAAACAAAACAGTCAAAGAGCATCAAAGTTAAAGTGTATCAGGTAAAAGTCAGAGTGAAAGTTAAAACAAAGTTACAGAGCAGTCAAGGTCAAAAAGTAAAAGTAAAAACAGAGTCATTAATGGTAAAAAGAGATGAAAATACTTTCACCAACAATGAAGTTTATCCAAAGTGAAAGTAAAATAGTTAAAAGAACAAAAAGGTGAAAAGATGAAATCATAACAAGAAGGAACATTTTTGCAGAAATTTCATGTTTAAGTCATTGTTTTGCAAAAACTATTGTGACCAATCCAATATGAATTTTTAAAAACTGAAGGATTTTTATGTTCTTAAGTTGTCCAACTACAAAAACCTCTCTCCCTTTTCTAACAGTGATTATGGGTTGGGAAATATTAAACAATATTGGAAAGAACTCTTTGTAGAAAATTCCTGTTAAGTCATCATTTTTCAGAGAATATTGTGGCCAATAAGAAATACATATTACAAAACTGAAGGAGTTTGTTGTTTAGAAGAGATCCATATACAAAAACCTATCTCACTTTGTGCACAACTATTACAGAATGAAATTTACTTGCCCATCTTTATAGCCTATTGTTCAGACTCTATAAAACTCTGTTTTACACATATGTTTGCAGAGCCTATTGTGAACATCTGGAGAAGAATTTTCGGAAACTGAGAGAGGTTTATCTCACCAACATATTTATATACAACAACCTCTTTCACATTTTACTTATCTATTTCTAATTGAGAAATACAAAGGTATAATTAGACCCAAATTTTGCAGAATTGCGGGAGCATAATGCACAAAGATAGGAAATGGTTAGTGACTTGGATGCCTCATCATCAACTAAGAGTTGAGATCAAATTCGAATTCTCTTCTTAGTCATCATATATCCATGAGAATAGTGCCAAATAGGTTCATTAGTTTTGAGTGTCATTTTATTAATTTATATTTATGTGGAACAGTTGGAGATATTTGTAAACCAATCTTGATATTTTTTCAAGATATTCTAGTTTAGAATTTGTATAAATACTTCACTCTTTGAAGTATTTTGTGTGGAATAAAATTTCTAAGATTACTATAGACTTTTTATGATACATTGGAGGCTTACATGTGTTGATTTGAAAGTAGCGGACTGGACAAAGCTAATTGGGCATCATAATTCAGGATTCTTGGGATAAGTTAAAGAGTAAAGTGCATCTCTTCTTGTTATTTTTTCATTTCTGAGTTCCATGCAATCCATTATGTGTTTGATCTGTCTTAATGAGTAACTAGGAATATTACTTCAGGATTAGCTTATTGCTCCCTGTTTTAACTAAGTTACCATTTAAATGTTTTCTACTGATTTTAGGTGTTAGGAATCCTTCATTGCTCCTACTCCCGTTTGACCCATGCCTCCTTCTTCCATTGTCCGTATCAAAGGATTCTTCATTGCCCTTTATCCAAACTATACCATTTCATCAAAAACCTTTTACCCAAAACTTTGAGGGTTATCTACCTTGCCCTGACTACATTTGCACCCTTTTAGCCTTGTCTTATAGTACTGCTATCTAGAATTAGACTCCATAGCCCAATGGACTAGTAGATCTCTCTCTAGTTTAATTCAAAGTGATTTTTACGCACCAAAATCTTAAAACAAAACCAATTGTTCTATCATAACTAGCCTAAAAACATAAATAAAAAACAAAGATAAATCTTAAATAGAGAGCCCTCTTTGAACCCTAGGAAGGCTAGATCCTAGAGTTCCAAGTAGGTTTGTGGTTACCTCGGACTATTTCTCTTGAACCTGGAGAAATTACTGAGTGATAACATAATGGCGACCATACTGGGGAAACTAACATTTTATTTAGAAATATTTTACAGGTTCAGATCTAATCTATGATGGTGGACAACGATCAGACACACAAAGGTTGAAATCATCCACCTAGCGACTCCAAATCAGTTTCACAATCAAGACTCCACTGGAGGAATGAACCTCAAAGAAAAATATGGAAAGATCAGGCTTTCAACTTGGATCTTAATCCAAAACATTATGTTCTTTCTCATTAAGAAAGTTTTTCAATGTATATTGTATTTTATAGAAGATCTTAGATTAGTTTTTAATTATTTTCCTTTGAAGATTGTAAGTAATAATTCTCCTAATCTCTTTGAGCATCTTTCTTATGAATCTAATGATGATCATTTTCCAATTAAGAAGCCTCAAATAATCAAGACTGATCTTACAATCCCTGTACATATCCCTGTACCATATAAAGTTCTAGATAGATATAAGCCCCTTATTTTACCTCCTATACTCCATGATTTTCCTAAAAAATACTACAAGTATCTTCCTAGATTTGATGGAGAGAATGGTATCACTGCCCAAAAACATGTTCAAGGTTTTGAGAATTATTTGGATTTATTTGAGATTGATGAAGATGATGTTAAAATCAGACTTTTTTCTCTTTCTTTGCAAAATAGAATAAAGAGTTGGTTCAAAAATTTGCCTAATGCTAGCATCTCAAATTTCCAGCAGTTTATCAAACTTTTCCTTGATAGATGGATAATCAAAGTTAATCCTTTTGTGATCATGGAAGGATATAATCAGTTAAAAAGACATCCAAATGAAACAATACAACAATTTTCTGACAGATTTAATCAAGTTTATTATTCAATGCCAGAAAATATTAGACCTCCTCATGATTCAACTCTCTTGCATTATCCAAGTGTCTTTGATCGAGAAATAGAATTTCGGTTAAGAGAAAGAGATACATAAACACTTGTACAGATGAAAAACATTGTAGTTGATGTAGAAGTTAATCTGCAAATCAGACAGGAAAATTTGAAAGCAGAAGAAGAGGAAAAGAAAAACATTGCGGAGGTAAAACTCAGCGTTTTGGTAAGAAAACTAGATGAAAGAATACATAAGATCACTATGAAAGAATAATTTTTTGTTCAAAATCACCTTGATACATTTACTAAAGAAATAAAAAAGGTTGATAGCCATGAAAAAATTCCTGCTAATTCCAATTATCATAGATCAGAAAATGGATTTATAGATCAATATGTGGAAGAGGAATCTATTGATTTAATATGTATGTTTGATGACATTCCTTCTTTTGATGATTTTCCTAATTATGATCATTATGATGATAGTTATGTTCTCCAAACTCAAGCTAACTTTACAGAGCAATCAGAAGCTATTTTGTGGGATGAAGAAACTCAGTTTCAACAGATTGAAGATAGTGATCAACCAATATAGATCAGCCATGAGAGTGAGGAAGAAAGAGCAGAAAATGTGGAAATAAGTAAAGATTCTTTACCTCTTTGTTTTGCTTCATTTCAGTTCATTAGAGACAACTTTCATGCCATCAATAATCAACAATCTTTAGGAATTGTGATTGACAACAAAGAAGATAATGAAACTATTGATCAAGAATTTTCAGTTTCACAATTGCAGTTATCAGTTCCCATTGAAATAAATGATCAAATAACACAAGAAAGTTCCATACCACTATGTTTTGAATCATTTCAGCGTTTAAAGGAAATATGGTATAACATATTGAAAGAAAAGGATGAGAAACTTGTTGAAGTTTATGAAGTCCCATGGAATCCTATATGCCATAGGTTGCAGCAATTTTCCCAAGTTTTTCATGATCCAATAGCTGATATGTTGGATATTGAATGCATTCAAAGCATTCCTCTATTAACTAACTATGAATTTCAGAATCATGATGATAAAGGTTTCAACATTCAAACATTACAATCAGTAATAATATCATCACAAATCTTATCTGAAAGTTTGCATGGAGATAAAGATGAAAATAATATTTCATATTCATGGCATGGAGGCCACCCAGAACAGATGTCCAATTTTTTAGATCAGTTAAACATCAATGTATATATTTTGTAAGATCCTTTTGTACAGTTTCTAGAGTCAACAAAGGAAATCAAGTATTTCCTTATCCTCTCATTTGTTGACAAGTTTCTAATAGGTTGCAAAAGTACAGTTTTGATAATCAACAAGAAAATGCAACAAAATCTATCAAAGTACATAATTCTTGAATGGTTGCATTGGTTATTTCATTTTACCTAACCAGCAGTTGGACAACTGATTAGAGTAAGTAGGTAGGATTTCAACTTATTTCAATTTTCAGTTTTCAGCTAGTTTGAAATATTTCATTAAGGTTTGAAGCCAAGGAGAAGGCCCTAAAACATTAATAATTTAGTAGTGTGGTTTGAAGGTTGCAGCTTCTTTTAGTCTCAGATCAGATTTCAGTTTGCAGAAAAAGGTGTAAATTCAGTTCAAGAGTTTTCAGTCACAACATATGCATGTTTGGGATTGGCCCAATGGATCAGGCTACTAGTCGACGGTGTTCTTGACATCTCACAAGGAGATGCCATCCCCATGTGAAACCGTTGTTAGGGTCCTATAAATATAGGATTCATAATTTTGAATTGACTCTTGATAGTCTTGTAAATATGTACATACCTTGCTTTCTGCATGTTGTTTTCCCATATTTTAAAAAAATAAAATAAAAAAATAAAAATTCAAAAAGAGGGTAAAAGTGTGAGAAAATCTTTCGGTAAAAATCACATCAAAATAATTTTAGTCGACGCGTTTCGAACCAGCCAGTGTGGTTCATCATCCTAAAGACTTAAAAAATACATATACCCCAAAAGAAAAAAGATGAAATAAAACATGAAAGTGTGCACGTCCAAATGCCACTACTTTTTACTTTTTGCTGATGATTATGGCAGAGTGTCAATAAATGCCATAATCCATGATGAGTTGAACTGTGTAAACTTGACTTGTCATGTTTTCAATTTTCATGTTTTAGATAGTGAATAAAGATTAGTCAGGCAGTTTAATCCTGACTAATCAACAGATAGGTAGAGAATAAAAAGGATCTCATCAGTTTAATCTGAGCCCTCGGATGATATAAGGTAGATTTAGATAGTTTTTATGATTTTCAAAAGAATAAAATGTTTCAAGGACACAAGCTCAAATGCACCTACAAAAAGGAAGAAAAAATGTTAGATTAAAGTTGGGTAGGTAGAAAGAAGTGGGAAAAAGCAAGTAATATTCATCACCGGGCAAAAAATCACTAATTTCCCCTCCCCTGTAAGTATTAAGTGTTCTAGACTATCAGTCAAATAGGCTCAGAGCATTTCTCTGAATTTTGTTGGGACCAGACCCAGGGCTCGATAACTGGTTAGTTGAAAATGTTGAATTCTTATGTTATATCCCCATTTACCATTATTTATCCCTCATTCATAAATTTTAACTCATTTTCATAAGTAAGGACTCATTCTTACTTAATGAAACATAAAACCCCATTTAATTAACTTCCTTCATTCAGAAAACATACAAAACCCTCAAAAATACTTTATCATAAATAAATTGGTGAAATGATGAAGTGACAAGCTTTGCTTTATTTATTCACTTTACTTAGTCATTTTGTGTATTTTTGTGTATTCCTTTCCCCTTGTCATATTAACTTCTAACTTAGTTTATTAATTCCCTAAACTACACCTTATCCTACTTTTATAAATCCATATATCTAAATATCCCCAAAAACCCACTATTATAAAGATTTTGGACCAAAGTTATTATTCACATGTTGAAATAAAACCCAAATAATGCGCCCTTTGGTCTAAAACTAACTTTAAGTAAATAATCTGCCACCTATGGTCATAGACCCTTCAGTGGTTTAAAACTATATAATAATATAACCCCTGCATCCATATCCATTAAACAATATATAAGTTATAACCTTATATAAATGTTTTTTACCCATCTACGCGTATATAAGTTCCCCGATCCCACCTTTTTATTTCATCGCAGCTTCCCATTCAATCCTGACCCTTTGCATTCATCCCTCAGATCCAACGGCAGATATACGATATCGCATTGAAAAAGTGATCGATCACTCAAACTCCAAATGCACGTGAAATGGGTGGTTTTGCGATACCTTTCCCCTCCACCTGGCCTACATTCATTCGATTGCGTGCATTTTGAATAAAATAGCTTACCACTTGAACATTGCGCGATAACCACTGTTTGGTTTTGCGTTTAAATTCCGAAACCGCTTCCCTCCTGATGCGACAAAAATTTAATGCTCATTAAATGCGACCAATATGTATGGTTAAAACCTTTGAACAACATTCATTATTTCCTTATTATGCGTTCTAACCCTCTGCACTACCTCCCGACTGTCAAAAAAGCTCTATATAAAGCCTTTTAAGCCCTTGGTTGCCATTGTTACGCCAAAAAACTTTGAAGTTGCTAAAATATACCTGTGAAGACTGTTGAGGAGCTTTCATTGCTCCAGATAAATTGCTGAAGCCAGCATTTGAACCAAGAATCGTGAAACCTTTTATCCTCTGCGTGCCATTTCAAGCAAATTTTATCAATTTTCAGAATTTAAGAATCCATTTTAAAGATCTAAAAGGCTAAAAACCCCCACATATACCCTGAATCCCTATTTCTCTATCAAGAAACATAGAAAAACCAAAAGAGAATATCCTTGACCAAATTTTCTCAATTATCCCTCTGTTAAAGAAAATTACTCCTGCAAACAATCTAATCTTGCAGAAGTAGCCCAAAATTACCTAAAAAACAGAGTTAAACCTCCACAGACATATCTCATTCCACAGGTCTTTCAAAAAACCTTTAATCACCTCCCTGCAGACCTGGATTTCATTAACAAATTGTTTGATTTTTGCAGGTTGTTATCAGAATATGATTTGGACCAACAGTTTCAATACTAGTTGACAAAATTGCTTGCTCCTAATTCTTAGTTTTTAATTCAAAAGCTTCATTCAATAAATAGTTTGTATACAAGAAAGAATAAAATCAAGTCAGAGAGAGATCAAAATGATGAAATGTGCACAATGAATGGTAAAAGTGAAATCAAAATTCACAATGACAGTGAAAAGAAAACAGTCAAAGAGCATCAGATTTAAAGTGTATCGGGTAAAAGTCAGAGTGAAAGTTAAAACAAAGTTACAGAGCAGTCAAGGTAAAAAAGTAAAAGTAAAAACAGAGTTAGTAATGGTAAAAAGAGATGAAAATGCTTTCACCAACAATGAATTATATCCAAAGTGAAAGTAAAACAGTTAAAAGAACAAAAAGGTGAAAAGATGAAAACATAACAAGAAGGAACATTTTTGCAGAAATTTCATGTTTAAGTCATTGTTTTGCAGAAACTATTGTGATCAATAAAAGATGAAGTTTGAAAAACTGAAGGAGGTTTATGTTTTTAAGTTTTCCAAATACAAAAACCTCTCTCACTTTTGCTAACAGCCATTATGGGTTGGGAAATATTAAACAATATTGGAAAGAACGTTTTGCAGAAAATTCCTGTTAAGTCATCATTTTGCAGAGCATTAAGTCATCATTTTGCAGAGCATATTTTGGCCAACAAGAAATACATCTTACAAAAATAAAGGAGGTTGTTGTTTAAAAGAGATCCATCTACAAAAACCTATCTCACTTTGTGCACAACTATTACAGAATGAAAGATACATGGGCATCTTTATAGCCTATTGTTCAGACTCTGTAAAACTCTGTTTTACACATATTTTTTCAAAGCCTATTGTGAACAGCTGGAGAAGAATTTTCGAAAAATGAGAGAGGTTTATCTCACCAACATATTCATCTATAATAAAATCTTTCACATTTTACTTATCGATTTCTAATTGTGAAATACAAAGGTATAATTGGACCCCAAGTTTGCAGAATTGCTGGAGCAGAATGCATAAAGAAAGGAAACAGTTAGTGACTTGGATGCCTCATCATCAACTAAGAGTTGAGATCAAATTCGAATTCTATTATTAGTAATGATATATCCATGAGCATAGTGCCAAATAGGTTCATTATTTTTTAGTGTCCTTTTATTAAGTTCTATTTATGTAAAACAATTGGAGAAATTTGTAAACCAATCTTGATATTTTTTCAAGATATTCTAGTTTAGAATTTGTATAAATACTTCACTCTTTGAAGTATTTTGTGTGGAATAAAATTTCTAAGATTACTATAGAATTTTTCTGATAAAATGGAGGCTTACATGTGTTGATTTCGAAGTAGTAGACTGGAAAAAGCTAATTGGGCATCATAATTCAGGATTCTTGCGATAAGTTAAAGTGTAAAGTGCATCTCTTCTTGTTATTGTTTCATTTCTGAGTTCCATGAAATCCATCATGTGTTTGATCTGTCTTAATGAGTAACTAGGAATATTACTTCAAGATTAGCTTATTTCTCCCTGTTTTAACTAAGTTACCATTTAAATTTTTTCTACTGATTTCAGGTGTTAGGAATCCTTCATTGCTACTACTCACGTTTGACCCCTGCCTCCTTCCTCCATTGTCCGGATCAAAGGATCCTTCATTGCCCTTTATCCTGACTATACCATTTCATCAAAAACCTTTTACCCAAAACTTTGAGGGTTATCTACCTTGCCCTAACTACATTTGCACCCTTTTGGCCTTGCCTTCTAGTACTGCTATCTAGAATTAGACTCCATAGCCCAATGGACTAGTAGATCTCTCTTTAGTTTAATTCAAAGTGATTTTTACCCACCAAAATCTTAAAACAAAACCAATTGTACTATCATAACTAGCCTAAAAACATAAATAAAAAACAAAGATAAATCTTAAAGAGAGAGCCCTCTCTGAACCCTAGGAAGGCTAGATCCTAGAGTTCCAAGTAGGTTTGTGGTTACCTCAGACTATTTCTCTTGAACCTGGAGAAATTGCCAAGTGATAAAAATGTGATCAACCGTGGAATTTTTAGGTCTGAAACATGTTTTCCCATTAGCATGTTTATCTATTTCTTCAATCCTCTTGCTAATTTTATTTTCTAACATACTTCCAAATAAGTTTGCAAACAAATAGTTTATCTTTATGGTCTAAGGTTTCGTTTTTCTCCCAAAAATTTTCAATGATGTCCCTTAAATTTATACTGTGATCAGTCGTGGAATGTTTAGGTCTAAAACCTGTTTTCCCATTAGCATGTTCATGTCTTTCTTCCATCCACTTGCTAATTTTATTTTCTAGAATCCTTCTGAATAACTTTGTGAACAAATAGTTTATCATTATGATCCTATTATTGGATGGATTATTGATGTCGCCACTTTTGAAAAGAGGTATTTCTAGACTAGTTTTCTAATATATGGATAACCCCTACTGAATGATTTTGTTAAAAATATTTGTAAAGTGACGTGTAAGAATTTTCAAACCCCACTTTAGATACTCTGCTTGAAGTTCAACTAAGTTTTTTTCTTTTCCAGTACCCAACTTCTTAATACCCATCTCAACCTCTTGCATGGTGAAAAGCTTAGTGGTAGTGTTGCCCAAGGAGGGAGGGCCAACCTTGGGATCCTTCTCACAAATTTGTGTTACATAATCAAATCATTGAGAAGTAATATTATTTTTGGTTTGATTCTTACTTGGTTGGAGTTCCTGCCAAAATAACTTGGGGTTATTTTTCCCAAGGAAGATTAGTTCTTCCCTCCTTAAGACCATGAAATCATTATTTTTATTTCTTAAAAATTATTGTAAACTTTGAGGTTTATGTTATTCTTGTGTTACTCTTTTAAATTTCCCCTTGCCTTTTTTCACTCCTCATAAAACCAAGCATTAACTAGTAAACAAATTGTTTTAGACTACATATTTTTTTCTCTTTTTCACTTTGCAAGTGCACTTTGAATTAAATGTGTTAGTGAGTGACTATGAAGGCCATGGAACATATTTTTCTCCTTCTAAAAAAAACTCTCTAACGCTATTCTAAATGTATTATATATTTTTTGAGTCAAAATAACTTTTCCCTTTGAGAGAGTTTGTTGAATACACTGATTTTTCATCCCAAGTTGCTTCTTTCAAGTCTAAGAAAAATTTAAGTAATTTGGTTTGTGATCATATTTTAAATCCCAAATTTATTCACCAATAAACAATTCCTCCATTTTCTCACACAGGCCATGTGATCAAATTACATAATATACCACACTTGTGCCATTGTAGGTAGTACATGTGAAATTTCTAGTCTTCGTCCATCTAGCCAAACCATTGCAAATGACTAAATCAAATGCCACACATAGAGTAAGAATTACCCCACCCAAATATATTATAGCCTTTGTTGTCTTCTGAAATTCTTTCCCACTGAAGATTACTCTCTTCTATAAGCCAAATAGGATCGTAATCTTCTTTCCAACAAAGAATGCTAGTTTGTTCCCTTGTAGTCCTAGCATTGAAATCATCCACAGGAAGGACTTCACATAGTTGAGAATATGTTGCAATATATTTTTTTAAGGCTACAAAAGAGTCTTTGTGGTTAATCCATGTACTTTTGTGCATTTTTTAAACTTTTGAAGCAATGATATGTTACAATTCTAATGATATTTCCCTTTTTTGAGTTTTAAAACCAAATAAATTGTTTATTTTGGTCTTCTTTTTCTAGCTGAATGGAATGACCTTTTTCCTTCACTAAGACCATGATACCCATGTGTCCTTTGTCATTATATAACAGAACCGAGCTAAAATTTCATGTAATAAAAATAATAAAGGCAAAAAAATAATACACAGAGAAGGGACACTTATTCCAAGCTTAACGTCGAGAAAATCATCATAGCGAGTTTTCATTTCGGTTATTATGGCTAAAGGAAATTGGCAAAGGCAAAGGAAAATGATTTGGAAAGGAAAAAGGCATTGTTTAGAATTTATTTATGAAAATAATTGAAAATAGGAGAAAACGAAGGTGAAAGGTCACAAGTTGCATGTGAGGAGGAAAATGAAGAAAATAGATGCCTCATTGATAAAAATGCTTCTAAGTATCAGTTGGCAAGCTTTTGTTATCTTGTGGTTTTAAGCTCTCTCATTATTCTCTCTCTCTCTCTCTCTCTCACTCTTGAATACTTAGAGTTTTCTTGTAGCAATTCAACATTGTGCCAAGGAGGAGGAAGCAAGCAAAGGAAGGACAAGAAAGGAAAGGAAAGAAAAGTTCAAGCAAGGAAAACCAAAATCCAACAACTTCAACAGGAATACTTGTAGGTAACATATTGCATGTGTGATTTCCTAGTTGGTTTGGACATGCATGGCTTATGCATGTTGGTATTTTTTTATTTTGTTGTCGGTGACAGGGTTTTGTCGAGTTATGATAGTGGTTTTCAGCCTTCCCTTGCCTTTTCTGGATGCCATGGTGTGATGGGATTTTCATCTCGGTTTTGAGCTATATATTTTCCGGATGGATTCGGAATCCAGGGCAGAGGTGGTCTCAAGGTTCATTCCCAAAGGCATAGGAATCCCTTGACTAGTTTTTGCAGGATACACAGTAAAGCCTGAGGGAGGTGTCTCGGTTTAAGGCATAGAGGTTCAGGATTGTATAGCAGTAAAGTCTGAGAGACAGGGAGACAAAAAATTCCTCAAGGATAGTGATGGATTCCGGATGGAATTTCCATGTTCTGCTTGGTTTTGTGATCGGAGCACTAGTTGGGTGTGATCACAGTATGGTAAGGGTGGAGGTGGTTTAACCTCTACATTCCCTTGGTTGTGTTTTTGGATGTGTTTATCCATGAGATACCACATTCATGGTTGGAATATGGCACGAGGGTGACTGGCTGAAGAGATATTTGGATCATACATGTCTATGGCCAGGTGGAACATGGAAGTCCTGAATCTAGTCGGTATTTGCATATGTTTAATGGAAGCTAATTTCTCTTGCTTTTGTACCTATTATTATGTGGATTTAATGGTTGTATTCTCATTTTTATTTCCATGGTTTTATGTTGGTTATAAGCATGTTTAAATGACTAGTTCATGTCACGGTTAATTAATGTATTCACTTGTAATTGTTAAAATGATGGATGCAATACCTAATTAATGTTATATCTAGTTAAGGAAGAAGGTGGTGATCCTTCTTGTAATGTTTCATAAGTTCTTAATGTCATTTATGCTCTGTCTTGTATCCTATACCTGTAGATTACTTTCATGCCAAGTATTTGAAACAATTTCAGTCCTAGTTGGGGATGGTCAGGCTTAGTCCTGGACTAAGGTTTTGGTTTACTAGTGTTGTCACTGTGTATTTAATGATTCATGGAAGTTACATGGAGTTATGGGTAGTGTTTGGGATTCTGCGCCTAAAAATTTCCTTAAATCCCATGGACGCAGACATAGTTCTGGGTAATGTAGTCCCTAAACGTTGGCATGCAAGCTCATATGTGCATCCAGAGCCTCCCAAACACATGGATGCAGGTATGTGAATGCGTCTAGGGGTTTTTCTCTCTAAAATATTAGTGGGACCCAGGGATAGGTCAGGTGGATGACTAGGATAGCCTTTAGGGGTCCTGTAGTAGGTGTTAAATGTTTTTGTTATGGTTTCCGCTTAGATTTCTCTTCGATAAGGTCACCAAGGAAGTTGATTTTGTCCTAATGATCTCTCGTCTCATGTTTACCGTCCGCGGTTGGACGGTTACTCGATTAGGCCTGAGGGGAGGGGTATTTTACAGGTGGTATCAAATCATGGTTGCAATATCCTTGGGTGAATGTGTTCGTCATGCAAACATGTCGATTACATGTGTTCCTTATGCTTTTAGCCTATGTGCTTGTTGCATATGCATGGCATTGTTCATGGTTTCAGTGGTTTCGCTATGCGAAATTTGATGGTGATTGGATGTGGTCACCATGAGTGGATCTTGGATGTATATGTTTTTTTTATGCATGTCAATGTCGATATGTTTCTATGCATGCATTTTCATGGTTAGGGTTATTGTCCATGAGGTCATTGTATGCATTTTAGGTCATCGTGATGTTTGTTGATAAGATATGATGCTAATATGTTGGCTAAAATAGAACAAGAGATGAAAATTATCAAAGTAAAGTTGTGACACTAGACTTCGGGGTAAGAGCAGATCTTCATCTAGGTTGTATGTTCAGCATGCAGGTATATTGGTTAATGGTTTCTATAAGAGTTAGGGTTAGGTATATACATGCTTGTCATTTTATTGTTGTTGTGGTTACATGTATGATAGATGTTAGTGAATTAGTGTGGTCATATGTATGTTCGTCGGATAGTCATGCATGGTAGTAACTTGTTTTTGTTTTATGTTAGTCAAACTTGATGATTATGTTATATGTTGTTGATGAGTATGTTATATGTTAACTTTTTGTTGTTATATGTTAGTTAACTTGCTGATTAGGGTTATTGTATTAATATCTTGATGTTATATGTCTCGTGCTAACATGGATTGATCTCTGCAGATGATTAAGGTTATGAGATTCAGGTATGAGTTAATATGTTGTGATATTATGGCATATTAATCTTGGATAACTTTTCACATGTGATTGTTATGTGTGAAATACAATTGTTTATGAGTCGATGATGTGAATGTGTTAGCTAGTTATTGTTATGGATATCATAGCCTTATTTATGTTTCTTACATTTATGAGTTTCAATTTTATAATTTGTGGAAATCAAATATCTAATTTTTTTTTTAAATGCTAAATCTATTTATATATTCCCAAACATTTTAAACTATTAAAATTCAAGATATTACAAAAAATTAAATAACGAAATTTCCCAATAGTATTCCCCTTTAAAATAAAAATAAAAGCTAAACATTATGTTCTAAATAGAAAAATAATGTAAAAAAATGAATATGTTGTAAAGAAATTAGAAGTAAAAAGAATATGTAAGATGTTTAAATCTTATAATTTGGTTATTGATAAAATATTTTAATACGAATTAATATTGACATATACTTAAAAATATGTTAATAATAAAAAATCATTTTAATTTGCTTCATAAAATGTCTTAATGTACATGTT
This sequence comes from Pinus albicaulis, assembly GCA_034641835.2. Taxonomy (NCBI): domain Eukaryota; kingdom Viridiplantae; phylum Streptophyta; class Pinopsida; order Pinales; family Pinaceae; genus Pinus; species Pinus albicaulis. The sequence goes on along the minus strand of CM076580.1, from coordinate 1,633,500,336 downwards.
ATGTAAAATGTTTTTAGTGTCAATTGAGTACATATCATATATCATTTAAAAAAAATTATGTATATATCATGAAATTTTTATTTCTTTATGATTAAAAAGATATTGTAATTTATACTCTACATTTTAAAAAATTTATGTATATTTCATGAGAACTTTATTTTTTTATGGTAAAAAAGACATTCGTATTTTATAATCTACATAAATTTTCACTTGAAGAAATTTGATCTCTAGACTTATGTTAAATCCATACTTAAATAGATATATGCTAATTATTATAATAATTAGAATACTCCACATTAGAATATACTCAGAATTACTGAAAAGAACTATTCACGGCCATCTGACACGGTAATCCTATTTAACCTCAACCACGTAAATAAACTCAATGACACATATACTGGGAAAAATATAATGCATGAATTATGTGATATTAGCAGTGTTATAGATATAACAAGTCACATAACAAAAAGAGGTTTCAAGTCACAGAGTTTGCAGAGGATATTTGTGGCATATTATCACATTTAAAAGAAAAATATAGAACAAGTAAAAGGATCTTTGAAATAGTAATTCCTTCTTTGGCTTTCTATAGATAAAAAAAAAGTTGATCTGAACAATGTTGTGAGACAGAAAAAAGGGAAAAAAAGTAATGTCTTTTCTGGTCGTTTCATTCAATTAGAAAAATAAGACTCAAATAAACAATTCATTTGGTTAAAAATATCACAAAATGGAAATCTCATCAGAATTTCAACATGTTATTTTGCGCCACAAGTTTAAAAAATATACAAAAGTAGAGGGATTGAACACAAAGATCCCTTTGCGGCCTTAAAAGCAGATATTGCAACACACTCTTAGCTAGGTGAAGTCCTTATAGTGGGTTATTTCCATGTTAGGACTGCAAGTGAGCACAGTAGCATTATTTGTTGTAAAGAAGACTGTGACCCTAATTGGCTTACAGAAGAGAGTAATCATGAGTGGGAAAGAATTTCAGAGGACGAGGGTTGCAATCTCTTTGGTGAACAATTTCTTACTCTATGTGGGGCTTTCGAATTAGTCATTTGTAACGATTTGACTAGATGGGAAAATTCCGGTAATTTCACTTGCAATACGTACAATGGAGCAAGCATAGTGGATTATGTAATTTTCTTGCATGGTTTGTGTAAGAAAATGGAGGAAGTTTTATTTGGAGATCAGCTTTGGGACTAAAATCTGATCGCAAGCCAATTTATTTAAGTTTCTCTTGGATTAGAAAGAAGCAATTAGAGTAAAAAACTCAGTGTTTTCAACAAATCTCCCAAATGGCAGAATTATTTTGACTCTAGATAATTGTAAAACCTTCAAAATTACGCTAGAGAGGCTCTTCGAGAAGGATAAAATCCCAAGTCATGACCTTCATAGCCACAAATTAACACATTTAATTCAAGGTGCACTTGTAGAGTGCAAAAGAGAAAAAATTAAGAATTTTGAAACAAATTTCTTTCCAGTTAATGTTTTTTTTGAGAAGGAAAGAGTCAAACAAGGATAACATAAAGCTCGAAGATTAGAGGTAGATATTAAGAAATAAAAAGGTTGTTTTCATGGTTTCAAGGAAGGAAGAACTAATCTTCCTTTGGAAAAATCAACCTCAAATTATTTTGGAAGGAACTCCAACCAAGAAAGATGCAAATTGAAAATGGTATTACACCTTCTAAATGGTTTGACTATGCAAGACAACTCTATGAGCAGGATCCCAAGGTTGACCCTCCTCCCTTGGTCAACATTGAGATTGAACTCTTCACAGTGCAAGAGGCGGAGATGGGTATCAAGAAGTTGGATGTTGGAAAAGAAAAAGACTTAGCTGAACTCCAAGAAGAGTATTTAAAGTGGGGCTCAAAGATTCTTGCACCTCACACTACAAAAAAATTCAACAACATCATACAACAAGGGTTCCCCGCAGATTGGACAACTAGTCTGGAAATGTCTCTTTTTAAGAGTGGTGATATTAATAATCCCTCCAGTTATAGGACCATAATGATAAACCCCTTATTTTCAAATTTATTTGGAAGCATGATAGAAAATAAAATCAGCGAGTGTGCAGAAGAAATATATAAGTGTGCTAAAGTGCAAGTAGGTTTTAGACCTAAGAATTCCACAGTTGATCATTGTATAACTTTAAGGCACATCATTGAAAATTTTTTGGAGAAAAGGGAAGAAGCCTTTTGTTTATTTGTTGATTTCAGAAGAAAAAAAATGACATGGTTCCTATGGATAAGCTTTGGAACAGAATGGAGGAACTTGGGGTTCCTAAACATTTGAGAGCAATTGTGCATAGGTTGTATGAAGAGGTGAAAGCCAAAATTAGAACTTCAGTAGGCATTTCTGACATTTTTAGAAGCAATATCGAGGTCAAGAAAGGTTTCTCACTGTCTCCTACCCTTTTTGGTTTATGTATCCACAAGCTTGAGGAGTGACTAAATTCACAAGGGGGTGATGAAATTCATTAGGGAAAGTTTGTTATAAGACTTATTTTGTATGCAGATGACCTTATTCTAATTTCCAAATCTACTCTTGGTTTGCAAGAACACTTACTATCCCTTGAGCATTTTTGTAGAAGGGTGGGGATGCAATTCAATATTACAAAAATGAAAGTAGTGGTTTTCACTAAAAAAAGAAAGCATAACCGACATAAGTTCTACTTTGAAAGCAACATTCTGGAAGAAGTTTCAGATTACAGATACTTCAGAATTGACTTCAACAAAAATATAAGATGGGATGGTTGAAGAAATAAAATAACTTTGGGGGGTTGGAAAACATTTTATGCTTTTCAAAATAGGTGTAGAGAGGCAGAGTTATGAGACTTGAAAACCACTCAAACTCTTTTTGGGCTTCTAGTGATTCTGGTGATTCTCTATGGTTGTGAACTATGGGCCAGCAGTAAATCTGACATGTAGGGAAACAAATTAAGAAAATTCATAAGTGTTTGATTACAAACAAATTCAAAATTAAAAGTGTGGTTCCTTGTGATATCTTATTAAGTGAAACATGTGTTGCTCCTATTGAAGCAATTTCTATGATGTGAGACATAAGGTATTTAAAAAAATTGAGCAAATGGAGGAGGGAAGATGGCCTAAGGTTGTCTTTAATGACATATTGTGCGAAAGAAAGAAGACTTAGATGCAAAAAAATAAAAAATGGTTTAACAAATGGGGTATTTGCTTGAACATGTGTCTCATAAACAGTAAAGAGATAAAATATTTTGTTATGGATAAGTTCCACATTATACTTGGGATAAGGATCTAAGGAGAAAGAAAACGTGCTAGATTTAACTGTTTAATCTCACTCATAATCGTCAACAAAAAGCATACATAGAGGCCAATATTTCTTGGAGAGCCAAAATTCTTATTACTCAGTTAAGGACTAATTCTCATCGGCTCCATTGTGAAACAGAGCACTAGAAAATTCCAAAAGAAGGGTGGGAGGAAAGAGTATGTATTTTTTATTCTTCCGAAAAAGTGGAAACAAAAAAGAATTTCATTTTAGAATGTGAGGCCTTAAAAGACAACAGTAAAAATTATGCAGATATTTTGGCAACTAACTCTTGGGATAATATATTCAGTGAGGGGTTTGTCGAGAAGTTGGGAGTGTTTATTGTGAAGCTTCATAGGAAAAAGGGTCAAATATGACAACCAGATGAAGAAGCAATTTGTCCCATAGGATATATTTAGCTTCATGGGCATTAAAATAATTTATTTCTGCTTTCTTTCTAAGACTCGCAGAATGAAGAGCAAGAAACCCCTTTTCGGTGGATACGCGTCTGAGGATGATTCACATAGAATAAAAAAATTAATTTTAATGTCTGTGAGGATAAAAATAGAATAAGGGATAGATTGTCTCACATTCTAATTATGCATTCAATCCCTACTATCCTCGAAGGCCTCACACTCTAAATGAATGTTTTTTGTTTCCACTCTTTCGAAACTGCAAAAATTACACTCTCTTTCCTCCCAAACTTATTTTGGTATTTTACAATGTCCAGTTTCACAACAGAGTTGATGAGTGTTAGTTCTTAACTGACAATAAGAATTTTGGCTCTCCATAAGCTATTAGCCCTTATGTAGGATTTTTTTTTTATGATTACAAGTGGGATTAAACTCTTTAATATAATACTTGCTCTTTCTTCCTAGCTTTATATCTGAAGCACCCTTGTGGAAATTATCCATAACAAAAGTCTTTATCTCTTTACTATTCCAGGCACATGTTCAAGTAAATATCCCACCTTGTGGAACTTATCCATAACAAAATTCTATGTCATCTTTCCTCTTCCATTTGCTCAAGTTTTTTTAAATATCGTATGAGTCGCACCATAGTAATTGTTTCAATAGGAGAAACCCCCATTTCAATTAGCAAGATATAATAAGGAATTGAACTTTTAATTTTTAACTTGTTTGTAATCTAGCATTTCTGAATTTTCTCATTTTGTTTCCACAGTAAATCAAATGTATTGTTGGCCCATAATTCACAACCATATAGAACCACCAAAATAACTAAAATCCCAAAATTGGTTTGGGTTGTCTTCTAATATCATATCTATGCATCTTTGCATCTATTTTGAAAAGCACAAAAAGCTTTCCAACCTTCAAAAGTTCTTTTCTTTCTGTAGCCCTCCCAACTTAGATTTTTGTTCAAGTGAATTCTGATGTATTTGTAATTTGCGACTTCTTCAAGAGTGTTTCCTTCAAAGTAGAACTTATTTTGGATACATTTTCTTTTGTTAGAGAAAAATACCACTTTCATCTTGCCAGTATTGACTTTCATCCCCGTCCTTCTACATAAATTCTCAAGGGAAAGTAAGTGCTCTTGCAAGCCAAGAGCATATTTAATAATCAGAATAAGGTCATCCACGTACAAAAGAAGCCTTATAACAAAATCACTCAAATGGACACCATCACTTCCTTATAATTTTAACTACTCTTTGAGTTTGTTAACATATAAACCAAAAAGGTTAGGGGATGTAAAACTTTCAGAGATGCCAGCTAAAGTTCTAATTTTAACTTTCGCCGCCTCATACAACCTATTGGAAACTGCTCTAACAAGCATGGGAACCCCAAGTTCCTCTATTCTGTGCCAAAGCTTATCCATGGGGATCGTGTCAAAATATTTTTTTGAGATCAATGAAGCAACACAAGTTCATTTTTCTCCCAAAATTTTACAATGATGTTCCTTATAGTTATATTGTGATCAACCGTGGAATGTTTAGGTTTGAAACCTGTTTTCCCATTAGCAGATTTATATATTTCTTCAGTCCACTTGATAATTTTATTTTCTAACATATTTCCATATAAGTTTGCAAACAAAGATTTTATATTTATGGTCCAAGGTTTCATTTTTCTCCCTAAATATTTCAATGATGTCCCTTAAAGTTATATTGTGATCAACCGTGGAATGTTTAGGTTTGAAACTTGTTTTCCCATTAGCATGTTTATCTCTTTATTCCATCCACTTGATAATTTTATGTTCTAGCATACTTCCAACTAACTTTGCAGACAAAGAGTTTATCATTATGATCCTATAATTGAACGGATTACTGACGTCACCACTCTTGAAAAGAGGTATTGCTAGTCTAGTTGTCTAATATATTAAGCACCTTGTTACATAGCAATTTGTCACCGTCCCTAAAATCCCCATCCCGCACATTGGAGGGCTCATTCCGTGACCTGTGGGCAGAGTTAAGGCTTGAAAATAATTTCATTGCATCCCTCTGAAGATGAGCTTTAATTTCCCTAAAGACATCTCCCTGCAAAAAACCCTAAAAATATCTCTTTTTCCATTGGCGCGGTTCCATAGTTCAGCCCTCGCACCAAGAGGGAAATCCTCCAAAGAGGGCCGCCAATTGGCGCTCTGTCATAGATCCGTACCCGCGACAACCATATTAAGAGGTGTTTTTTAAAAATAAAAGGCGGAAGTTTCATCCTAACAAATTACTGGGTTGATTTCTATCTTGAGTTGGGAGGTTTGGCTACGGATTTCCATGGAGAGGAAGTGGTTTTCCACCTCTCATGGAAGCTTCCTTGATGATAGGGCCAATCCCATAATTATAGGGATCCCAACTCCCCTTCCTCCTTCTATAAAAGCTTGCCCATTTCCATTTGCAAGCTAGTTCCAAAATCCCCAAGTTCCAAAGAGTGGCAGAATTTCTAAGTTCCCAAGAGCTTTCATGCTGCAAAAGCCTTCTTGATTCCCTAAGGCCAAATCCAAGCAAGGAGACTATTGCCAAGTATCCGGAGAGAGAGGCTTGTCCCATCCCTGACAGGATTTTTCGAGACATGTTGTGCTGACGACCCGCTAAAGGAGAGTGCTGCGTGGAAGCTATGGTTGTATTCTTCTTTTGATTCTTTAATGATAAGCGACTATCGGTTATGGTTCCACTCTTGTTCTTGATCATGTTCATGAGTTATATCCTCTTCGACTGATATATAGTTGTATGCACTAGATTTTATGCTTGCGTTTGTGTTGTTTCTTGCATGTGCAGGTGTCCGATCACGGAGATCGTGAGGATTGTGATCTGCCAGGGCAAAGGAACGGGAGCACCACCTCTTCTATAGACGATAGCGTTGGATTCCAAGTAAGCCTTCCTCGCAAGTTGGTTTATTTACAATTATGAACCTGCACTGTAGCGTGTTTGATTGTTGCTAGACCCGATCTGGGCTAGTAGGGATCGCCTCTGTTCGCAGAGGGGATTTACCTCCTCAACACACCTCTACTGAATGATGCTGTTAATTTTTTTGTAAAGTGAGGTGTAATAATTTTCAAACCCCACTTTAGATACTCTGTTTGAAGTTCAACTAAGTTTTTTATTTTCCAACACCCAACTTCTGAATACCCATCTCAACCTCTTGCATGGTGAAAAGCTTAGTGGTAGTGTTTGTGGATTTTTTTGGGTAGCATCGGATGTGCTCTAGCTCCAAAATTTTGTGGAGGGGCTAGAACAATGAGATCTCTAAGACCCATAAATCGTTTGGACAAATTCTACCCAGAGTGCATGTATTAAAATAATTAATTATTTTTAATGGAACCTAATTTAAAACTTAGGGGATTTAAATAATTAAAGTGAATTAATTTAAATAAGGGTGAGAAGCTTCTAAGTGACGAGGATCAAGTCAGTTTGATTCTTAGCCGTTGATTAAATATTAGATCACGACTGTTGATTTATCAATAGAAAACATATAAATGAAAACTTATGGGTCAGTTGGAGACAAGCTGGGAAAATACTCAGTAACCCGAGGGAAGACGAATCTCCAGAATCAGAGTTCGATTTTAGAGGGTGAGTTGTGGGGTGAAGGAAGAGGAGGGTTCCAAAAGTAGTCAGAGACAAAGGAGGAGGGACACAGAGCCGTAGAGGGACAACGCAGCAGGGACACAATCCTCACGCAAAAGAGGTTGAAGAGGTGACGCAGTAGACACTAGAGGGTCTCTAGGGCATCATAATTTCTCCAGTGATCCGAGGGAAATTATGTAAGGTGTTTTCACTAAAGTTCTTAGTGTTTCTACAAATCATTCCTTGTAAAGAGATTTTTGCTGAAGATTAATAAATAAACCCTCATCTGTTGCACCTGTTTTCCCACATTTGGTTTTTACGGGGACTATTGTCCAAAAAAAACTGTGTCGATGTGATCGATTCTTGTGCTTATATTAAACTATTCTTGTCTCTATGAAATTATGTGATAATTGCAGTAGAATTTGTTTTGATGTTTACTGAAGGGTTTTGTAAATAACTTATTGTGGAAAATAAGTATGAGAATTAAATCAGTTATTGCAGTAGAATTTCTAATGTAAAATTTTCGTATGGTATCAAAGTAGAGATTGGGAAATAGGGTTGGAGATTTTGCAATGAGTCATAGTCTTGATGTTGCTAGAGCAGCAACTCGTAGGGGTTCAAGAAATTATCCTGGGAAAGATGAAAGCACGAAATAAACAATGGATCACGACATTTCTGTATTGACTTCCAGATTGGAAAAAGAAGTCACTTGCTTGTCAAGCTCTACTTCCTCTAAGGTTTGGTATATTGATAACGGGGCTTCTGCACACATGACGAGAATATGAGAATGATTTTCGAGCTACCAAGAAGAACAAATTAACTTCAAAATAAACATGGGAAATAAGGAAAAATGTACCCCTATTGGAAGAGGTACTATAGTTTTTCAAACAGAAGCAAGAGATCGGTTTCGAGCCAGCAACATGTTGCATGTGCCTGGATTGGTGATGAAATTTCTCTCTGTATCTCTGTTGCAAAATAAGGGCTATGATTTATACTTAATTGGAAAGAAAGTATATGTCGAACACTCGATTTGGAAGAAGAAGGCCTAAATTAGAGTTAGAAGCAACAAACTGTATGGGTTGCCTTTAGAATCTCCAATGGCATTGATAGGTGGCAGTGGTGAGAAATATTTGAACGAAATATGGCATAGAAGGATGGGGAACTTACATCATGGGGCTCTAATAATTTTTGGAGACACCGTCGCAAGAGTTCCAGAGTTAAGCACCAAACGAGATTATGTTTGCTGAGGGTGAGTACTAGGAAAGTATGCCAAAGCAGCTTATTCCAGAAGTAACAATAGGGAAAAGAGTGTTTTGGGATTGATACACTCGGATATCTACGGACCAATGTCCACAAGAGCTCTTAGTGGTGCCAAATATTTTGTCACCTTCATTGATGACCATTCCAGGAAGACTTGGATCTACTTTCTAAAGATCAAGGATGAGGTATTTGATCGATTCAAAGAGTTTAAGGCTCTAGTTGAGAATTTGAAAAGAAAGAGGATAAAAGTATTGCATTCAGACAATGGTGGAGAGTGATGAGCTCCATCATTAGACATATTTGGAGGGGTTAATAGTCACCTTTTTTCCTGCTTACATCTCTTTATCTTGCATTTTTATTATTATTTGGTTTATGATGCTAGTATAGGTGGTGATTAAGGCTAACATACTCTGAGTGCCTAATATTGTTGAGTGCAGAAAATCATGAATTATTAATCATTTTTATAAGGATTTTATCATAAAGAATCAGAGGAGACATCAAAGAGGAATTATAGGAGGATTTTCCACCCTCAAAGGCAACAGAAGGATCCCAAAGATTCTCTCTGGCAATTCAAATTCCAAAAGCAGCCAAAGGATCCCCAAGGATTTGTAGGAATTTGCAGGGTAAGTTCCTTAGATAAAAAAACAAAGGTCGCCACTCACAAACAGATCACAAATTAGTACACCAGTATTATCACATGGTTAAAACCCTCGAAGAGGGAAATATTCCACGGCATGAGCCAACACGGCCACTTCAGGAAATTTAATAATATAAAAAGAAAAGTTACATATGTTTCTCTCATAAACAGTTACCGGAAAAATGACCCTCCATGCTCTTTAAATAGATATCATGGACCAATCGGGTGTTAAGACACAGATCAAGTGTCGTTAATACCGAGGAGAGAGTGAACCGTCGGATCACTACAAATTGTGACCGTCATATTATAAGTTACAAATGTACATAGTAAAGAAACACACTTTACCTAACTCTACACTAGACTAAGTTATTCCTAAATATTTCCTATGTGTCAGAATATCCTAACATACCCCTTTAAGAACAACTTGGGATAGGATTGAAGGATTTACAAAGGTGAAACAATAGGAGAAGGAAGGAGGAATTAGAGCCTATCCCCCCTTAATGATAACTTTCCTGAACTCCAAGCATGGATCGAAGTTTGGTAAACTTCGCTTCTGTGAGAGCCTTTGTAAAGATATCGGCTACTTGATCATTGGTTGGACAATACTGCACTTCAAGAACACGATCATGAATGAGCTTTTTGATGAAGTGTATGTGGAGTTCAATGTGTTTCATACGCTGATGTTGAACTGGATCTTTACATAGCTGAATGGCACTCTGATTATCACACCAAAGTGTAGTTGGATGCAGTTCATGAAGACCAAATTTAGACAGGATATGACAAAGCCACATGGCTTCCTTGCTAGCTTCAATTGCACCACGATACTCTTCTTTTGCTGAAGAAATATAGATGGCACTTTGTTTCGTACAATACCAAGTAATAGGTCTTGAACCAAGAGTGAATACATATCTTGAAGTAGAATTTTGATCATCAAGGTCACCAACCCAATCAGAATCAGTGAAAGCAATCAACAATGGAGATGCTCCTGCACTGTAATGAATCACGAACTGAATTGTACCTTGAATATATCGAAGTATTCTTTTAGCTGCTTTCCAGTGACTTTCATGAGGTTGGTGCATAAAACGAGTGACAAGACCAATGACAAAGGAAAGGTCAGGATGGGTATGAGTTAGATACAAAATTTTACCAACAAGTTGACGGTATAAGGTAGCATCAACTTAAGGGGTAGTACAAGTGACTGAAAGCTTGACTCCAGACTAAAAGGGAGAATGGGTTAGCTTACAGTCTTCCATGTGAAAGTGGTGTAGAAGATCATAAGAATACTTGGACTAAGAGAGGGTAATGCCTTCCTTGGATTGAAAGACTTGCAAACCAAGGAAATTTTGCAAGTGTCCTAAGTCTGTCATTTCAAACTTCTTTTTGAGGCTAGAATTCACATGGTTTATATGGTTTGGATCACTACCAGTAAGGATAAGATCATCAACATAAAGAACAAGGATGGTGAAGGACTTACCCACTTTGTTGGTGTAGACAATGTTCTCAGAATGACACCTATAAAAGCCATTATCTAATAGAAATCTATCCATTTTGGCATACCAAGCTCGAGGAGCTTGTTTGAGACCATAGAGAGACTTCCTAAGGCAACAAACAAGGCTAGAGTCGTTCTGGATAAAGCCATGGAGTATATTTCTTCATGCAAATATCCATGTAAGAAGGCAGATTTAACATCCATCTGATGGAATTCCCATTTAAAAGAGGCAGCAAGGGAAAGAACAAGGCGGATAGAATTCATTTTGGAAATAGTGGAGAAAGTTTCAGTATAGTCAATTCCTTCAACTTGTGAGAATACTTTAGTGACAAGACGAGCTTTATGTCTATCCACTTTTCCATCTGGTCCAAAATTTGTTTTGTAAACCCATCTGCATCTGACAAGTTTTCTTCCTTTTGGAAGAGGAACAAGATCGCAAGTATCATTCCCCAATAAGGAACGATATTCATCATTCATAGCTTCATCCCAATCTAGATTACCAGAGGCTCCTTCAAAGGTTTCTGGATCAGGATTTTCTGGAACTTGAGCCAATAAGGAATAGGTTCTTTCGAACTGAGAACGTGTATGTCATCGATCAACAAGGTCACCTGCAAGAGAATCTGCTACATCCCGAGTAGAGCAAACCCATCTTGGTAGCTGTGGAGTAAAAGGAATAATTTCAAGAGGTGGAGGAGGATTTTCATCCTCACTGTCATCATCTGAACTAGAAGGAATGCTATTAAAAATAGAAGATAGAGAGAGGTGGCACATATGCCGAATCAAGATCGTAGGCCAAAGGTGGCACACTCGCCGAAATAGGCTTGTAGGCTGATATTTTTTCATCAAATTTTACATCTCTTCTAATGATTATATTTTTGGATTGTGGTTGAAGAAGTCTATATTCTTTGACATCTTCAGAATATCCAACAAAAAATCATTTTTCACTCTTAGGTTCTAAGGCTTTATGTTTCGCATCTGGAATGTGGGCCCAAGCATCACTTCCAAAAACATGAAAGTAAGTTACATCTGGTTTGATTGAGCTCCAAGCTTCTTATGGAGTTATATTCTTTAAAATCTTAGTAGGAGTGCGATTTACTATGTAATTTGCATAGTTAATTGCTTTTGCCCAAAAATTAAGACGAAGTCCTTTAGATTGAAGCATACAATTAGCCATTTCTTTTAAGGTGTGATTCTTCCTTTCAGCTACACCATTTTGTTGTGGAGTATATGGAATAGTATGTTGCAATTGAATGTCATGTTCAGTGCAGAAGTTGATAAATTTTTTGCTAACATATTCTCCTCCATTTTATGATCTTAACTTAAGAATTGAATGCCCAGATTGTTTCTAAACAAAGGCCTTAAAGGCCAAGAACATGTTCAAAACTTCACTCTTGAGTTTTAAGAAGTATACCCAAGTGCATCTGGAAAAATCATCAATGAAAGTTAAGAAGTAATTGCAACTAGAGAAAGAAACAACAGGAAGTGGACCACATAAATCACTGTGCACAAGCTGCAAAGGTGCTAAAGCGTGCCAAGAGGCACATTTGTCAAAACTATCCCAATGATGTTTTTTGAGTACACATCTAGAGCAAACACCATCTCGACAAGATACCATAGGAAGACCCGTCACCATATTTTCCTTACATAGGGTTTGAAGAGAGCGATAGCTTAAGTGACTAAATCGCTCATGCCAAAGTTTGCTCACTTCATCATTATGAGCAACAAAAATAGAGGGACGACATGATGACCCAAAGTTGTCAAACTTATACGACCTTGTGGAATCATCAACAATTCCAATAGCTAAAATATGTCTAGGATCTTTGAGGTCCTTGATTACAACATCATGAGGTGAGAATTCGACTATTTTCCCTTCACCTGAATGAGTTATCTGATAAACAGATAGAAGGTTGCATGACAAGGTAGGGACACATTGTACATCATTAAACTGACCATTATCTAGATGAATGGTGCCAGATCCTACAACACTAAGAGATCTATCATCACCAACATAAATATGTTTGGTGTTACAATCATTTAAAGAAGAAAACATGGCTTTATTTTTGGCCATGTGGTAAGAAGCTCTAGAATCAATGAGTCACTCATGAGAATGAGAAGAAGAAGATACATTTAATGCATAACCAGATCTTGATGCTTGACAACCACAAGCAGAAATTCCCATTCCTGAAGATGAAGGTGAAGAGTGCTCCAAATTGATGTTGTGCTTCTTCATTACGGCTTCTAAGGCTTCCATCTTCTTAAAACATTTGGACTCTATATGGCCATCACGATTACAAAAGTTGCAATGTCTATCTGTCTTCTTCCCTTTGTTTTTATTTTCCTTATCATTTTGGTGAGTTGCTTTTTCAGCTTGCGGTTGAAATTTCTTAGGACCCTTGTTTGGTTTCGGACCATACTTTTTAGGATACTTCTTCTTGGGATTATTTTGATATGATTGTTGTTGGGCTGCTAAGGCTTTCTTAGAAGCATTTACAGAAGTGATAAGACCAAGGTGTAAGAGTTTTTCTTGTTCTCTTATCAAAGAATCGCAAAAGGCATCAAAGGAGGGGTTCTTGTAGGTGGTTCCTAAAGAAATGATGGCTTCTCTAGTGGAATGGAAGGTGGAAATAAATATAGAGTATGTAGGGCCAAGCTGAGCAAGAATGCAATAGATAAGGCTACAATCTTCCTTTTTGACCTTACAACCTTCTAAAAGAAGTCTAAGGGTCTTGAATTTGGACAAAAAATCTTCAATAGAGGAGAAATTATTGGGGTCCAAATTAAGAAACTCATTTTCAAGCTGGTGGGTCCTGATTTGATTTTTAATTTCAAAGACATTATTTATCTTTTCCAGGGCTTCATGAGGGGTGTCAATGTCAAGGATATGAAATCGAAGATCTTGAGCAATGGACATTCCTATTAACCCTCGTGCTTGATCATGTTTATTTTCCCATTTAGCGACTTTATCATCATCAGAAGGTTTAGTTTCTTGTCTTGTGGCTATTCTATAAAGCCCTTTACTTCTGAGTATACCTACCATGTGAGGTAGCCATTGGAAATAATTGGTGTTGTTAAGAATAATCGGGCATCCACTTTCCATTTTTTTTTAAAAACTAAAGCTGAAAAAAGCTAAAACTAACTACTCCAATGGATATATCTCAAAAAATTAGGCTGATTAAAAAAAAACGGCTCGAAAAACAGCTTCCGGATGAAGACGTTATGCCTTTTTGAAAACGCTGAGTTGTAGATGCCGAATAGTTACGGGAACGGTTTGAAATTTGATGATGAAGTTCAACTTAAAAAAAAAAAAATCCTGGCCCCTTTAACAAAAGCTTTTTACAAATAGCAACTTGAGAAAGAGAATTGAACCCAAGACCTCTATTCTCATAAACTAACCTCTCACCAAGTGAGATAGTAAAAGGATTATGTAATTGTTTGAAAGGAAGAAGGGTTTTTTTTTTTACTCTTCGGTGTGTGTGCTTTTTCCTGCACAAAAAAAACACAAAAAACTGAGCTCAAAAAAAAAAAATACTGAAATGCAAGCCTTACGGCATAATATTAGATTTTCGGTTACCCTTACCGGCAACTATCTATTTTTTCACTATTTATGATTTCCCGATATCACACAAAGACGCGGGGAAAGAGCATACGTAGCAAAAAAAATCCCTTCTTCCTGTTTCTAATTTGTCGAGATTGCACACATCGCAGAGAAAAGAGCATACACATAGAAGAAGGTATACATACGTCAATTAAATAAAACCTAAAAACCAAAATAAACAGAGGGAATTGAAATAAGAAGAACTATTAACAAATATAACTGCAAAACATATACTTTATACCTCCAGATCTAAACTGACATAACTTGGGCAATCAGAAACCTTTTCGCATGAAACGAAAGGCATTCCTCACTGTAACAGACGCTCCGAACATGGCAGAGCAGTTATCCAGGCCCAAAAATGTTTAGAATAGTAGATCTAGAAAATGGCAGTCGCATGCAGTCAAACCGGCTTCGGATTTGGATCAACAACGGACGTAGCCCTCAAAATAGCTATGATACGATGTAGGAATTTACAGGGTAAGTTCCTTAGATAAAAAACCAAAGGTCACCGCTCACAAACAGATCACAAATCAGTACACCAATATTATGACGTGGTTAAAACCCTCGAAGAGGGAAAGAGTCCACGGCCTGAGCCAACGCGGCCACTTCAGGCAATTTATTAATATAAAAAGAAAAGTTACATATGTTTCTCTCATAAATGGTTATCGAACAAGCGACCCTCCATGCTCTTTAAATAGAGATCATGGACCAATCGAGTGTTAAGCCACAGGTTAAGTGTCGTTAATACCGAGGAGAGAGTGAACCGTCAGATCACTACAAATCGTGACCATCGGATTATAAGTTACAAATGTACATAGTAAAGAAACAAACTTTACCTAATTCTACACTAGACTAAGTTATTCTTAACTATTTCCTATGTGTCAGAATATCCTTACATGATTCTCTCCAACAATTCGAATTCCAGAGGCAGCCAAGCAACTCAAAGAGGAGTGCACCCAATCCTTGTTCATTGGGAGTCAAGTGGAATCAATCACCTTTTTCTAGGGAGTTGTTGGTAGCTTCCCTTTAGAATAAATAAAGCAGAGCTAGAGCTAGGAAGAGTTAGTCTATTCTAGTCTCAATTCCATTCAAAACTATTGTTGTGAGATATTGAGCTTTTTGTTTTATTCAGTGATAAAACTCTCAGAGATGTATGAAGTTATTCTTTTATGAAATGAGCATACTGATTTCATTCGACTAATTTAAGTTTCAAAGGGTTGGGCTTGTGGGTTAGGGCCCAATCCATGTGCCTCAGCTTCTTTGATGTCACTATCTTTTCCTTTATGTCATTTAGCTAGTTTTTCTTCTGCCATTTAAGTTAGATATGCTTTTGATAAGTTTCATTGATGTTTAGTTTTTGTGTTGTTGTTGTTTTAATTGCTTATGTGTAGTAAAATAGAGGAAAAACCCCAAAAAATCTGGTCAGGTCTCCCCCCTCTCATCTCTGTCAATAGAGCCTGTGTAGGGCAGACCTTCCCATAGGCCAAAATTGCTTTCTGTTTGAGTTTTGGGAAGAATTCGTATTACCAAGTCCAAGCCTTTCTTTCACTGTTTCATCTCGCATTTCTATTTGTTTCCCATGCATGAATTCACAGGTGTGTCTCACTTATGAGCACTGCTCTTACGACTCCACTACCCTCCTTTTCTTCTCATCTTAACGTTGTACTTACCTTTTCTTTGCCTAACGCACTTAAGTCCTTCAAAGCCCTATTTCTCTGTTTTTCTCTGTTCATGAACGCCTTACCTTTTTATGCAAAACACGTGAAAAACCATTCAAAACCACCAAAAACCCGACCTCCACCTTTGCTCCTCGAGTCTCCCACCACCGTTCGTCGCACTTCGCACATTTTATCTTTTACCCTTAGCACTTACTGCTCAATTGTTGCGATTGCGATATTGTGAAATCACAAATCTAAAATCACGCAGTTTAAATTTTTTCATAACATTTACCGCTCATTCTTGTTATTGCGATATTATGAAATCACGCCCTGTCGTCAGTCCCACCGCCACGTCATTGTTGGCGAAAAGTCAGGTCTCGCGGGCAAGACCCAGGTTCAAGAGTTGTGGCCAACAAGGGGTCCGGAGTAGTCTAGGAACACGCCGGCATTTTCACCCTGCTCTGGGAGAGCAGTGCGTCTCACCCGAGGCGTGCCGCGACCACATGCATAAGGGGATGGGATCACTGGTAAGGAATAAACCCGCAACCAAAGAAAGAAAGTGCATCCATCACATATACCAAGTTACACATGCATGATCACTAATTAAGTATTCAGACAGTCGCAACTTAAAATTTTTAAAGCAGTGTAAACACATCAGAACGCATGAACAACACATTGAGACAGCAATCCTTCCTTATATTATTCTTCTGGCCGAATACATGGTTACATAGCTTTCTTCTCTGATAACTCACAAGTCAGATACAGATGGGTTTGAGAACAAAAAGGAAGAACATAGAAAGTAAGAACCCATAGGAAGAACCGGTCTGATTCTTCTGCGGCTGCTCTGCACATCCTTCCTTAGGTCTTGATCCTTGCGACTTCTCTCGCATCCATTCAACCCTCAACAATAACAATAACAGCAACAACCTCCTTCTTCAGCCGGGTGATCTCCTTTTATTCACCCGCTCCTCGCGACTGGCGGCTTCTCTGTGTCTTCACTTTGGCTTTTCCCGACTTCTCTTCTGATGTCTGCATGTTCCACTTTCTGTTTTCTGCTGTATTTCTTTCATCTGCACTTATCTCTGTTCGATCTCCAGTTATCAAATGCTTCCACGCCACCTTGATAACTCCGCAACTCCTGGTCGCTGCGGCGCGGTCGCGATAGCTATGTGTATTTATTCCGCAACTCAAAAAGAGTCAAAGTTCAAAATGTCTTGGCCAAAAGTTCAAAACTTAAACAAAAACAAGGGCCCCAACAGTCATCCCTATCGCAAATCGCATCCCGCAGTTTTTTTATCCTATCGCAAATAGCATCCCGCATTTCTTATCCTATCGCAAATCGCATCTCGCAACTTTTTCCTTTCTCCCTTAACACTACCGTTGTTCTGGCCGATTGCGATATTGTGTTAGCATCCTGCTGTCGGTCCCACCACCACTTCGCCCATTGCAATTCACACTTTTCACCATTTATCTTTTACCTTTAAACACCTACCGCTCGTTCTTGTGATTGCGATATCGTAAATCGCAAATCGCATCATTTACCTTTTTTCATAACACTTACCGCTTATTCCGCCAATGAGATAACTCTGCCACGTCACACTCCACCATGTCAGGTGTCGCAAATAAAAATTTGCACATTTTAGTTTGTTCCGTTAACCTTTACCTCTATCCCTTTAAACTTGCGAAGTTGCGATTGCGACATCACAGATCGCAACTTTTGTCCTCCATCACACTCTGCCATTGCACTTTTGAGTTCTATTTGCTCCAAATTCATTTCTCACGATATAATAAAGTTTCATAAGGGTTTAACCCCCTATTTGCGCTTCCAAACCTCGTTTCATGTGTTAAACCCCCCACTAGCCTCTTTTAGCCCTTTTCTTCCCTCCAAGCTGCAAATCAACCCCTTTTCAAGTAGGATTAAGTCATGGATAGTTTAGTTGCATGGAATTCTTCCCGCATTCCACTGTTAGAGCTGCTCCCGGGCGTGTAATGGTGTTCCATGAATACCTGCCAATGGAGATGAGGAAACTCAGCCGGGTTGGACAAGTTGGCGTCCATACAGGGTGCATTATCATACTTGCCGACCAGTGACTCTACCCGGTGAATTCTGGCATCTATCGCTGGTTCAGGAACTGAGAGAAGAGCTCTCGGCATCTTGGCGCGTCTCTGATAGACTTGGACGATTCTTCTGTAACTTCCTGCGAGGTGCTGAGTGCTCTGATACTGCGAATGCTCCGGAGTCGCTGCAACTTCCAAACTGAATTGGTCCGTCATCCCTGTGCTGATAGCCTTCATGCAAATTGGGCCATCTGCTGGCACGCACGGGGTTGATGAGACTCCATAACGGCAATTAATTCTTGCTATCTTTCTTGCCTGCGATAATCGTGCGATCAATCGCAGGCCTGTGTGTAATCTGACAGTTGTTGACGGCGTCATGGGGAGATGGGCGGACCCGACGGCGGAGGGAACTGCGGTTGATGGCAAATGATTACGGTATGATTACTGTCCATTAAGGGAATTTATGATCAAATCTGAGCTATCCTACGGACTGACAAAAGGACTGACGGAAATTACGTGGACTGACACTGGCACGAGAATGGATCCTTCATGCACGACACGCTGGACTGGCGCGGTGACATGCTGGACTAGCGCTGCGACACGCTGGACTGGCCAGCCCCGACCACAATCAGTTGCGGTATGGTTACCGCAACTGACCGGTTATTTGACTGAGTGCTGACAATTGGAAAAGACTACCTACATTCCTCCCGGTTGCGGGAGATTTATTCAACTACGCTACTCTACGGGTTCTCTCGGTTGCGAGAGTTATTAATTAAAAGTGAGAAGTACCTACTCCTGGTAGGGCTTCAGGCGTGCGCCATTCACCCATCCTGGAAGAACTGTGCCGTCCAATTGTGCCAATCGAACGGCTCCTGAGTCGCGGATTTCGATGACAAAGTACGGTCCCAGCCAATGCATCTGGAGCTTTCCTGGAAACTTCTGGAACCGGCTGTCGTATAAGAGAACTTTGCCGCCAACTTGGAAAGCTTTAGTTTTGATGTGGCGGTCGTGCCATGCTTTCTGTCTGGCCTTCTGAACCTTCTGGTGGAATTCCGCAAGAAATCGAGCCTCATCCAGCTCCTGGAGTCGTTCCTTCAGTGACGCCTCTTCTGAGAAGTGAAGGGACGTTGCGATCAAAAGGCTGGGTACGGTGAACTCGGCGGGAATCACAGCTTCCCGGCCATACACCAGCTGGAATGGCGTCTGGTTGGTCAAACGTTTTACCGTGGTCCGGTAAGCCCATAGTGTCGCTGGTAGCCGCTCATCCCAATCATCCCGCTGGGCGTTGCAAATTTTTGTCAAGCCCTTTTCAAGAATCTTATTGAAGGCTTCCACCGTACCATTGGCCTGCAGGTGGTATGGGCTACTTTTATGATGCTGAATCATAAATGTGTCCAGTAGCGACTTGACCATGGCATTGATGAAATGTGTACCCTGATCGCTGGTTAAGCTCCGTGGGCAGCCAAAGCGGCTGATGATGTGTTCAAAGATGAACCGAGCAGCGGTCTCTACTGAGCAGTCCCGTACCGCTGCTGCCTCAGCCCACCGTGTGAGGTAATCCGTCGCGGTAATGATGTACCGGGCTTTGGAATGGCGAGCGATTGGTGCGATGGGCCCTACGAAATCAACAGCCCACTTTTCAAATGGCCGCAACACATGCACCGGGTGTAGCGGAAGCTCGTCCCTGTGTGAAGGTCTTCCCGTCCTCTGGCACACGTCGCAACGTTTCACATAGGCCTTACAGTCTGCATGCACCGTCGGCCACCACAGGCCAGCTTGAAGCACCTTCCTTGCGGTGGGTTTAGCACCCACATGTCCTCCCGCAACACCGCTGTGACATTCCCACATCACCGCTTCTCGCTCATGGTCAAGAACACACCTGCGCAACACCTCATCCAGGCCCAGTTTGTACAGCTGCCCTGCGATCAATTGATAATCGGCCACCCGAACAACCAAGTGGCGTTTCTGAAGAGGGGTGTAATCCTCAGGGCACTGTCCCGTGGTCAGATACGTGGCAATGTCAGCCAGGTAGTCTGGGACTGCTTCAACTCGGAATAGGTCAGCATCCGGGAGCTGATCATCCAACGGACCTTCATTCTCTCCCGTCTCCAGCCTGGATAAGTGATCGGGACCAACGTTCAACCTGCCAGGCTTGACAATCACCTCAACCGTGAACTCCTGGAAAAGTAGAAGCCATCGACAGATTCTTCCTTCCAACAGAGGCTTATTGACCAGATATTTTAACGCCGAATGGTCCGTGAAAAATGTAAATTTTCCGCCCAGAAGGTAGTGGTGGAACTTCTGGAGAGAGTACACCATCGCCAACGCCTCCCGCTCGGTCGTGGTGTAATTCTTCTCCGCATTAGATAATCGTCGGCTGGCGAAGTATACCGGGTGGTCAACTGTCGTTTCCTCGGGTTGTGCCAATACAGCGCCAAGGGCAATCCCGGACGCATCAATGTGCACATGGAACTGCTTATCCCAGTTGGGATGAACAAGTATGGGTGCCGTCGCCAACTTCTCCTTCAATGTGTCGAGTGCCTTCCTGCACTCCGCCGTCCACTCAAATGCTTCTGACTTTCGCAACAGTTTCTCCAGAGGGGCAGTGATTTTGGCGTAGTTGCGGATAAACCGCCTGTAGTATCCTGTGTGCCCGAGCAGTGCCCGCAACTGCTTCACGTTCTCGAGGGCCTCCATGTGGACGATGACCGCGACCTTGGCAGGATCAACACAGACCCCTTGCTTACACACCACGTGACCCAAGAGTGTGCCGAATGGTACTGCAAAAATACATTTCTTCAAGTTCAAGGAAATCTGCAACTGGCGGCATCGATCGAACATAACACGCAACAGGGAGGCGTGTTTCTTCAGTAGGCTGTAAACAGTCCAATCATCCATATAGACTTCCAGGAACTTGTGAATGTACTCCCGGAAAGTAGCAATGACAATCCGGGAAAACACAGCCGGTGCGTTCTTCAGACCAAACGGCATAACGTGGTATGCGAATGATCCCCACTCAGTTGTGAAGGTCGTCTTTGCTTTGTCTTCCTCGGCAATGCGCACCTGATGGTAGCCCGAAAACCCATCAGTGAAGGAATAAGCTTCGTTTCCCGCGACATGATCTAGAACTTCGTTGCTGAAGGGAGTGAGAAACGGATCGTGAATACAAGCATTATTCAAACTCCGATAATCTACGCAGACACGGATTTCCGCTTTGTCCTTCTTGTTCTGGATGACAATGGGACTTACCCACTCAGCTTCTTCTACAGGAAAGATGAGACCCGCAGCCAGCATCTTGTCGATCTCCATCTTGACCTTCTCTTTGATACGTGGATTCAACCGGTAGGGTCGGTGCTTCACCGGCCTGGCTCCCGGTTTCAATGTGATGCGCATCTCGCCCAAATCCCCTTTGATCCCCTTCAGGTCTGTAACTGATGACGGAAATAAATCTTCGTACTCTCGGAGGAGGCTGAAAATTTCTCTTGTCGTCTCCTCGTCCCAGTAATCTCCTACCGTTGCCAACTTAGGTTTCTCCTCCATTCCAATGTTCAGCTTCTTTGTCTTTAGGGGCTGCAAATGGACTCCTTCTGTCGTCGTCTCGTCACGGACGCTCCGCTCGCCCTCCTTTTCGTCAAAATAGAGATGCCTCAGGTCCTCCAAACTATCGTCCCCCGGTTCGCCGTCGATCCGTTGGCAAACCAATTCGCTTTTGACCCCGGAACGTGACGCCACCGGTCCCTCATCGGGCTCAGGATGGCGGAAAAATAGGACCTCCTTGACGGCTTGTAGGGCCTGAGATTCCTGCGCCGTCTCCCCTTCGAACGAGAAGCTCTGGACGAACTTTTCCGCGACTGCTTGCCAGGAGCGGGTTCCCCGTTTCCGCTCTTCCTCCAGGTACCAGGCCTGGGGAATTGTACCTAGGGAGTGGACAAACCTGTGGACCCACAACTCCTCAGGGTACCTGGCGCTACGCCACTGTTCCTCGCACGCCCGCAAGTGCTGTCGCGGGTCTGAAGCTCCATGATGTTTAAGTGTAATGTAGGGCCCTTCATCCTCTTTGAAGCGTGCCCGTAGTGAATCCGCCACCCGCTCCCATCGCAACAGAGTGTTGCGGTGATTGTTCCACCATCGTCCCGATGTTGACTTCAAGGCCACATCCAAAAGTGGTATCCGGATTTCCTCTGGGACCCGGTCTTCCACCTTGGCAATAAAAGTATTCACCGCTTGCATGTTTGACAATGTGGGGTATCTGCGGATCTCAGTCCCAAACCACCGGACCTGAGCGATGGCGGCACATCTCCGCGTGGTGGTCTCATACCCCCCTTGCTACCAGTCTTCCCACGCAAGCTCGGATCCGAGCTCCGAGCTCTGCACGCTCCGCCAACTGATAGATCCTGTTGCGGTCGGGTTGTTATAATCGTCCCGCTTCCCTGCAGTCATCTGATAGATATGGTCCATCATCTGAGCATCCTCCCGACTGTCCACCGTTTCTGTGTATTGCGGACCCTGATACGGGTCAAGAGGCTGAGTGACCCTTACCTCCCTATCCTAAAAAATCATCAGCTCCTTCTTGAGGTCGATGATCGCGTAATTCTCAAAAGCCCAATCAATGCCAAGTAAAGCAGGATAGGGGTCCTTATCGCCCATGATATCAATAACCTCGAAGTCGGTGTATGTCTTCACCCCCGCAACATCGACCTCGACACCCTCAAGTCGGCCGATTGGCAAAATACAGTACTGGTTCGCCATCCTGAGTTGGATTGGGGAATAAGCGAGCCGTGGCTTTCCAAGAGCCTCCCATGTCTTTCGTGGCAATATATTGACGTCGGACCCCAAGTCCAACATGGTGTCGCTGATTTGGAATCCTGCGACCTGCGTGTTAAGCCGGAATTCTTTGCCTGTTCGTTGCTTGTTCCGCTTGACACGTTGCACGTATTGAGGCCTAGCGTCCACCAGATTTCTGGGTTCTGCGCGCCCCTGCAGCGCTCCGTCTAACACATGCTGGAGCTGCTGCCGCAGCTCAGCGTCATCGACAATCCTGAGAAATAGCCGGAGCCAATCCTCGACCACAGCATCTGCGGCGTTCTGAACACCGGTTTCCGGCCGCCGGGGCTCCTCCAGCCCTCCCTCGTTCCGCAACTGGGCGAATGCCTCGACCGCCTCCTGAAAGTACTTCTTCTGGACTTCGGGCCTGATCAACTTCTTTGGGGATGCCGGCCGCACCACTCGTGCTGGCTCCTTCTCGTGGGCATCCTCTCCAGTCTTCTTTCCGCCCCGTGTTACTATCGCAACGTTCTGCATGTCAGGGGTTGCGGTGCTGCGCGGTTCCGAGTTTATCAGATTCGCTCCCCTCTGCCGCACCCGTTCTTCCCACTTCTTGATGAGCTCCGGACAGTCTTCTGTAGCATGGGCGTTGACCCGGCACTGGGAACACCAGGGTCGGCGCGGAAGGGGGCATTCTCTAGCTACATGACCATCCTGGTCACAGTTGTAACATTTTACCGGACCGCGTCCTCCTGTTCGGCCTCCCCGCATGCCGCCACCTCTTCCCCTTGTAGTCTCGTTCACCCTGTACGAGGGACGATCCAGTCGATCCGCAAGTGCGTCAAGCGCCCTGCACTGCTCAGTGTTGTGCGTCGTAGACCCACAGAATTCGCAGTATACATTATTCGGCACCGTGGAGTACTTCTGTAATATCGGGCACATCTGAGGAGGATGCCCCATCGTCCGGAAAATCTCACAGTACTCTGTGGTGGAGGACCCTGGTTGCGGTGGGAACCCCGCAAAGGTCTGTTGCGGCGGGTAGACTCCCTGCGGGTTCATCGCCGCGCCACCCCCTGGTGGTGGACCCCCCTGAATTGCTGCAACTGAGGGTCCGACCCCTGCGCTGCGCAACCGAGGACATTCGGTTGCGACGTGGCCCTCGACCAGGCAATGAGTACACCAGACATTCGGTCGCGCTGGTCTCGCTGGCTGAATCTCCTTGAGCTTTTCCGTCAAGCTGGCGATCTGGTGCTGCAACCCTATCAGAGAAGGGTCTTGCGGGGCCAGCCCCCCCTGTATTCCTGGGGGTATCCTGCCATGGCTTCAATCTTCATGGCCTGCTCCAGAGCGTCCTGCAGATTATCGATCTTCTGCTGAGTGAGAGGGGTTCGTGTCAAGGGGAGCAGAGCCTTGATGAACTAGTCCCTTTGGTGGTTTGGATCGATCGGGTAGCTTAGTTTCCCGATCGCATCCTTAAAGCGCCGCATCAGCTCCCACGTGGTCTCACCTTCCTTCTGTTTGATTTCCCACAACTCGGACAGGCCCTGCTGGTCTGTCTGGGGAAGCTTGAATTCGCGGACAAAATCCCGCTTCACGTCCGTAATTACAGGGTTAGGGTGCGCCTCGGACCACTTGATGAACCAACGCAGAGCTCTCTCTATGAGCGTGGTTTGGAACTCTATTAACTTCCCTGCATCAGGCGTCTGGCGAGCCCTCCAGATGGCTTCGCACAGATACCAATGTTGTTCTACGTTGTCGTTGCCCCGGCCAGAGAACTCTGGGTACCGGGTGAAAGATCCAGCCATGTATACTGGCAGAGAATTAACCAGGATAAAACCTCCAGGTCCTGGTTGCGTAACGGTCCCACTAGGGAAAATACTACTACTAGTAACGCTGCTGCTACTGGGCGTTACCGACGCCACTGAACTACTATATGACTGATCGAATGCTTGTAACTGAATAAAAATATTTCTTAAAGGTTGATAAAGTACCAGGGGAAGGTCGGGATCCTGGCCATGCGGAAGGTGGGACGTAGGGCTGCCTAGAGGGGTGGGTGTCGTCTGATCCTGGAACATCTGCTGCATCACGTCGTGCCATTCATCATCGGAACTTTCTTCGGGCTGCATCTTTCCATTATCCTTGCTAGTCATTACTTCTCTTTCTCGCGTCGCTGGGCTCCCATGCACCCATTGTACGTCCGTTGTTGTCCCGTCCCCCGTCCGGGTATCCAAATCCATGGTTCTTGTCTTCTGAGGTGCCTCCTTCTGATTTCTCCTCTTGATTTCCCTTCTTTTCAAATCTCTCATTACCCTTCTTCGCCACCTATCGGCGATCTGTGCCCGCCGATGTGCACGTGACTCCCGCAACTTGCATGCGGCTTCAACGTCCATCCCCCGCTCCCCACTCTTACTATCTACACGGCATCGGTCCCCTCAATCCTTCCCCCAGTACGGGTGGTTTACACTTCCATACTCGTTTTGTGGAATTCAATCAACCCTTCGTCCACCATCAGGGCCTTGATCCACAACGGAATCTCCTTCAACAGCTTTCCCCTCAATCCTGAGTGAAAAACAGCCTCAGCCTTCGAGAAGGATTGGTAGCACTCAGCGGCAAACTCCACAACGTATCCTTCCAACGTGGTCCTTACCCAAAAATCCACTGCGCGGGTTAGTTCAGTATCTACCCGATGCAGCGCTACCAGATCTTCGTGCGCCCACCTGTGGTTTATCTTCCGTAAGCCTTCTTGGGGCACCGTCGCTCGTAACCTCCGCAACCAGTTGTAAAGATCCGTGGGGAACCTTCCCCAGAAAATTTCGTACGTATCACTAGCTGAGTCGGAGAAAAGAACAAGCTCCCTGACCGCCGCCTCCTTTTTCTTGATCAGCTCCGCTTGCTGAGTAATGAAATGGTCAAGATGATCATCCCACCATCGCCGTATTGCTCCTTCAAAAATCCTCGAGACCATGATCTAGATCCCCTAAGAACATGCGGGTCCCGACAACGGAACCATTTGTTAGCGAAAAGTCAGGTCTCGCGGGCAAGACCCAGGTTCAAGAGTTGTGGCCAACAAGGGGTCCGGAGTAGTCTAGGAACACGCCGGCATTTTCACCCTGCTCTGGAAGAGCAGTGCGTCTCACCCGAGGCGTGCCGCGACCACATGCATAAGGGGATGGGATCACTGGTAAGGAATAAACCCGCAACCAAAGAAAGAAAGTGCATCCATCACATATCCCAAGTTACACATGCATGATCACTAATTAAGTATTCAGACAGTCGCAACTTAAAATTTTTAAAGCAGTGTAAACACATCAGCGCATGAACAACACATTGAGACAGCAATCCTTCCTTATATTATTCTTCTGGCCGAATACATGGTTACATAGCTTTCTTCTCTGATAACTCACAAGTCAGATACAGATGGGTTTGAGAACAGAAAGGAAGAACATAGAAAGTAAGAACCCATAGGAAGAACCGGTCTGATTCTTCTGCGGCTGCTCTGCACATCCTTCCTTAGGTCTTGATCCTCGCGACTTCTCTCGCATCCATTCAACCCTCAACAATAACAATAACAGCAACAACCTCCTTCTTCAGCCGGGTGATCTCCTTTTATTCACCCGCTCCTCGCGACTGGCGGCTTCTCTGTGTCTTCACTTTGGCTTTTCCCGACTTCTCTTCTGATGTCTGCATGTTCCACTTTCTGTTTTCTGCTGTATTTATTTCGTCTGCACTTATCTCTGTTCGATCTCCAGTTATCAAATGCTTCCACGCCACCTTGGTAACTCCGCAACTCCTGGTCGCTGCGGCGCGGTCGCGATAGCTATGTGTATTTATTCCGCACTCAAAAAGAGTCAAAGTTCAAAATGTCTTGGCCAAAAATTCAAAACTTAAACAAAAACAAGGGCCCCAACGGTCATCCCCTATCGCAAATCGCATCCCAGAGTTTTTATCTATCGCAAATAACATCCGCATTTGTATCTATACATAAATCATCTACTTTTTCCTTTCTCCCTTAACACTATAGTTGTTACTGACGGAATTGCGATATTGTGATAACATCTATGTGTCGGTCCCGACACTTCGCCTTCGTACAATTTATGTTTTTCTGTTTATCTTTTACCTTTAAACACCTACCGCTCGTTCTTGTGATTGCGATATCGTAAATCGCAAATCGCATCATTTACCTTTTTTCATAACACTTAAAGCTTATTCCGCCAATGAGATAACTCTGCCACGTCACACTCCACCATTTCAGGTGTCGCAAATAAAAATTCGCACATTTTAGTTTGTTCCGTTAACCTTTACCTCTATCCCTTTAAACTTGCGAAGTTGCGATTGCGACATCACAGATCGCAACTTTTGTCCTCCATCACACTCTGCCATTGCACTTTTGAGTTCTATTTGCTCCAAATTCATTTCTCACGATATAATAAAGTTTCATAA
The DNA here is from genome assembly GCA_034641835.2 of Pinus albicaulis. Taxonomy (NCBI): domain Eukaryota; kingdom Viridiplantae; phylum Streptophyta; class Pinopsida; order Pinales; family Pinaceae; genus Pinus; species Pinus albicaulis. Next base: position 1,633,473,144 of record CM076580.1, on the reverse strand, counting down.
GGGTTTAACCCCCTATTTGCGCTTCCAAACCTCGTTTCATGTGTTAAACCCCCCACTAGCCTCTTTTAGCCCTTTTCTTCCCTCCAAGCTGCAAATCAACCCCTTTTCAAGTAGGATTAAGTCATGGATAGTTTAGTTGCATGGATAGAAGCATGTTATATAGAATATAGGATAAGTAGAGTGCATTTAGATAATTTTCTAAGTTAAGTGTGGTTTAGAATTAGTTTCCTTTCTGCCATTTATTTTCTGCAAGTTAAATTAGTTCCCTTCCTATCATTTCCTTTCTACAAATTAAATTAGTTTCATTCTTGTCTTTTCTTTTCAGCAATTTAGTTTAGTTTCCTTTCTATCATTTCCTTTCAGATATTTACTTTTTAGTTCTTATCATATTTTAAGAAATAGCACCCTTTTGTAAAACAGAAGACGATGAAATGAACAGAGTGCATTTGTTGTGCATACAACACTATCACCTCCAAGTTTTTACGAACCCCGAGTTGATAAAGTAAAGTAGGGCAACCCCTGGGGGTTGCAACACTCTTGGTGCAATACTAGGGCTCACCACTTTTTGGTGTTGTTTCCTGGGAGGTGTCTAGTAGATGTTTTGATTTTGTTTTTAGCATTCTATTCTAGTTTCCTTTATTTTCATGTCATTCCAGAAATATTGAAAAAAAATACAAAAATATCTGATTTTCAAGTCTCGTAGGACTAGGAATACCCAAATAAAAATATTACCTAAAACCCCCACATCACCTCCTAGCCACGCTTCACTCTTCTTCAGTGGAAGTGAGATTGAACCCCCTATAGGAGAGCCTTTTGAATATTTTGAGGATCCTATTGGGGAAGAAGAATAAGACCTTGTTTCAACTGAGGGACCTACTTCACCTATCTTAACCATGGTTGGGACCCAAAGAGCCTTTCCCATAAGAGAGGTATATGGGGAAACTAAGATGAAAAACGTTAGCCCCTCATCTCTTCCACACTTCCATAGACTTACCTCTGAGGACCCTGACACATTCATGTTTGAATTTGTTGTTGTTTTTAGGACTTATGACTACACCTCTGATGATCAGAAGTTGAAGCTCTTCCCATCCACCCTTAAGGATGCAGCCTTGCGTTGGTTCATGGGTCTGCCTGGGGATAACATCACTAACTGGTCACAGATGGAAGAGACCTTCAGCAGCAAGTATAAAGACTAATGTAGGTTCAAGGAAACTAAGGATGAGATATTTAGGATGACTTTAGGGCCTGATGAATCCCTAGAGGATTATGAAGGGAGATTTCAATTGAACTATAAGAGAGCCAACTATACTCTTGATCCTGACTCACTTAAACTTTTACTTCTTCGAGGGATCAGTGAAGAGATGATAGAAACCTTGAATATGTTATCATGAGGAGATATCTACCAACAACCCTATGAAACAATCAAAACTATCTTCTGGAACCATTCTAGGGCATTTAGGAAGAAGGGAAGAGCTAGCAAAAGTACATCCAATACCCCTTCCTCTTCCACCTTCATAAAACATGAGATTATAAACATGATAGAGGACTTCAAGAGTGACATGATGCACACCTTTGCTTTGCAAATGGACATAATGCAGGTTAAAAGGAAGCAATAGGAAGCAGAGAGAGCCCTCGCCATATTTTGTCCTATATGTACCAGGAAGCACCCAAGAAATGAATTTCCACTGAATGTCATAGAAGTTTTCTTAGTATGTGAAGAGAATCATTCCACAAACAAGTGTCCCTCCTTACCTGGACTTAAAGTTGTATATCAAGGTGGGGAAGCAATGCCAGAGCAACTCTATTTCATCAACCAGAGAAGGCCTCAAGGCCCTCAGACATATCAACAAGGTATGCAAGGTGCACCTTACTCTTAATATTACAACAATCAGAGTGCACCCATGCAACCTTGGCACACCCCCACTCCTCCATCCTGGTATACACCTCCTACTTATCGTTCCAACCCTTCATATCATCCTCAGCCAATAAACCAACCATTTCAGCAGTATGTTCCACAACAACCTTAATGGGGAAATCCATCCCAAGGGTGGAGGCCTCAAAAAAATCAACTACCTGCTCTAATGCCTCCACCCCAACCTCAGCCTCAGCTTACTCATGCTGATCCACCTAGGCTACTTATACATGCACAGCCCAATCCGAACCTGAACAATAGACAGGCACAATAGGCTCCCAGTAGAGAAACATCCCATCTAGCTTATGCTGTGGAGATACAGGAGGTTAATCTCAGGTCGGGGAGAGTACTCCCAGACAACCATCTCCCATCTCCACCTGTAGAGTTTGAGGAGGAAAAGGAAGAAGATAACACTCAGATCCAACAACCTCCTTTTCCCGAGTGCTTGATCCACCCTAGTTAGCACACCCCATAGGAGACTGAACTCCTAGGAGAATTGGAAAGTTTGTGTGTAAAAATACCACTTCTCCAGGTCATTAAGTATGTCCCTATCTACAATAGGCTCATCAAAGAAAAGTGATTCAAGAAGCCTGGGAGAAGGAAGAGAGATACCCCCACCATCAATGTTGTAGGAAAACTGTCTGACCTAATGCTGGGGAAGGTGATATTTCCAAAATACCTGGACCCTGGTATTCCAATTGTTGATGTGCATATAGACGGTGTCATAGTCCCCAACACTCTGATTGATTTAGGGGTTGCCATCAATATCATGACCAAGGAAACTATGTTGAAACTTAATCTCCAAGGGACTTTGAGAAAAACCACAATAGTTCTACAACTTGTAGATCGGTCCACAGTAACTCCGGAAGGAATTGTTGTGGATGTTATGGTTACCATTGAATCTTGGGAGTATCCTACAGATTTCCTAGTCCTGTAGCCAAAAACCAAGTTTAATGTTTATCCTCTCATCTTAGGGAGACCTTGGCTAGCCACTGTAGATGCTTATATTAGTTGTCAGGCCGGAAACATGACTATCAAAAATGTGCCTTTGTCTAAACAGCTAGTGTCATATCCTCCAGCCCAACCTTCCATTGATCATGATCTCTCTATATGGTTAGAGGATGGAGAATATGAGTTATATAACATTGCCCCTATGTGTACCATAGATGTTATTCTTAGAGGGGGACAACTTGATGAAGATTAACTCATCAACCATGCCATTCAAAACCAGTCCTCCACTAACACTCCTCTCAAAACCTTAGTCAAAGAGTCTGAAAGCCAACCATGGATGGAAGTGAACTTAGTTGAGACAACCTCTGAAACCACCAAGGCTATTGAGTTTGGCCCATCCAAATCTCTGAAAATCAACCCAAACCTCTCAAATGAAGAAGAGAAGCAACTATGCCAGCGTTTGAAAGAAAATCTTGAAGAATTTTCCTGGGATTACAAGGACATGAAAGGGGTGAATCCTTTAGTATGCAGGCATCATATTTACAAGAAGGATGCAAGCCTGTGAGACAACCCGAAAGAAGGATGAACCCGGCTCTGAAGGACATAGTCAAAGAAGAGTTGTAGAAACTATTGGATGCAGGGTTCATATATCCTATATCCGACAATGAGTTGGTATCTCCTCTTGTCCTAGTCCCAAAGAAGAATGGGAAGTGGTGAATTTGTGTTGATTATCGAGAACTTAACAAAGCCACCAAGAAAGACCATTTCCCTTTGCCCTTTATAAACCAATTCTTGGATGGCCTTGCAGGGAAGAAGTTCTTTTCCTTCTTAGATGGGTTTAGTGGGTACAATTAGATTCAAATCAGCCTTGAAGACCAGGATAAGACTACTTTCACCTACCCTTGGGGTACCTTTTCTTATAGAGTCCAACCCTTTGGGTTATGAAATGCCCCAACCACCTTCCAAAGGGTTGTCCTGAGCATCTTTTCTGAGTTAGTACATGAATCTGTCGAAATCTACATGGATGATTTCACATCATATGGGGATGACTTCCAGGAAGCTCTCTCCAATTTGGTTAAAGTACTAAGAAGGTGCATTGAGATACATCTCTCCTTGAGCCCAGAAAAGTGTGAATTCCTGAAGAAATCAGGGGTTGTATTAGGACACTCCATATCCCAAGAAGGAATACAGGTAGACCCGAACAAAATAACTATCATCAAAAGGGTACTTTCTCCTCAAAAGCAGAAAGATGTCAGGAGTTTCTTAGGCTCAATTGGTTACTATAGAAGTTTCATCAAAGATTTCAGCAAGATGGATTCACCATTATTTGGGTTATTGGCCAAGGATTCTGATTTTATTTGGTCTGGCCCTTGTCAAGAGGCTTTCGAGCTCATTAAGAAATAGTTGACTACTACCCCCATCCTCCGAGGTCCAAATTGGACTCTCCCTCTCCACATCCACAATTATGCATCTGAAAAAGCTGTAGGGGCAACATTAGGACAATTAGAGGAAAAAATCCCTTATGCCATTTATTTCATCAGCAATAATTTGTCAAAGGCCGAGCTGAATTATACTGTTACTAAGAAGGAGATTTTAGCCATTGTCCATGCATTGAACAAATTCATGCATTATGTCATTATGTCACTGGATATCATACATTTGTCCACACTTACCATGCAGCCATCAATTATTTAATGAACAAACCAGATGTAAATGCTAGGATAATTAGATGGTTGTTACTTCTGCAACAATTTGATTTGACTATTGTTGATAAACCTAGAAAGGAAAATGTTGTTGCAGATTTTTTGTCCATGTTAGTTCTCATTGTAAGTGAGGAAGGAATGTTGGATGACCAGTTGATAGATGAACACCTCTTTTCCATATCAGCACTCTCACCATGGTTTGCTGATATAGCCAACTACTTGGTTGCTGGAAAACTCCCTCCTAATCTGTCATTCAGGGAGAGGAGCAGAATCATCAGAAAAAGCGCCCCTTTCACATGGATTGGGGGAAATATTTTCAAGCTAGGCTATAATAAAATACTAAGGAGATGTGTGAGGGAGAAAGAATTTGTTTATATCCTCTCCGAATGTCATGAAAACCCATGTGTAGGCCAATTTTCTGCAAAGAGAACTGCTTACAAATTTTTGCAAGCAATATACTATTGGCCTACCCTTCACCAAGATTCCAGAAGATACACTAGCAGGTGTGACCAGTGCCAAAGGATGGGGAAACCCACACAAAGGGATGAAATTCCTTTACACCCTCAGGTGGCTCTTGAGCCATTTAATAAGTGGGGCATGGACTTTGTTGGGCCTATCAATCCACCATCCAGAAAAAATAAGTATATCATAGTCTGCACTGATTACCTGACAAAGTGAGTTGATGCAAAAGCAGTGAAGGTAGCAACCGAGGAGAAATTAGAAGAATTTATGAGGGATAATTTTTCTTACAAATTTGGATACCCCAGAGAAATAGTCACTGATCAGGGAGCACAATTCACCTCTCACCTCATTGAGAATATTTTGAAGAAGCACAAGATTAAGCATAGAAATTATAATGCCTATCACCCTCAGGTGAACGGCCAAGTAGAAGTAACTAACAGAGCTTTAGAGAGCATCCTCACCAAGGTTGTGAGAAGAAATAGAAAATATTGGGCAGATATATTGGTAGAAGCTACTTGGGCCTACAACACTACTTGGAGACAACAACAGGATTCACTCCTTATGAACTAGTCTATGGTAAGAAAGCTCTACTTTCATTTGAGTTTGAATTCAATACTTTAAGAGTGGAAGCTGAATTAAATCTATATCTATCAAATGCTCAAAAAGAGAGGTTGTTGAAACTAAATAGATTGGATGAGTTCATAATACAATCACTTCTTCACACAGAGGTAGTTCAGCTGCAAAGGAAGGTATGGCATGATAAGAACATCAAAGAAAAGGCCTTCCAAGAAGGATATTGGGCGTTGTTGTATGATTCAAGGTTTAAATATTTCAAAGGCAAGTTGATGACAAGATGGTTAGGACCTTACACAGTGGAAAAATGTTTTGATAATGGCGCAGTTCAAATCAGAACCATAGATGAGGAAGGAATCCCCTTGCTTTTCAATGGTCACAGGCTTAAAATTTACAAGAAGCCTTTGTCAAAGGTAGAGTTCATAAATTCAATAAGAAGAGAGGTGTATGTGATGGGGAACTCCATAGTTTCCCACAAAAAAAAATTAAAAAATAATAAGCTTATGGATTGAAAACCTCGATGGAGGTAGCTAACTTGCTAAAAAAAAGAAAGATAATAAGAGAATAAATATCCATGGGGGAAAACCTCTCTGAGGCGCCCAAGGCAAGTTTTTGGGTTGAAAATATCCATGGGGGCAGTTCACTTTCTTTCAAAAAAAAAATAACAAAAAAAAAAAAAAACATCTGCATCTCTGTGTTTTCTGTGTTTGTTGTTTTGCAGATTGTTAATGGTTTCTGGAAACAGAGGGAAGAATTCATCTTATTTTCCCTTCTTCTATCTTACCATCCATCCCATCATTCACTCCATTCATATTCATAACTTCTTCCATCACCTCCATACACCACACTCCTCCATTCCTGAGCACAATGTAGCAAGAGAAGAAACACACAAACAGACTGCTACAAACATCAGGAAGTTCCTTAAAAAACCAAAGTTGTTCATGGATTTCCAAGAAGAACAAGAAGGAAAGTTGCATAACAAACTCGAGGAGAATGATAATGCCACCCATTTCATCTCAAGCACCCCACGCGACATCCATAACAGAAAGAAACAACAAGAAAATATTAGCAACTCGCTCAGGAAGTTACTCATTCAGCAAGCTGCTTATTCAGAGTACAGGAATATGGTGAGGGATGCAGCATCTAAAAGGCTTGTCTCCAACCTCCAGCTCCTGAAATCACCTTGGAAACAACAGGTAAACTCAGGTATAGCTTCTCACCCCTTGCTACGCATCCATAATAGCCAGAAATAAATACTTTTCAGACTTAGAGTTTAAGGGGCAGAAAGGTGGCTAGTTAATTTGGCCACCACCGTGAGGAATGACTGAAAAAATGGAAGTACATGCCACCTGGGCATGCAAAATAAAAGAGTTTAAATCAATGGAGTAGAGGAGAATGAGGGGAGGAAACACACAGTCCATCATGAACTAACAAGAGAAGGAAACAATTGTCTACAATAGAACTGAAGCTGAGTCGAGTTACATAAGCACTGCAAAATTAGATGCGCTATCTAATAAAAGGAGATGTCATCTCATCCAAACCAGTAGATTGAAAATTTTTAAAGGGAGAGAGACCGACAGAAGCACACAACGCTTAAAGAAGAGGAAGAAGACCTTGAAAAAACAAGAAGAACTAGAATATGAAGAGGGAGAACCAGCAGAAACAAGAAGAACTAGAAAAAGAAGAGGAAGAGACAAAGGGCCAAAGAAAAATAGAAGATATGGCCATAGAAGTCATAGAGATAGCAGAAATTAGGCAAGACACAGACTCACAACACAGCACCACATCCCCTCAATACAAAAATATAGTTGCCACCATAGCTCCTCTGAGCGCAAAGAGAAAAAGGCAAACCTCTAGGTATTCCAGAGTTAACAAGAATCAGAGGGAGCCAGAAATTTCTACCACAAGCCCAATTATCATTGAAGAATCACCAAGGGGGGAGGAAAGAATCGAAGAGATAATTCTGAAGGAGTAGTTGTAGAAGGCACAGGAAGAGAGTGTAGCACTAAAGGAGAAATTGCAGCAAAAAGAGGAGCAAGTAGCCACCATGGAAAAATTATGCATAGAAGCCTTTCAGCACAGATTCCCCTCTGACTCATTTTTTGTGTATCTCAAAGAACAATGGCTTCTATTTCAAATAAAAAATCTAGCCTCCCATGGATCACTACCTTTCCAAGGTTGCAGTAAATTTGTGAATTTCTACAAGCAAGCTAACATGGTTGATCAAGAAAAGATGGTAGAGTTTTATGCGCATAACTTTATGCTGACAAATTTCGATATTTGGGACCCTAATCCTACAATGGGGGATATGCAGTAAATGTCTCTAGCATCTTGGATGGTGAATCAAGACACTAGAGAAAAAGAGATATGGAAGGTCATGGGAAGAAGAAATAGAGAACCCTTATATATCAGACCAGAATTTTTCAGCCCAGGAGGAGTCATCCTTAACCATCGAGAGATTGAAAGGGACCTTGCACTGGTTGAAAGCTACCTTCAGACTCAAAACCATGTGATAGGCCACTTTGATGATGTCTCTAGACAGATAAAAGGTGAGTGCATTATGCCCAGCCAGAGGAGATGGAACAACCTCCCTCACAGCCTCAAGAACATGGAGTACTATACTCCAGGAATAATGAGGGGTGCATTGGAAAGGGCACCATTATACAAGAGAGCCATGTAGGTGAAAAAGATCCAATGATTGGGACAAAATCTCAACCCACCTTTGCTGATGGGGCTGAATGATGAAGAGGAAACATATACACAGGATAGAGAATGGGAGAATGCAGAAAAGAATAATGGTTTTTACCCCCTTAGGGAAACTTCCACACTTCTTCCTCAGGAAATCAGGGGGGTTGTCAGAGCCTTAAAGTAAATGTAGGAGGAGGATTAGTTGCTCATAGGATGAGCAACCATTCAGTAGGGGGGTGATGATGAGCTCCATCATTAGACATATTTGGAGGGGTTAATAGTCACCTTTTTTCCTTCTTAGATCTCTTTTTCTTGCATTTATTATTATTATTTGGTTTTATGATTCTAGTAGAGGTGGTGATTAAGGTTAACATACTCTGAGTGCCTAATATAAGGTTGAGTGCAGAAAATTAATCATTTTTATAAGGATTTTATCATAAAGACTTGGAGGAGACAACAAAGAGGAATTATAGGAGGATTTTCCACCCTCAAAGGCAGCTGAAGGATCCCAAATATTCTCTCTAGAAATTCGAATTCCAAAAGCAGCCAAAGGATCCCCAAGGATTCTCTCCAGCAATTCGAATTTCAGAGGTAGCCAAGCATCTCAAAGAGGAGTGCACCCAATCATTTTTCATTGGGAGTCAAGTGGACTCAATCACCATTTTCTACGGAGATGTTGGTAGCTGCCCTTTAGAATAAATAGAGCAGAGCTAGAGCTAGGAAGATTTAGTCTATTCTAGTCTTGATTCCATTCAGAACTATTGTTGTGAGCTATTGAGCTTTTTGTTTTATTCATCGATCAAACTCTCAGAGATGTATGAAGTTATTCTTTTATGAAATCAGCAGGCTAATTTTATTTGACTGATTTAAGTTTCAGAGGGCTAGGCTCGTGGGTTTGGGCCCAATCCATGTGCTCAGCTTCTCTGTTGTCACTATTATTTCCTTTCTGTCATTTAGCTAGTTTTGCTTCTGCCATTTAAGTTAGATATGCTTTTGATAAGTTTCATTGATGTTTAGTTTTTGTGCTTTTGTAGTCTTAATTGCTTATGCATAGTAAAATAGAGGAAAAGCCCCAAAATTTGTGGTCAAGTCTCCCCCACTCATCTCTGTCATTAGAGTCTGAGTAGGGCAGACCTTCCCACAGGCCAAAATTGCTTTCTGTTTAAGTTTTGGGAAGAATTTGTATTACCAAGTCCAAGCCTTTCTTTCACTGTTTCATCCCGCATTTCTACGTGTTTCCCGTGCATGAATCTAGAGGTGTGTCTCACTTCTGAGCACTTCTCTTATGCCTCCATTCCCCTCCCTTTCTTCTCATCTTAACGTTGTACTTACCTTTTCTTTGCCTAACACACTTAAGCCCTTCAAAGCCTTATTTCTCTATTTTTCTCCGTTCACGAATGCCTTACCTTTTTATGCAAAACACATGAAAAACCATTCAAAACCATCGAAAACCCGACCTCCGCCTTTTCTCCTCGAGTCTCCCGCCATCGTACGTCGCACTTCACACATTTTATCTTTTACCCTTAACACTTACCGCTCGATTCTTGCGATTGGGATATTGCGAAATCGCAAACTGCAAATCGCACAATTTAAATTTTTGCATAACACTTACCGCTCATTCTTGCGATTGCGATATTGTGAAATCGCACCCTGTCGTCGGTCCCACTACCACGTAATTCCTATCACAAATCGCATCCCGCAGTTTTTTTATCCTATCGCAAATCGCATCTCGCAGTTCATATCCTATCACAAATCGCATCCCACAACTTTTCCTTTCTCCCTTAACACTTACCGTTGTTATGGCCAATTGCAATATTGCGATCGCGCCCCACTATCGGTCCCACCGCCACATCGCCCATCGCAAATCACACTTATCACCATTTAGCTTTTAAATTTAAACAACTACTGCTCATTCTTGCGATTGCGATATTGTGAAATCGCAAATCGCAAATCACATCATTTAGCTTTTTGCATAACACTTACCACTTATTCCGTCGATGTGATAACTCTGCCACATCACACTCCGCCATGTCATGCGTCGCAAATCGAACTTCGCACATTTTAGTTCATTCCATTAACCTTTACTGATATCCATTTAAACTTTTGAAGTTGCAATTGCGACATCGCACATCGCAACTTTTGTCCTCCATCGCACTCTGCCATCACACTTTTGAGTTATGTTCGCTCCAAATTAATTTCTCACACTATAATAAATTTTCATAAGGGTTTAACCCCCTCTTTCTGCTTCCAAACCTCATTTCATGTGTTAAACCCCCCATTAGCCTCTTTTAGCCCTTTTCTTCCCTCCAAGCTGCAAATCAACCCCTTTTTAAGTAGGATTAAGTCATGGATAGTTTAGTTGCATGGATAGAAGCATGTTAGATAGAATATAGGATAAGTAGAGTGAATTTAGCTAATTTGCTAAGTTAAGTGTGGTTTAGAATTAGTTTCATTTCTACCATTTATTTTCAAAAAGTTAATTTAGTTTCCTTCCTGTCATTTCCTTTCTACAAATTAAATTAGTTTCATTCTTGTCTTTTATTTTCAGCAATTTAGTTTAGTTTCATTTCTATCATTTCCTTTCAGCAATTTACTTTTAAGTTCTTATCATAGTTTAAGAAATAGCACCCTTTTGTAAAGAAGAAGAGGATGATATGAACAGAGTGCATCTCATGTGCATAGAGCACTGTCAGCTCCATTTTTTTACGAATGCTGGGTTGATAAAGTAAAGTAGGCAACCCCTAGGAGTTGTAGCACTCTTGGTGTAATACCACGGCTCACCGGAGAGTATATTGATAAATACTTCACTGATTTCTGTGCAAGGGAAGACATCAAAAGAGAATGAATAGTTCCATATAATCCAAAGCAGAATGGGGTTGCAGAGAGGAAAAATGGAACTATTGTTGAAGAAACGAGGGAAATGTTGTATGATCAGGATATTCCCAAATTTCTATGGGCAGAAGCATGCAGTACAATTGTGTATGTTTAGAACAAGATTCCTCACAGGGCACTAGGTAAGATTACATCGGAGAGTGTCTTCACTGGTAGGAAGCCAAAAGTGAGTCAGTTCAAGATATTTTGGAGTTTGGTGTATTTCCATGTACCCGAAGAGAAAAGGAAGAAGTTTGATCAAACCACTGAAAAGGGATATCTGGTGGGATATATTGAGAATGATACGACATATATAATGTATATTCTTGGTAGTAGGAAGGTAGTAGTAAGATGGGATGTAAAGTTCATGGAGCTTTTAGGAAATCTCGAGAAATGCCTTCTGAAAAGCAGTCAGAGGAAGATCCATTGGTCCAACCACTTTGACATGTCGGAACCATCACTAGTGCTTCTTCAAGGCATAATAATATAGAAGTAGCACCTCAGGAAGAATCGCACGAGGAGGAGCAAGTCGATCCACCCACAACCAGTGGAAGAACGAGCCAGGAATTACAACAAATACTAAGGGACCCAGAGGAGTTCATTGGAGCTCCTAGGGCCGAGAAATGGCAGTGTAGACAACTTGATAACTACCAAGCCTTGGTGGCTCAGGTTAGAGAACCATCTAGTTTTCAGGAGGTAGTTCAACATCAGTTGTGGGTAGATCCCATGGTGGAGGAATAGGAATACAATTCCATAATGATCAATGATGTCTAAGAAGTGGTACCTAGACCTTAGGACAAATTAGTTGTAGGTTCAAGATGGATATACAAGATCAAATATGTTGCATATGGCAACATGGAAAAGTACAAAGCTAGTTTCATGGCTAAGGGGTATGCCGAGAAGGAAGGAATAAAATACGAAGAGACCTTCACCCTAGTAGCCAGGTATACTTCTATCAGATCTGTGATATCCCTTGCAGCGCACATAGGGTGGGAGATTCACCAGATGGATGTCAAGACTTCTTTCTTGAATGAGGTGATAGAAGAAGAAATGTACATTGAACAACCAAAGGGCTTTAAGAAACATGAGAAGAAATCTCATGTATGGAGGATGAAAAAATCCTTGTATGGGCTTAAGCAAGCACCTAGAGCTTGGTATGGTCAGATTTATGGTTACTTACAAAAGATGGGATTTGTCAAGACTAACGGAGATCCCAATCTCTACTATCTGACAATAGAGAATGAGCCTCTAGTATTGGTATTATATGTAGATGAATTATTACTGATAGGTTCATATAGGCTCATCAAGGATTGTAAGGAGAACCTGGGAGCAGAATTCGACATGAAGGATTTGGGGTTGATGCACTATTTCCTAGGGTTGGAATTTTGGCAGCAGAAGGGTGAAATATTCCTTGGAAAAGGGAGATATGCTACATAAATTTTGAAGAGATTCAGGATGTAATATTATAGACCCATAGTTACTCCAATGATTACCAACTGGAAAAATATTGATGCATCTGACACTAAAGAAGTAGACCCCACCTTATACAGACAACTCATAGGATCTCTTATGTATCTAGTCAACACCAGACCAGACATCTGTGATGCGATCAACACCCTCAGTCAATTCATGGTGGAACCAATGAGGGCACACTAGGTAGAACCCAAGAATTTTCTCAGATATATGCAGGGAACAATCGAGCATGGAATAAAGTACATCTGAGGCAATGACATCAAACTAAGTGGATTCAATGACGCAGATTGGGAAGGAAGCTTAGTAGTCTGGAAAAGTACCTAAGGGTATTGTTTCAATATTGGATCAGGAATGACCTTCTAGTGCAGTAGGAAACATAAATTCGTAGCACTAAGCTCAGCAAAAGCAAAACATGGCAACAATCACGACTTTGTGTGAAGCCATATGACTATAAAGATACTTGTGAATCTATTCAGGAGGAAGATGGAAGCGACCAATATTATGTGTGATAATCAGAGTCGTATCAAGCTCTCTGAGAATCCGATTTTTCATGATCGTTCAAAGCACATTGACATTAGGTGTCACTTTATCAGAGACTGTGTCCAACGGGGAGTAGTACAGTTACACTACACTCCTACAGGAGAACAAGTGGCAGACATTATCACCAAGGCCCTTGGGATAACAAAGTTTGTTTATTTTAGGGAATATATGGGGATGGTTGAGAATCTGTTTTAGTAGAAGAGGATAATGTAGCACTTGAGAGGGAGCTACAATACAGATGCAGCAGAAACAGTGGCAGTGTTGTGGGAAACAATACAGATAGCAGCAACGCAGCAAATGAGGAACAGTAGACCAAGCATTAGCAGCGCAGAGGGCTGATGTCATGGATCAGGGTGATGCTTCTAGTGGGAAGTATTGCTAGAGCACATTCATCGCTAAGAGGGAGGGTTAATTTTTTGGGTAACATCGGATGTGCTCTAGCTCTAAAATTTTGTGGAGGGGATAGAACACATGAGATCGAAATCGTTTGGAGAAATTCTACCCGGAGTGCAAGTTATTCAAATAATTAATTATTTTTAATGGAACCTAAGTTAAAACTTAGGGAATTAAAATAATTAAAGTGAATTAATTTAAATATGGTGATAAGCTTCTAAGTGACAAGGATCAATTCTGTTTTAATCTTAGACTTTGATTAATGATTAGATCACGGTCATTGATTTATCAACAGGAAAAGTATAAATGAAGACTTATGGGTCGGTTGGAGACAAGCCGGGAAAATACTCAGTCACCCGAGGGAAGTCGACGTCTAGAAGTAGAGTTTGATTTCAGAGGGTGAGTTGTAGGGTGAAGGAAGAGAAGGGTTTCAGCAGCAGTCATAGATAAAGGAGGAGGGACGCAGAGCCGCAGAGGGATAGCACTGAGGGACAACGCAGAGAGGTAGCACAGTAGGGATGCACTCCTCACGCAGAAGAGGAAACAGAGGTGATGTAGTAGAGACTAGAGGGCCTCCGAGGTGTCAGAATTTCTCTAGAGATCCGAGGGAAATTATCTCAGGTGTTTTCACTAAATTTCTCTGTTTTTCTGCAAATCATTCCTTGTAAAGTGATTGTTGTTTAAGATTAATAAATAAACCCTCATATGTTGCACTGGTTTTTCCACATCGGGTTTTCTCGAGGACTATTTTCCAAAAACAACAATGTTGATGTGATTGATTCTTGTTCTTGTATTTCATTGTTCTTGTATGTATGAAATTATGTGATAACTGAAGTAGAATTAATTTTGATTTTTATTGAAGGGTTTTGTAAATAACATATTCTGGAAAATAAGTAGGAGAATTAAATTGGTTACTACAGTAGAATTTTTAGTGTGAAAATTTCACAATGTTTCCCAAGGACGGAGGGCCAACCTTGGGATCTTGCTCATAAATTTGTGTTTCATAATCAAATCATTAAGAAGTAATATTATTTTCGGTTTGATTCTTACTTGGTTGGAGTACCTGCCAAAATAACTGGGGGTTATTTTTCCCAAGGAAGATTAGTTCTTCCCTCCTTAAGACCATGAAATCAATCTTTTTCTTCTTAAAAACTGCTTGTAAACTTTAAGGTTTATGTTATTCTAGCTTGACTCTTTTAAATTTCTCTTTGCCTTTTTGCACTCCTCATCAAACCAAGCATTAACTATAAAAAAAATTGTTTCGGGCTACATATTGTTTTTTCTTTTTCACTTTGCAAGTGCACTTTGAATTAAAAGTGTTAGTAAGTGTCTATGAAGGCCATGGAACATATTTTTCTCCTTCTCAAAAAACCTCTCTAACACTATTATAAATGTATTATAGTTTTTTGAGTCAAAATAACTCTGCCCTTCGAGAGAGCTTGTTGAATACACTGATTTTTCATCCCAAGTTACTTCTTTCTAGTCTAAGACAAACTTAAGTAAATTGGTTTGTGATCATATTTTAAATCCCAAAGTTATTCACCAATCAAAACTTCCTCCATTTTCTCACACAAACCATGTGACAAAATTACACAATCTACTACACTTGTGCCATTGAAGGTAGTACATGTGAAATTTCTAGTCTTCGTCCATCTAGCCAAACCATTGCAAATGACTAAATCAAATGCCACACATAGAGTAAGCAGTTGTCCCCCAAAGAGATTATAGCCTTTGTTGTCTTCTGAAATTCTTTCCCACTCACAATTACTCTCTTCTATAAGCCAAATAGGATCATAATATTGTTTCCAGCAAAGAATGCTAGTTTGTTCACTTGTCATCCTAACATTGAAATCATTCACTGGAAGGACTTCACCTAGCTGAGAATACGTTGCAATATATGTTTTAAGGCTAAAAATGGGTCTTTGTGGTCAATTCATGTACTTTTTTTCTTTTTTTAAACCTGCGAAGAAAAATAATATGCTACAATTCTAATGAGATTTCCTTTTTTTGAGTTTTTAAACCAAATAAATTGTTTATTTGGGTCTTCTTTTTCTAGCTGAATGAAATGACCTTATTTTTCCCTCACTAAGACCATGATACCCCTGTTTCCTTTGACATTCTATAACATACCCGGGCTAAAATTTCATGTAATAAAGTAATAAAGGAAAAAAATTAGGACCACGTGTAAGGGACACTTATTCCAAGTTGAATTTTGGGCAAAACATCCTAGCGGGTTTTCATTTCGGTTATTATGGCTAAAGGAAATTGGCAAAGGCAGAGGAAAAGGATTTGGAAAGGAAAAATGCGTTATTTGGCATCTATTTATGAACATAATGGAAAATAGGAGAAAATGAAGGTGAAAGGTCACAGGTTGCATGTGAGGAGGAAAATGAAGGAAAATAATTGGAAAATGAAGGAAATAGAGACCTCGTTGATAAAAAGGCTTCTGAGTATCAGTTGGAAAGTTGTTGTCAACTCAGTTTTTCGAGCTCTCTCATTAATCTCTCTCTCTCTCTCTTTCATACTAGGAGTTTTCTTGGAGTAATTCAACATTGTGCAAAGGAGGAGGAAGCAAGCAAAGCAAGGACAAGAAAGGAAAGACAAGCAAATATCAATCAAGGAAAAACAAGATCTAGTAGCTTCAACAGGAATACTTGCAGGTAACATATTGCATTTGTGATTTCCTAGATGGTTTGTACATGCATGGCTTATGACTGTTGGTATTTGGTTATTTTGTTGTCGGTGTCATGGTTTTGCTAGGTTATGACAATGGTTTTCAGCCTTGCCTTGCCTTTTCTGGATGCCATGGTGTGTTGCAATTTTCATCTCGGTTTTGAGCTATGGATTTGGCGGATGGATTCAGAATCTGAGGTGAAGGTGGTCTCAAGGTTCATTCTCAAAGGCCTAGGAATCCCTTGACCAGTTTTGGCGGGATACACGGTAATTCCTGAGGGGGGTGTCTCAATTTAGGGCCTAGTGGTCCAAGATTGGATTGCAGTAAATCTTGAGCGACAGGGAGATAGAAAATTCCTCAAGGATAATGATGGATTCCAGATGGAATTTCCATGTTCCGCTCGGTTTTGTGATCGGAGCATCGGTTGGTTGTGATCATGGTATGGTGAGGGTGGAGGTGGTTTAACCTTTGGATTCACTTAGTTGTGTTTTTGGATGAGTTTATTCATGATATACCACATTCATGCTTGGAATATGGCATGAGTGTGACTGGATGAAGAGATATTTGGCTCAGCCATGTCTATGGTCGGATGGAACATGGATTTTCGGAACCTGGTCAGTATTTGCACATGTTTAATGGAAGCTAAGTTATCTTTCTTTTGTACCTATTATTATGTGGATTTAATGGTTGTATTCTCATTGTTATTTCCATGGTTTTATGCTAGTTATAAGATGACTGTTTCATGTCATGGTTAATTCATGTATTCACTTGTAATTGTTAAAATGATGGATGAAAGACCTAATTGATGTTATATCTAGTTAAGGAAGAAAGGTGGTGATCCTTCTTGTAATGTTTCATAAGTGCTTAATGTCATTTATGCTCTGTCTTGTATCCTATACCTATATATTACATTCATGCCAAGTGTTTAACAAAATGTCAGTCCCAGTTGGGGATGGTCAGGCTTAGTCCTGGAGTCAAGCTTTGGTTTACTAGTGTTGTCACTGTGTATTTAATGATTCCTGGAAGTTAAAGGGAATTATGGGAAGTGTCCAGGATTTTGGGCTTAAAGTGCCTTAAATCCCACTAACACATACACAATTCTAGGAAATTTAGTCCCTGGAAGCTGCCATGCAGGCTCATGCGTGTTTCCAGAGCCTCCCATATGCATAGATGCATGGTTGTGCATGCGTCCAGGGGTTTTATCTATGAAATCTTAGTGGGACCCAAGGACAGGTCAGGTGAATGACTAAGATAGCCTTTGAGGGTCCTGTAGCAAGTGTTAAAAGGTTTTTGTTATTGTTTTTGCTTTTATTTCACTTCCCTAAGGTCACCAAGGAGGTTGAATTTGTCTTAACGACCTCTCATCTCATGTTTACCCCAGTTGGCTAGTTACTTGGGTAGGCTTGAGGGGAGGGGTAGGTTACAGGTGGTATCAGAGCGTGGTTGCACTCTCCTTGGGTGAATGTGTTTGTCATGCACACATGTTGATTGCATATGTGTTCCTTATGCTTGTAGCCTATGTGCTTGTCGCCTATGCATGGTGTTGGTCATAGTTGCAATGGTTTCACCATGCGAAAGTTTATGGTAATTGGATGTGGCCACCATGGGTGGATGTCGGTTGTATGTGCATTTTTCATGCATGTCAATGTTGATATGTTTCTATGCATGCATTTTCATGGTTAAGGTTATTGTCCACGAGGTCATTGTATGCATTTTAGGTCATCATGATGTTGTTGATAAGATATGATGATGATATGTTGGCTAAGATAGAACAAGAGATGCAGATTATCAAAGTAAATTTGTGACACTAGAATTTAGGGTAAGAGCAGATCTTCATCCAGGTTGTATGTCTAGCATGCAGGTATGTTGGTTAATGGTCGCTTTAAGAATTAGGGTTAATTATATACATGTTTTTAATTTTATTGTTGTTGTGGTTACATGTATGATAGATGTTAGTAAATTAGTGTGGTACATGTATGTTCATCGGATAGTCATGCATGGTAGTAACTTGTTGTTGTTTTATGTTAGTTAAACTTGATTATTATGTTATATGTTGTTGATGAGTATGTTATATGTTAACTTATTGTTGTTATATGTTAGTTAACTTGATGATTAGGGTTATTGTATTAAGATCTTGACGTTATATGTATCGTACTAACATGGATTGATCTATGCAGATGATTATGGTTATGACATTTAGGTGTGAGTTAATATGTTGTGATATTATGGCATATTAATCTATACTAACTATGCACATGTGCTTGTTATGCGTGAAATACAATTGTTTATGAGCCTATGATGTTAATGTGTTAGCTAGTCACTATTATGGATATCATGGCCTTATTTATGTTTGATTTGATGTGTTGTGAAGTTATATCATTCTAATCTAGATTGATTGTGAAAACGAGATAGCCTCCCCTGAGATACATTAAGATATGAGTTTTCTTATGTCGTCTACTTGGTTCTTAATTGTTTGATTATGTCGCCTATTTGGTGTTTGAGTGTTTTATTATGTCATATAGTTGATTATCTGACATGGTACATTTACAATTTGTTTTAATGTTTGATTAATTACATGATATGAGTATGCGTCTATAAGATTGCTTGAAGAACTGATCTTGTTTTAAGATGGTTTTACTAACACATATGTGTTGAGACACTTGATGTAAGTAGGTGATAGTTGTAGAATTATGTATTATGACCAATGAATGTGAGTTGATTGTTGATGATGACATGGTTGTTAGCCTTGGTAAAAGTTGATTTCAAATTGATAGATATGTTGTCTTGATCCTTGGTACATATGGTCAAAATGTGTATTCAGTTACAGGTCAACGTGCTTGGCACAAAAAAGTATGATAAATGGTATATTGTCATCATTACCACTCAAACCAGTAGGGGACCTAAAAGGGGTCAATTGCTAGACTAAAGGAAACGGTGGAGGCTTAGCCCATTGTCACCATGGCTAAGACTCCTTGCTCTTTACAGACTTTCACCAATGGGAGGAATCTCAATGTTTTGGGAAGCCAATTATAGATTGTATAACAACGAATAAGTAAGAAGTGATCCCAGTAACCCTTTCCCAAGGGGGAGGTGAATAAATGGTGCTTGCTTTCTCGTTAAGAAAGGTACTTTCCTTCCAAGGGAGAGGGGGTGAGGATAAGGGAGAAGGCTACAACTTAAAGAGGTACTTATCGATCCCTAAAATCCTATATGATCTTGTTTTCCAAAATAGCCCTTGATGATTAGTCTTTGATAGGAAACGGGATCACACGGGAGCAAGTGGAGCCCGCCCAGGTTTGGGGATGGAATATAGCAACCAATGATGTTCCTATCCTGGACAAGGTGAAGGAAAAGGATGAGGTGAGAATTTTTTCTTCAAAAGGTCAAAATGATCCTACTAGGTTCTAGTGTTGGGGATACCTAGGGAAAATTTTTCCCTAGAGCCAGGGCTTTAGATTCCTAGAGATTCCACCATGGGAATTCTCTCAAATTCGGAGGGGAGGGAGGGGACCCACTAGCGTAGTAGCCACTAAGATATCAAAATTTTCCTGTTGGTGGATTCTTGGGAAATTGATGCCCTATGTGACCTATCAGGGATAGACCTGGGGAAAAGAGGAAAAAGGTGAAAACGGAGGGGAAAATTACCACCCTTTTGAGGGACCAGTGCCTATTTCCCTTAGGGATATGGAGTCAAGGATGATAATGATTGAGAACTCAGATTCTTGATCAAGGAGACTTGGAAGGTCAACTTCGTCCAATATTAAGGGAAAAAGAAGAAAAATGACCTTCAAGAATTTATATTTCATGCAAATAGTGCAAGCTCATTGAGATAAAACAATCTCTAGCACATTTCATTCATCTAAAAATGACCCATACATTAAATAAGCTAAATAGATACTCGATTCCACATTCCAATGATGCAGCGACTAGCCCTAATTATAGGGAAGTTCAACAATATGCAACAACAAGAATATCATTAAAAAATATTTACATTGTTAGATAGTATATCCAACCAGCATCACATATGCAAAAAACGAAGCTCCAAGATAAAATGGCCCAAATCCATACATCAAAATTAATCCATTTATCTAAAATGATACTCCAAGAAGAAATGTGTAATTCTCTAAGAGTAAAGAGATCCCAAGTGAAGTGATGATATAAATGAATGTAGCTAACATCAATATATACCCCTCTTAGGAGTTTGAATTAGCCTATGGGCCTACATTAGCCCCTAATGATAAAATAATGTGCAAATAAAACCCTTATTGGTGACAAGCCCACCAAACTAGCTCATAAATGGAAAAATAAGCCTCACGGGGCGGGGGAGGGGGAATAATAATTTTTACATGTCGTGGGGCCCTCCAAAGGCCTAATAATGTCCTGGAGTGCCATAATGAAGAATAAATTCCTCATAATATGATGGAAAATGGGGTGGCCCCTTTTTCTCCAAGTAGTAGACCTGTGGTGCTCCTAGTGGGTGTGGGGGCACACAAATGACCCCATGGGTCTCCATATGAATCAAAGATTCTTGTAGATCCTCTATAAG
Organism: Pinus albicaulis; assembly: GCA_034641835.2. Classification (NCBI taxonomy): domain Eukaryota; kingdom Viridiplantae; phylum Streptophyta; class Pinopsida; order Pinales; family Pinaceae; genus Pinus; species Pinus albicaulis. The sequence continues at coordinate 1,633,452,358 of CM076580.1, read as the reverse complement.
GGTTCGAGTGATGGAATGAATGCTTCCATGAAATTGTACAAGTCGTGGGACACCTGTTAAGAGTGTGGGGCTCCTGTGGGGTTCACTGGGCATAGTGTACCAAGCACATCACCATCATCCCAAAAGTGCATTTCTAGTAGTCTCTAAGCATCAATGAGGATCCATGGAGCGTTGTCTATTTTTGTGGTATCCACCGGTTTACACCTATTCATCTTAAACTTTTTCAAAATTTTAGTATCATATTTCTGTTGACCCATAAAAATACCATCGTGTGTTTATTTCACTTCGATACCTAAGAAGTATCTCATTAATCCAAGATCTTTTATTTCCAATTCATTTTTCATAGCAGCTTTAAATTCATCTAACTGCATGTTACCTATATAAATTATGTCATCAACATAAATACACAGTATCAACATATTACCTTGATGATCATTCTTGATATACAAAGTGGGTTCATGGTCGCTCCTTTTGAAACAATTATTTAGCGAGTAATGGTCTATTCGGCTATACCAAGCTCTTGGAGCTTGCTTCAAGCCATACAATGCTTTCTTCAACCTGTACACCTTATTTTTTTATTTTATTTTTTTGAAACCAGGTGGTTGATCAACATACACTTCTTCATTCAAAACACCATTTAAAAAGGAGACTTTACATCCATTTGGTAAATTGACCACTTTTTTTGTGTTGCAATAGATAATTCAAATCAAACACTATCAATTCTTGCTACAGGTGCAAATGTTTCACCATAATATATGCTAGGTTGTTGTGAAAAACCTTTGGCAACTAATATTTCTTTGTGTTTATCAGCTTCACCGCTCTCATTTAACTTTGTTTTAAAAACCCATTTGACGCCCATATAACTTTTATCATCAGGTAGATCAACCAAATCCCAAGTTTGATTTCTTTCAATAGCATCGATTTCATTATTCATTGCATCTACCCATTATTTGTCCTTTATAGCCTCTTCAAAACAAGTAGGTTAAAATGAAAGAAATGCAAAATTTACAATATCATCGATATCGTCTTGTGCATAAATATCACTTAAGCTTCTTATTTTAGGATTATCATAATCAGACTCACTTAAAGATGGTGAACTGCTACTTCTTGATGAACAGCTACTGGTTTTGTCTTGAACTTGTAATCTTGGAGTGTTTGCTATAGATGCTTGATGTTCGTCTAACATAATAAAAGTATTAGGACAAGTATTGTTCTCCATTTCATTCCAAGATTTGTCTTCCAGAAATTTCACATCTCGACTTACGACAAACTTCTTAGTTATAGGATTAAACAAGCTGTATGCTTTAATTGATCACTATATCCTATAAAGATATACTTTTCACTCCTATCATCAAGATTCTTTCTTAATTTTTCTAGAACATGAGAAAAACAAATACAACCAAATACTCAAAAGTGTGAAACAATTACCTTTTGTCCACTCCATGCTTCTTCAGGTACAAAAATTTGAACACTAGAAGTTTGTGATCTATTCAAAATATATACCGAACATGCAACTGCTTCAGCCCATAAATCTTTAGACAAATTTCATATTTTGAGTAGACTTCGAGCCATATTCATAATTTTCTGGTTCTTTTTTGCCGCTACTCTGTTCTGCTGTGGAGTATAACTGGTTGTCGTCTGTTTTTTAATACCATATTGTTTACAAAAATCAATGAATTCGTTAGATTCATACTCAATGAATTGTTTACAAAAATCAATAGAATTTCCACTCTATTTTTTAGCCTCGTCTTTGAACTCCTTGAACTTGGAAAATGTTTTGGATTTGTATTTGATGAAATAAACCCAAATTTTCCTGCTAAAGTCATCAATAAATGTAAGAAAATAAAGACTTCCAGCAACTGATTTTGCTTGCATTGGACGACACAAACCTGTATGCACTAACTCTAGTTGTTCTTTGGCTCTATAAGAGGTTGATGCAAAACTATCTCGATTATGTTTACCCATTATACAACTTGTATAGGAAGAGATATGGTTAGAAAAAACAGGAAAACCTTTCACCATAGTCTGTCTTTGCAATAGACTCATAGTTTTAATATGTAAATGACCATATCGCAAATGCCACAAGTCAGTGTCATTTGGCATTGAAACATTATGTGCATACAACATCTCACTTTTCATTTGTAATTGATACAACATGTTCTTTGTCATAGGAATCTTTATAACAAGATATTTATGTTGATGAGAAATCGTGCAAGTAGTGTTGTGAAAGCTAACATCATAACCGTGTGCATCTAACTGACCAACACTCAAAAAATTATGCTTGAAATTGGGTACATAGTAAACATCATAGATATTCTTCACAACATTTTGTTTGGTTAAGATAGGCACAACACCCTTTCCTAAAGCTTTGACCAGATGATCATTACCCAAACCAATAAAGGAACTGAAAGATGAATCAAGATGTGAAAAAAAATCACTATGACCAGTCATATGATTACTACATCCGCTATCTACCAACCAAACATATTTATTAGGTACTTGCACAGTTTCTTGGCATGCCAGAAATAAAGCATCTAATGTTTCACATTCAGTGTTTGTGACATTGGCTTTGTTTTTACTTAAAACATATTGTAATTTTCGACATTCAGACGTATAATGACCATATTTTTTGCAATAGTGACATTTGATTTTGACTTATCTATCCACCTACGACCATGATCAATTTTATATTGCTCTAAATGTGTTTGAGTTAACTGTGATCTATCGTCAGACTAAGACTGTTCTCTTCCTTTTCCTCTCCTGCCACGAAAACCTCTACCTCTACCTCTATCCATAGAAGCTTTAGATTTGAAATCATGCTCTAAAGTACTAACATCTAAATTAATTCTTGCTTCATGAGCCAATAAAGAACCAATTAATTCTTCCACGGACAATTTTTTTTAATTCTCTCGATTCAAAAACAGTAACTATCATGTCATATTTTTTAGGCAAACATCTAAGAACCTTTTCAAAAATTCTTTGATCTTCTAATTCTTCACCATTCATCCAAAGCTGATTAACAACACGCATAACTTTAGTCATGAACTGATCAACTCTTTTTTATTCAGTCATTTTAAGTGTTTCAAATTATGTTTCGAGAGTTTGTAATTTCACCATCTTTACTTTTTCATTACCTTGATAAGCAACCTTAAGTATATCCCATATTGATTTAGAAGTCTTAGCAGCAGTGGTTTTAGGAAAAATGGAGTCATCTAAAGAATTTAAAATGCAAGACTTTGCTACTCTGCTCTACCTTCTTTGTGTTTAAATTCATCAAATTGTTTTCTGTGAGCAGCACTCATTGCAGTAATTACATTTGCATCAGGTTCTGTGAACCCCAATTCTATAGTATCCCAACAACCTAAACCTTGTAGGCATTCTTGCATTTTAAGACTCCAAAAATCATAATTCTTCCCACTAAATAGTGACGTAGGAATTGCAAACTGACTCGTCGAAGCCATGTTTAAAATAATCATAAATATGACACCTTCTTAAAAAAAACTTCAAACAAGAATCCTTCTCCAACTGCGATCAAATTTTCAAAGAATTCCTTTCTAATGACAAACAAGAATCTCAACATGAGATTTCAAGAACAAATCAAATGTTCAAAACCTATGACCATATTCCAATTCCCATCCAAATTCGAGCCAAAAAAAAAAAAAAAAATTCCATTTAACACTTTAAAAAGCAACGCACCATTGAACCCTCAAACAATAAGATAATGATTTTTCTATTATATTTGAGCTTTTCAAAAATGATATGGTTAACTCACGGGATTCTTTCAACTTGAGGTAGGTGGAGCGGGATGTTGTTATATATTTATATGATGGGGTTCCAGTTGGGGTGGGACATACAAGAATTACAATACGAGTGATATACAATCAACAGCATATGGATAGCAGATTGTTGCTGTTTGGACGAGAGTGTTACGAATTTGACCAAAATTCAGAAAACAAACAACAGCTCTACTCAATCTCAAACACAACCTCAAAACGCTTTTCTCTGGTGGTAGAAAACAGCGCAGCAGATGGGAATAGAGCGTCAACAAACAATGCAGAAGAACACCTTTCTCTAGCGGAAACAAATCTCCAGAAGAATCTCAATGCTTTGATACCATGAAAAATTAATAAGACAAGGAAAGAGCAGCAAAACAAAAAAAATAAATGGGAATAAATCAAATTTCTTAGAGCAACCACACTTCAAATGTTTTATTCTAGAGTTGAATTTATACACTAGATCGACAATTATAAAAGTTGTTCAACTAACTCCTAACAAATTCTACAAACTAATTCTTTTAACTAAGATTAATCTTTAACAGTTTTGGCCCTGAATCATAGCCTACATGTTGTGTTTCTTGTCTATTTATGTTCAAGTATTGGTTACTGTTTGATGAAGAGGAACACTAATAAAATAAGAAGAAGATCTTAATCTAAAGAAAGAAAAAGCATTCACAAAAAATCACTAATGAAGAGAAATCACCTAATGCTAATGCCCTAGATTTCTCAACAATGTGCTTAGGAACTGAAACTTTGTCCCAAAAAATTTCTTTGTTCCTAGTCATCCATACCCCCAGCATATGATCAAGGGGAGAGCTTTGTAGGTGCAACACCTAGGATTTGTGAGCCATGCTCGCCAAATCTGTTACTAATCTTCCCATTCCCAAGAAATTGTGTGCCTTGAAGCATTTCTACATACTTTCCATACATGCTGATAGAATGGCCATTTCATGAAAAAATGCATTGTTGTTTCATCATTGTTCTTGCACAAGGAGCACCATCCCAACCCAATCATAAATCTTCTTTGCGGGATATCCCAAAGTTTTGATTTTGCAAGACACTTAAATTTCCAAATTGCTTTCCACCGCCATTTCATATTTGCTAAACCATTAGAAAGGTATAAGCTTGAGGTGTAGATTTATCTAGGAAATACTCTAAATTAATTCTTCTTCTCTTTTGCTAAGACTTATATAACCATCTAAGTAAGCACACCAAACTCCTTTATACACCTCTAATCCCAACTCTTCAAAACTTCTATTAAATAAAAAATGCCACATAAATGTTTTTACATTGCTTTTTAAATTATAAGAAAAGGGGAAAGGTCATACCTTTTCTTTACATTGCTTTTTAAATTATAGAACAAGGGTAAAAGTCTTTTTTTTCATCATTATCTCCCCTTTGGATATGATGGTGAATTTTTAATACTTCAAATGTCTTTTGATTTAAAAAAAATAACCATTTAATAAAGGTTTGATAAAAAAAAATTAACCATTTAGTAAAGGTTTCTTAGGTTTATGAGTTTCAATTATATACTTTGTGGAAATCAAATATTTAAAAAAATTTACAAAATGCTAAATTATTTATATATTCCCAAACATTTTAAACTAGTAAAGTTAAGGATATTACAAAAAAATAAATAACTAAATTTCCCAATATAGTATTCTCCTTTAAAATAAAAACAAAAGCTAAAAATTATGTTTTAAATAGAAAAATAATGTAAAAAATGAATATGTTGTAAAGAAATTAGAAGTAAAAAAAATGTGTAGGATGTTTAAATCTTATAATTTGGTTATTGATAAAATATTTTAATACAAATTAATATTGGCATATACTTAAAAATATGTTAATAATAAAAATTCATTTGAATTTGCTTCATAAAATGTCTTAATATACATGTTTTGTAAAATATTTTAATGTCAATTGTATACATATTATATATTATTTAAAAAAAATATGTATATATCATAGATTTTTTATTTCTTTATGATTAAAAAGACATTGTATTTTATACTCTACATTTTAAAAAAATTATGTATATATCATGAAAACTTTATTTTATTTTTTGATAAAAAAAAACATTTATATTTCATACTCTACCGATATTATAAATATATGCTAATTATTATAATAATTAGAATACTCATTAAAATATACTCAAAATTACTGAAAAGAACTTTTATTCATGGCCATCTGACACAGTAATCCTATTTAACAAGAAACTCAATGACACATATACTGGGCAAAATACAATGCATGCCAATATTATGGCGGAGATTGTCACCCTATTACTGTTCGCGAATATCATCCCCACTCCTTTCATACAACTGCAGCCACGTAATTTGATTCTAGACCAACTTGAGAGAATTTGATTCAAGACCAACTTGAGAGATTAGATGCAACGAGCAATGACAGATGCCCTCCAAAATTATCAATCTCAAGAGGAAGTGCTTGAACAAGCCAAGTGGGGCAACAGATTGTCTGGATAATCAGAAAATCAGATTTCCTTCACAATTTTATCTACAGAGAAGTTGAAAGGTTGGGAGATTTAATTGTGAGATTTTATAGGAAAAGAACAAAATTCAAAAGTCAGATAGAGAAGCAATTTATCTTATAGACTTTTTTTATTTTAAAATAACTTTTTCTTGCTTTCAAGACTTTATGGCAATTGAAATTATTAAATAGACATCATGACAATTGAAATTATTAAATAGTGAGAGCTACCCATACCCATGGTCTCATTTTTTTGTCTAATTTTTACATAAATTATTATATAGTATTTTCAATTACTTAAATTATTATGTAGTTTTTGTCAATAAATCACTATATTTGATAGACAAATCACTCCATAATGGACATATTGCCAGTCAAATTCCATCCTTAGTGGGTGAGGGAAAAGGACAATTTCCATAATTATTCACTATCGCATTTTCACAAGAGTGGTGACTAGTTGACATTAAATTTCTCAAAATATTGTTATTTTTAATTTTCTTTTAAATTTTTTATTAATATTATTTATATATAAATTGTAATTAGAAAACTTACATAAAATAAAAAATGTTGTTGGATTATAAAATTGAATTACATTGAAAATAATTAACTTGTTTAAAGTTTGAAAATAATCTAGTTTTTCAAAATGTGCTTCCCAATCCTTTAGTGTATCTTTGCATATTTAAGGACAAAAGCTAGTATTCTTCCCAGAATGGAACTGTTTTGAACAATTACTTTCCTTCAGTGCTGAAGAGTAATTTATTGCTTTACCCTCCGGGGAAAGGAGCGAAGCTGCGGGTAAGATTCTCAGGTGCTGAAGACTAATTTATTGCTTTACCCTCCGAGGGAAAGGAGCGAAGCTGCGGGTAAGATTCTCAGGGTCTAATCTGACAGGAAAACAAAACAAAACAATACTAAAAAAAAATGACAACCAATATTTTCTAGTCTATGCGATCATTAATGCCGTGGAGTTGTATATGCCCACCCTTAAATTTAAACTTGTTTCAGGAATATGATAGTCTCGCCCATCCATTCGTGATGTATATGAGAGCAGTTCTGCAACCGCTTAATTTTTATAGGGAGATAGATATGCTCTCGAGGATTTGCAGACGCTTAAGCATTATAAGCTCCAATAACGGTGCATTATGGTTTTAATAAGAAGCTGCATGTGGTGGTTGGAGAAGTATTTCAGTGACTCCATGGGCAGAGTGAGAGATTATTTTTCTCTGGCTTTTGAGTTGATCAGTGTTATGAGCCTCCTTGTTGCTGAGATTCCATAGATTTTTACCAACTTCATGTTTGAATCTACAGAGGGAGTCTCGCTTGCATTTCTTATGACACGGGTATTGGCCCTCCACCGTTTATATCTTGGAGACTGTGAAAGTAATTGTTGGCATACTCCCTGGCTAGCACCAGGTGACTGATCATTACCGAGGTCTTCTGTCATTTTCTTATCTCTTGTCACAGAACATGTTGAAGTTGGAAATCCAGTAAGTCGGCCCTATGATTGCAGTTGCTTCCTTGTTATAGATTCTTGTTGCCTCGGTCGAGACTCGACACCACCCCACAGGACACAACTCACTAAGCTGAGGTCAGGCTTCGAATTTCAAATTTACCCTCACTGTAGAGTAAAATTTTGAAACTTAATTTGAACCCTCTATGTATTGTTGATATGGTAAATTTTGATACTTATTTATAAAACCCTATTAGCTAGAGTTTTCAAATCTTAAACTTATTTGAAATCATATTTCATTTTGAAGCTTAATCTGAAGCTACTATGTATTGTTGAGATAGTAAATTTGAGTAGTTATTTATAAAACTTGATTGGTTAGAAATTTTCAAATTTTAAATTCTCTAGATCTTATGATGCTTAAGCATATACAAATCATTCTTTTAGAGGTTTTCGATGCTTGTTTTTAAATGAACAAGATATCTTAATATTGTTTTCAAGGGATGCTCTCTGGTTTTTTTAGGCATGCACACTTGCTTTTAAATGAACAAGATATCATAATATTGTTTTCAAGGATACTCTCTGGTTTTTTTAGGCATGTACTCACACTTGTTTTATGAGAATATAAGTACCAATTCATGGCTTTATTTAAGTATCTAAATTATATATATATATATATATATATATATATATATATATATATATATTCTCAATATAAGAGAGGGTGTAAATGTTTGAGAGATTTGTTAAATCTTATCTGTTATTTTCTTGAGCCAGTGATTGTAATTCTCACTTCATAATATCAACATAAATTGCTAAGCTTTTGAGTACTCATGTAATCTTCATTGAACATAGTCTAGGCTTGCCTATGCCTATGTAGGTTGATTAATGTGTAATGAAATTTTGAACCAATATACTTGGTATGGCTATGGTGCAAATCATCTTTACATTTAAAAATGGATGCTTTACTCATACCCTTGCATTTATCAAATTGGTATCATGAGTTTAGTCCATTTCCATTGTATAAATTAGATAGTGATTTCTATGAGTCAATTAAAATTTCCATTATAGTTTTTTTCTAAAAGTAATTTTCCTTTTATAATCATCTAAAAGTGTTTTTTCATTTTATAATTATACAAGTGTTTTTTCATTTTATAACGGTTTGTGTATTTTTTTTTTAATATTTCATATTTAATTTTGATCTATTATTTATTTATCTTTATCTATTATTTAAATATTACTTATTATATTTTTATTTTTATTATTTATTTATTTTTATCTATTATTTTGTTAAATTTGTATGATGAATACACAAGTATTTTTCTAGTAAAGAAATTTGGGAAAATTCTAATTCATAAAAAAAAGACCATATCAATAATAAAATAATTTTGAAGTTACTTTTTAAAAAAAATTTGGAAGGATTCTAAACTTTCAAGTAATAATAATGGTTAAGTGGATCTGGTGATTAAGAATATGAACTTTCTTACAAATAGTCATGTTAATGGTGTTGAAAATATTGTTTGTGCTACGAATTTTTGTGCAAAAGAAGCATTAAATTTGATTGAAAATAAAATTTAAAGATAATTATATTTTTGTTAATTGAAATGTAATTTTTTTTTTCATTATAAAAGTGTTGTATGAAAATATGCCCTTCTAACTGAAATAAGACTGACCCTTCAAATTTGATCACTATTAGTGAAGGTCTCATCTGGGCTTTCTGTTAAACTAAATTCTCATAATTCTATTCAAACGAAATCGGAAGATAACCAGTGATAATCCGCATAGAGCAGGAGGAAAAAAACAAAAACAAGGCCAGGAAGCAGACAAATAATTTGATTGCGAAATTCTGGTCCAGTATCGAAGGGAGAAGCTGGCACAGAAGCAGAAAAATGCAGGTACTAGGCATTTCAAGCGGAAATAAGGCAGCTCAGTAGGCTTTCTAGCGCTCGAAACCGTTATTATTTCTTTTTTCCGAGCACAAAACATGGTTTCCTTTGAGGAATTATGTTCAATGCAGTGAGGTATTTTTAATTCGAATTGATCCAGTCCCTTTGGCTACGCGTATGTTTGGTAGACTGGAAAAAACGTGCAACAGAAAATTATGGTTGTGGTAAATTTTTTAAGATTATGGCTGACAAAGCGCTGAAGCCCCATTCATTTGAAAACACTGATCAGCCTTTCTGCATTTTCTTTTGTTTTTGTAAATTTGGTAGTGCCTTCTTATTAATTCATTTTGACAAAATGCAGGTTACATTAATGTGTATATTTTTGTTGATCTCAATCTGTATGTAGAAAACTAAGACTGTTGGCCATATGATAGAGTTATAGGCCAGCCAAAATTTAAAGAGTTTAAAGTGGTCTCTTACTATCTCAAGAGGTCTATTGTCTATGTTAATATATATAAACATATAAAAAAAGTAAATGGTATTTGTAATCTGCATATCAAGAGATCTATTGTCTATCTTAACATATATAAACATATAAAAAAAGTAAATGATATTCGTAGTCTGCATATCAATAAAAAAGTAGACATAACATAGTTATCGATGAAACGGGAACTATTACCTCAAGACGAGAATTCTAGCCAAAAAATCTCAAAAAACGAAAAGTATGTCTTTCACAACCCACTTTTTTTTTAGGGTCAAATTTCAACATTTTTTTAAATTACGCTATAAAACAATTTTTTTCTTGAAAAAATGATGGAAAAAACACCTTTGTGGGCCAAAAAAACAACTTGAAAACAAAAAGTGTTGATACTGGAATAACGTCGCCAATTTTTTATGTGCAAAAAGCAGCCTCAAAACGAAGTGTTGTTGGAATAACATCGTCAATTTTAACCCCAAGGGTTAGCTCAAGTGGTAGTGAGCCAATACGTGGTCCTTTCCATTGTGGGAGGTCAGTCTTTGGGGTGTTTTTTTTTTGGGTAAATTGTCAACAATTTTTTTTAATAATGACATTAAAGATAAAATATCATGACTGAAAAATCTTAAAATTTCAACAATAAACATGAAATTAAAGATAAAATATCAAAAGTCTTAAAATTGCAACAATTTTTATGCATGGTATTAAACATAATCTATTATCGTGTCTCTAAAAAGCCTTGAAAATCCAAGCATAATATTCAAGATAAAATATCACTTTTTTGAAAATAAAATTCCAATGATTTTTATGCATAGTATTAAAGATATAATATCACTTATAAAAATTAAAAAAACAAACAAAAACAAAAACAAAAACAAAATTTAAAAAAAAAACACACACATTTAAAAAATTAAAATTAAAAATTAAAAGAAAAAAACAAAAACAAACATAAAATAAAATAATTAAAATCAAAAATTTAAAATTAGTTAAAATTTAAAAAATAATAATAATAAAATAAAATATTAAAATAAAAAATAATTTAAATTTAAAATAAATAAATAAATTTTAAAAGAAATTAAAAAATAATAATAATAATAAATTAAAACAAAATTTAAATAATAATTTAAATTTTAAAAAAAATGCATATAAATTTATGAAAAATACATTTTTAAATAAAAAATAAACCAAAATTCATTTTTTTAAATTAAAAAGGAAATTTAAATTAGAAAAAAAAACTTAAAAATATAAATAAATTAAAAAATATGAAATATGTTAAAAAAATAAAAAATTTAAAATTAAATTTAAAAAATTAAATACAGTTTCAATTAAACGCATCGTCGTCGCCCTGGGGCCGAGGGCGGTGACGGTGCGTTTAATTTAAATTTAAAAAGTTAAATACAGTTTGAATTAAACGCATCATCGTCACCCCACGGCCCCAGGGCAGCGACGGTGCCTTTAATTCAAATTTTATTTATTTATTTATTTTTAATTTTTTTTAATTGAAATTTTGTTTTTTATTTAATTTTATTTAATTTTTTTGTTTTATTAATTTTTTATTATTATTAATTTTTTAATTCATTTTTTATTTTATTTTTTAATATTTCTTTTTTAATTTAATTTATATTTTTAAATTTTTTTTTAATTTTCTTTTTTTTTTTAATTAAAAAAATATTTGTTTTTTATTTTTAATTTTTAGAAATTTTTAATTTTTTTAATATTTAAATAAATAAATAAATTAAAAATGAAAAAAAAACACTTTTTAATTTGAAAATTTATTTTTTATTTCAAATTTTATTTTTAATTTTTTAATTTAATTTTGTTGTTGTTTTAAAATTTTTATTTGAATGTTGTTTTTAAATTTTAATTTTTTTAATTTAAATTTGTGAATTATAATTATTTTTAATTTTAGTATTTTGATTATTGATTTTTTATTTTAATTATTTTTAAATTTATTTTTTATTGTATTATTTTATTATTTTCTTTAATCACAATGTTTCATTTTTTTAACTTGAAAAAAAATGTTTTTTTTGTTAATTTTTATTTTTTTTCTTTAAATTATGAGTTTTTTAAGAATTTTTTCCCATTTTTATTTATTTTTTGATTTTTTTTTTCTTATTTTTACAAGTTGTTTTTGTTTTTTTTTACACTTTTATTGGTCTTTTTTCATATTTTTTTATATTTGAATTTTTTTCTCATGTTTTTTTTATTTTATTTTTATGTCTTATTACCAAGATGAAAACCACTAGTCTAAGCATAAAGAATTGATGTTGCATCAACACTTTTCAAAATTAACATGAAAATCATTAACATTTTAAAACTAATGTTCATACTTAATAAAAATAAATAAAAATAAAAATTAAAGTGCTCAAAAAATGACCATTTTTCTAAATCAAGATGATATTTAAAAAAAAATCAAAGAAAATTTAAAGTTCCAAAAATATGCTCCAAAATAAAAACAGGTTATTCTACATCACTTTTCAAAATCGACATGAAAATCATGACATTTAAAAAAATAATAATAATAAATAAATAAAATAAAAAATAAAAAAATTAAAGTGCCAAAACTATGCTCCAAAAACAAAAAGGGTGATTCTCCATCACCATTTTTCAAAATCAAGTGTTTTTTTTGCTACCTCAAAAAAACGGGTATGAGGTAATTTTCTCGTTTGATCAATAACTATGTTATATTCAGTAAATTCAATCATCATATGATTCAATAGGTGTTGGGTCTTTGACACTTGACTTGGGCATGTCAACCTAGTGTAGATTTTGAAGCTGCCTATCTATTCGTCCAAGGCGGACATATTGATGATGCTATTGTAGATGAATCTCTTGGATGTCTCTGTGGATTTCAACTAGAATTGAGGCAGCCTTCAGGTCCCCTCCAATCCCTTAAGCTGTTACAATTTCTTTAGCCAGTAAACACTTCATGTTCCAGTAAATATGAATAAACTTCTTAAAAAGCTACAGTCTACCTCTGGTATGACCAGGATCAGTTAAAATTGGATCCATCTCATCCTCAAGAATGTCTCCCTCGACCTTGGTTTTGAGATCTTGTTCCCATCCAGAAATAATAGATTTAACATGGCTGGGTGTCCCTTCTGCATATGCCTAAACAGATTCTCCATGATTTCTTTCCTAGAATTCCTTCCCCTTCTTCTTGATCCCGCTTTGGCCTTCCCTTTATCCTTTCCTTCCCTTCTTCCAGACTGCGCTTTAACCATTTTGACTTGGAACTGGTCTCCCAGCAAATGTGCATTCACCTAGATCCACACCGGGCTTCTGCCCTGATGTGCAATGGCCTGAGGGTGAAAATGCTAGGAGGACCTGCAGATAGAGACAACATAACAATATTGAAATCAAAAAGATATTTTACAATAATGGCATGCTTGCTGGGAGACAACAGTTTTCTCACAAGCTGGCTAGAGGTTATTTCCCTCTGTATGATTACTATATTTCGTAACCGCCTACCACATAGATAGGCCACAGCTTTCCAATTATCATTATGCTTGCCCTTCTCAATATTTACCAGGACCATGAGGACAGATACAAAACCATAAAGGACCCCAATAAACTTTGCAATGACTCCCATGCAAACCCAGACAGAAATTGAGTTAACCCCCCCCCCCCCCTCGGACTATCCCGAGAATTGTTATACTGGTTCTACTATCGTTGATGTCTCTATCAAAATTGACAGAGCCTCTAACACCCTTGTTGCCTCGAACATTACTGTCATTATTGACCGAGCCTCTAACCTCAAAATTGTCATTGCGCGACATGCATTTGATTTCAAATAATTGCCTTAGAAAATTAAAACAATTGCAGGAGAAAGTTTGCAATTTTCCTATAGTATTGGAAAAACTATCGTGCAAACTACAGGAAAATCTAAAAGAGCTAGAAAAATTGCATGCAGTACCATGAAACAAGATTTCAAGATAGAGAAGACGAAAAGTAGGGATGTAAAACTCGCATGTAGGGTCATGAAGATGGCATGCAAGGGTTGCAGAGAAGTCTGCAAGCACATGGAAACAACAAGTCCAAAGGAAAATTCATTGATTATTTTGCTTTCTATAGTCCCACATCCACACCTCTCACCTGGTCATCTAATCTTTATGTGAAAGAATTTTTAAATACAAAACAAAGGCTGGAGGTTTTTGAAGCTAAAGAGCAAGAAAGAGATCATAAAATCCATATAATAACAGTTGAAAACAAGGCTTTAGCAGAAAACAATAAAGTTTTGAAAGTAAAAGTGGCGTTTCTACAGGAAGCTCACCAGATAGGGAAGACAAAATGGCAACGCATGAAAGCGGATGTGAAAAACATGAAGAAATATGTAGGGTAAAGTACAAAGGTGGTGAATGTGAAACCATCCCAAGATAAATGGAAAATGATTTTCCAAATAGACAACCATGAAGAGAAAATAAGAGAAGAAAGGAAAGGAGATTCCACAAAATTTTCCAAAACATGGGCTCAAGTTATTAGCAATTCTACTAATAAGGAAGGAGAAACAAACATTCGGGTTGGCAACATGCAAGATAGAGAAAGAAAAGAAAGGCAAGATAGATTAGAAAACATAAATATTAAAGGGGTGAAAGGCTATGGGAAAAATGAATGTAGAGTCTTGACCTTGCAAGGGGCTTCTTGAAAGACAAGTTGTTATGGCAAGGAAAAATATTCCAAGCATGGAGGGTGGGTAAGTTTAGCAGTGAGAGAGCCAGACCCATAAGAGTCATCATGCCTATCTTGCATGATAAATATATCATTCTAAGAAAGAAGCATCATGGTATTAGTGAGGAAAAAATAAGATTGTTTCATTCAGTTAGAAAAAGAAGACTTGAATAAACAATTCATTTGGTTTAAAATATCATAAAATGGAAATCACATCAGAATTGCAGCGTGCTATTTTGCGCCACAAGTTTCTAAAATATGCAAAAGTAGACAAATTGACCACAAAGATCTCTTTGCAGTATTAAAAGCAGATATTGCAACATACTCTCAGCTAGGTGAAGTCCTTATAGTGGGTGATTTCAATGCTAGGAATGCAAGTGAGAAAGCTTGCATTATTTGTTGTAAAGAAGACTATGATCCTATTTAGCTTACAGAAGAGAGTAATCATCAGTGGGAAATAATTTCAGAGGAAAAGGGTTGCAATCTCTTTGGTGAACATGTTGTGCAACCAAATCAAAAAATAGAAGAAAAGATAAATCAACGACTTAAAAGGTATCCACTTCGAGGGGGAAACCTCCTTTACAATACATAAATGAAAAATTCTTGGATGATTCGAATGAAAAAACCTACTTTCTATATATAGGAGTCTAAGGGGTCACAATATATGTGAGGGCACAACAATAACAACAGTGGGCTTCTATGAGGCATAATAATAACAATATGCAGACTACATGGGTACAACAATAACAATAAGGGGACTACACTTAACAATAAAAATAAGGGGGAGTGATATCTCAAGGACAAGCGACACGATGAACCCTAACCCTCTGGAATTTGCCTCACGATCCTCTACCACCACAGTCATGCCGATGTTCATCTTTGCGATTAAGGATGTCCAAGGGACAAGCAGACCCCCGACCTCACTCAGGCACTGCGTTGATTGCAAGTTCGATTGAGAACATGCCTCCCATGCCTCTGTCGATGCCACCATCATGAAGTTGTTTGGCTCTAAGGATCAGGGCATCCAAAGGATAAGCAGGACCCCAACTTCACTCAAGCTCAGAGATGATCGTAGTTGTGTGGACGAACTTGCGAAGAAAGAAAGCGGTGAGTCCAAGGCATGCCCAGAAAATGTTGAAGCAAATAAGGTTGTGGTTTCTAAATGTATGCAGGTCTTTGGCAACCCAGCAATTGTTGTGTGCAGCCCTTCTACTGCGTAGATCTCTCACAAAACCCTCAGACAAGTCTTGACTTGTCGTCATGCACCCTTGAGAAAAGAAAAGAGTGATCCCAATTCGGGCAAGGCTTGCGCATGCGGCTGCACAGCTCTACCCTCGGATGTCGTTAAACTTGGGCATTCGCTCCAGTGCATACCCCCAGGGTCCAGGGGCCAAGACCGTTCTCACACCTTCCAAATTCATATTTCCATGCTCTGTGGTAAAACCCTGCTCTGTTCAATTCGATCTACAGATATGGTGTAAAGCCTTGTGAAAAACTTCGAACATAAGTTGGGGATCCCTTCTGCCCTACAAAAATTTCTGTACAGGGGTAAGCAGCTCGAAAACTCTCTTCCTCTCTCTTTTTACAATATAGAGAAAATTGATTCTTTTATTTTAATCCTATGTCTTCACGGTCATTAGGGGAATTTTGGTCTAAAATGGGCCTCCTAAGGAAATTATAAAATAATAGTGTAAATAATAAAATAATATTTGATTACATCATCAAATTTTAGAGGGAAAAAAGAAAAAGCTACTTTTTCAACTCGTATTTTCAAGTTAGCTCCCTATGGGTTTACTCAAATTTAGAGCAAGAATACTCGTTGGATGCATAATTTGATTCCTCATCCAAGGAGTACCCATTTTGCATACTTTCGATGAACCCAGCTATATAAAAAATGACAAATACATGAAAAACCTTATTTCAATCACGTTGTTTAATGTATTTTTCATTTTTCATGTAGAAGAGTCCATCAAAAGTATGCAACATGGGTAATCCTTGGATGAGGAATTAAATTTTGCATCCAACGAGTACTCCCACTCGAAATTTGAGTAAAACCTTAGGGAGATAAGTTGAAAATGCAAGTTGAAAAAGTAGTTTTATTATTTTATTATTTTTAATCTTTTTACTCTTTTACCCCAAAAATGGTGAATCATCCCCCATGGTTGGCATCATCATCTTGAATCCTATTGGTTCTTATAAATTTTATGTTTGTTGTGAATTTTTCTTAGGAGGCCCATTTTAGACCTCAAAAGTTTTCTAATGGGGGCTTCCGGGCAGCCATCCTCTTCACAAGCATTCTCTTACAAGGATGTTGTCCATGCTCAGCACCCCAAGAAAGCTTCGCAAACCCCTAAGGCTCCCAAGCCATTCTTAGTGGATAAAACGAAGGACATTCTAGCTATTGAAATCTCCCATCCATCACTTGATAAAAAAACTCAACTAATGGAAAAAAATGCCATCAATTGCCGATTCAATGGATTATGGCCTTGCTCAGCAGATCTCTATCAATGGATCCACTCCACTTGGACCAATAACATCAAGGTCTTCTTCTACTCAAAGGTCTTTTTCATAGTTATATTCGCATTCAACGAGGATTATAAAAAATTCTTAACAGAGGGACCCTGGTTTTTGGGAAAAGAAGGGCTATTCCTCACACCATGGTTCTCAGGCTTCGATCCCTCCACGACCATCATCACCAAGCTCCCTATCTAGGTCAGGTTCCCTATCTTACCTTCTCATCTTTGGCACTTCTCAATCTTTCAAGTAATTAGAAACACCCTATGACGCTTCCTGGCAACGGACACCTCCAGAGGGGAATCAGGCATATATACCTTTGGTAGAATCTATGCTGAAATAGACATCTGCAAAGGCCTTCCTGATCAAATCATTCTCAAAGTGGGAGACTTCCATTGGACTCAGACCCTGGATTATGAGAACACAACTTTCTGATGCCATCACTGTCATCAAAAAGGGCATCTTCAGAACTCTTTCCCCTCCTTCCCTGCCCAAAAGGAGAAGAGCAACCGGAAATAAAAATCCAAAAATTGGAAACCATGTGTACCGCCACCCATGGATGACGTTGACTCCTTCAGCTCGGATGAGGAAGAGGCAAAGAAAGAGACAGATATGACCCCGGTAGACCCTGGTGTGCCCAACGGGCCTATGAGCGCTCAGAAGCAGTCTCATGAAACCTCCTCCTCAGACTCAGATAAAGAGCCATCTCCTTCAGTCACCAATAGTCTTCAAGTGGTTCTAGCACACCTTCCCCAAGATGGTTGGGTAAGAGTGTCAAAAAATAAGGGAAATAAATGTCGTACTGAGGACTCCACCCATCCTGGGTAGACTCATGTTTGTGTCTTTTAGCTTCCATTTTCATCTTCTGGGCTCTCTTTGCTTCTCCCTTGGCTAATCATGGGACCGAGGTTGATTGTTCATCATTTCTGGTTACCCGGATCTCTAGCCTCTCTTGTTTGTAAACTCTATGTGCCATACGATTTTATAATAGAATTAGTCTAATTTACCAAAAAAAACAATAAAAATAAGGGGCTACACTAGTATTATAGGGACCTAAGATGCCTATTTCCTTAAAAAAAGTGTTGTCCTCAACGTTTGAGTAGTTATGGATGCTTCTGTATAAAATTCTCATCCTCCCATGTGGAATCTTCAGCTAGTAAGTTCTTCCACTTGATGAGATACTCAGAAATTGATCGATTTTGTAGCTATCAAGTTATTGTTTCCATAATTGCTTAAGGTTCCAATATGATTTTTCCTTCCTCGTCAAGTTCTGGAAATATTGTTTGAACTGGGAGCTTGTCACCTATAACCTTCTTTAAGCATGAAACATGGAAAACTAGGTGCACTCAAGAAGATGCAGGAAGATCCAATTTGTATGCCATGGTATCAATATTTTACACCACCTTGTAAGGACCATAGTAATTTGGTGATAATTTATTATCGTTCTTAGCTTGCTTGAGGGAAAGTTTTTTGTATGGTTGTAGCCGTAAAAATACCTAGTCGCCTACATCAAAACTTCTTTTGCTACGATTTTGATCTGTCTGTTGTTTCATTTGATTTTGCGCCAAAGTGAAGTTATCCTTTAAGAGTTGGAGAACTTTTTGTTGATGCTCGATGTGATATTCCACTACTTGAACCTTATAATTTTCTCTTAAAGATGATGTGATCGACAGTGGATGATATCCACAAAGTACCATAAATGGGATCATTTTTGCTGCAGTATGGAAGGAAGTGTTACACCACCATTCAGCCAGAGGTAACCACTTGACCCATTGTGTTTGTTTATCAGATACATAGCAATGAGTATATCCTTCCAAACATTTTTTCACTATCTCATTTTTCCCATCATATTGAGGATGATAAGATGAACTATGAGCTAGTTGAGTACCCAAACAAGAAAATAATTGCATCCAAAAAATTCCAGTGAAAACGGGATCTTTGTCGCTTATAATAATCTTTGGGTTTCCATGTAGCTTTTGAATTGTTTCCATAAATTCAATAGCAATTGTACTGCCTTTAAATGGATGGGATATTGCACAAAAGTGTGAATACTTGGAAAGTCTGTCAACTACCACCATGATGACTCTCTTTCCTTCAGACTTGGGTAAACCTATGATAAAATCCATTGAAACCTCCTCCCAACATTGACCTGGAATGGATAAAGTTTGTAGCAGACTCGGGGTCTTAATTGTCTCAAATTTATTTTGTCGGCAGACCAAACATTTCTGCCACAAAATTTTGAATATCATATTTAAGGCCATCCCAAAAAAATTATTTCTTGAACCCATGGTAAGTTTCTAAAAATCCTGAGAGACCTCCTAAGGGAGAGGTGTGCAATTCCAAAAGAATATTTTGTTTAGTTGGGAATTATTACAAAGATATAAGCGATATGTGTACCATAATGAATCATTTTTCTAGCTAAATGTATCAGATGTACTGGGATCTTGCTGCAACTTTTGAATGAGTGTCTGCACTTCTTCTTCATTCTTCCATTACTCCCTTGCTTCGGTTATCCAATCTAGTTGGATAATAGAAATGTCACAAAGCAATGCTTCCACATCCTCGCCCTTTCTTGAGAGTGCATCTGCAACCACATTTAGCTTCTCTTTTTTGTAGATGATTTCAAATTCATAACCCAACATCTTTGTGACCCATTTTGATTTCTCTTCTAAAGATAGTCTTTGTTCCAAAAAATATTTAAGACTATCGTGATTTGTTTTTACCTTGAAGTGTCTTCCCATTAGGTACACTCACCATTTCTTTAGTGCATGCAGTATTACCAACATTTCCTTCTCATAAATAGGTTTATGTAAATACTTTCCTTTGATTGGACGGATTTCAAAAGAAATGGGTCTTCCTTCTTGCATTAAAACAACTCCAATTCCATTTCTTGAAGCATCACATTCCACAATAAAGGTTTTTGTGAAGTTTGGTGTAGCTAATACCGATGCTTGGAACATTGCCTCTTTAAGATGTTCAAAGGCCCTAGTTTCTTTTGTAGTCCAAGAAAATTCATCTTTCTTCAATAACGTTGTTAGAGGTGCTGCTATTCTCCTATAATTCTTAATAAACTTGTGATAAAACCCTGTTAATCTGAGAAATCCTCGCAAATTATTTATGGTTGTGGGGATTTTCCATTCCTTAATGGCTTTAATTTTGTTAGGGTCTACCTTAACACCCTCATGAGATATAATATGACCCAAATATTCTAGCTCCTGTACCCCAAAGAAACATTTGGAGGCTTTTCCATATAATTTTTCTCCTCAAATAGTTTGAGCACCTTGTCAACATGTTGAACATGATCGTTCCAAGACTTGCTGTAGATTAGTATATCATCAAAAAATACTAACACAAATTTTCTAAGCAAGGGTTTGAAAATGGAATTCATCAAACCCTGAAATGTAGAAGGTGCATTGGTAAGGCCAAAATTCATGACCAAAAAATCATAATGACCCTCATGAGTTCTAAATATTGTTTTCAGAATGTCTTTAGACTTCATTCTAATTTGATTATATCCTGAACAGGGATCCAACTTGGCGAAGTAAATTGCTTCATCCAATAATTCATCAATGACAAGAATGGGAAACTTATCTTTAATAATTAACTTGTTGAGCACACTATAATCTAGACACATGCACCATGATTCATCCTTCTTGTGCATCGATACTACTGGAGCAGAGAGAAGAACTTTGACTGGGTTTAATTATACCGGCCTCTAACATTTTTACAATCATACATTCAATTTCGCTCTTTTGGGCATGGAGATATATGTAAGGATTAATGTTTGGAGGAACACTTCCAAGAATAAAATGAATAGAATGATCATGATAACTAATAGGTGGGAAGTGTTTGTGAGTCTTAAATACCTTGGAATGATTGTCCAAGAATTTTTGGAGATCTGGAGAAATAGATGATTTCAATTTTTGAAACTCTAGTGAGCATTATTGTGCAATTATGCCTCGTTATTCTTTCTTTAGAATCTTTGTCATGTAATTAGATTTGATCATATTTCTTGGTTTAATACCCCTTAATTCAAATTCCTTTCCTTCCCAAAAAAAATTCAAGAAAAGTTCTTGAAAATTAAAAGTTATCAAACCCAAAGATTGTAACCATTGAACTCCTAGTACCACATCAACACCACCCATTGGAATGGAAAGCATTGGGCTATTCAATACATATT
This sequence comes from Pinus albicaulis, assembly GCA_034641835.2. NCBI lineage: Eukaryota > Viridiplantae > Streptophyta > Pinopsida > Pinales > Pinaceae > Pinus > Pinus albicaulis. Next base: position 1,633,430,922 of record CM076580.1, on the reverse strand, counting down.
CCCCCATGGCTATCTTTATATTATGGCACTTTCCAAAGAAATTTATATTTCCTCCATTTGCAACCATCACTTGACACTTTGGTGTTGGATATAGGAAGAAATTCAATTCCTTGGCTATCTTACAATGAATAAAATTATGGGTACTACCTGAATCGATCAAAACTATTACCTTTTTCTTCTTGATATGTCCTTCTCTCTTGAGAGTTTGAGGAGTGGTAATTCTTGCCAATTCATTACAAGATATGGTTGGATTCATATCTTCTTTCCCTAAGGCCGGTTCCTGGTGTATATCTTCTTATTTTGAAGTTTCTTGTTCATTTTATTCCTCCTCGTCACAATCTATGTAAAATAATTTCTTCTCAGTACACTTATGACCTTTAGTGTATTTGTTATCACAACTGTAAAAAACCCCTTTTTCTTCCAATTATTGTGGTTTCAACCTTGTAGGTTTTGGAAGGCTAGGAGTAGAAACACTTCCATCTTTATCGTTGTGAGTGGTAGGTTTCCTTGTCGCCATAATTTTTCCTTTAATTTTTCTTGCCAATCTGAATGCCTTCTCCAATGTATCAGGTTCCCAAAGGCGAACCTCATGTTGGATGTTATCCTTTAAATTCCCTATGAAGACATCAATCCTATGTTCCTCTGGAATATCATTTACCCTTATATTCAATTTTTGGAAGTCCTTAATGTGATCCATCATTGAACCCTTTTGTTTGATATTTATAAATTGGCTAAAGAAGGTGTTGCTCTTTGTATCCTCATAATGTGCTATCATTTCCTCCGTAAAAATTGACCAAGTGACATGTGGTTTATGAGAAAAAATCCATCGATACCATACAAAATGATTTTGTTCTAAATACAAAGTTTCAATGCGTACCTTTTGTGTGTGTTGCACATTATGGAGCTCAAAGTATTGCTCCATTTGTGGTATACATGTTATCGGATCCTTGCCATCAAACTTCCTCTTATCGATCTTTGGAATATGGTGGGTCTTCAATCCAACACTAGAGGCTATGGAATCATGATTAACAAATTCTTTTCTCATCATGAGTTTCATCTAATACCTTTTCGCCATTAGGAATCATTTCTTGTAGCAACTTTGTCAAATCTTCTTTCAAACCATTCTTCAAATCTTCCATTTTTTCTTCTATACCATCAATATTAGCTTTCATGTCTTCTTTTAAGCCATTCTTCAAATATTCCATTTTTTCTTCTATACCATCCATATTAGATTTCATGTCTATTTTTAAACCATCTATGTTAACTTTGGTTTCTCTTTGTGAGATCGAAATTTGTTGCACTTGGTCCCATAATTTTGATATATCATGCTGCAATTCTTCCTCTTCATGCGTCATAATAGAGTTTTCTGATGGATTATTGGGTGTAGAATTCTTTTTTGGAGGTATTTTAGAACCCAATACAGATATATATGCTTCAATATTCCCTTGGAATCATTTCAAACAAAATTTATGCAATTGTTTTTAAAATATACACATTGTTTTCTTGATTTTGGGAGCTCGATCTTGAAATGGTCGTAACTCTGTAATTTCATATCTCCAATATCTAAATTTTAGTCCTGTTGTATCCCTCTGAGTCTTATTTTCAATGCCATAGGTCAGACCTAATTTGGATTCTTCAAGTGAAAGTTATGCCCGAACTCCCACAATGACCTAATTATGGACTAGTTCAGTAGAGTGAGCTTGTACAACGTGCCACATGTCACTGTTTTGACTTTCAGCTCTAAAATCAATATACAAGAAACTAAAGTCTGTGTAATTTCAGCTACTTTTTACAGAATTCCAATCTGATGCCTAAAATGAAATTTATGAAGATTTTCCCTTGGTCACCTGTTTGAGATGAAATTATGGAGCCTGCAAAAACCCTAACTTCCACAGATCATATCTCCGAAAATATTGTGAACCAAGGTCTAAAATTTTTACACAAAGTTAATCATGATTTTGGCTCCACATGATAAAAATTTCAACTTCTGAGGCTTCGTAGAAAAAAAAAATTATAGAAAAAATTCCATGATGTTTTGTTTTTAAGAAGCGAAACCCTAGAATCCCAGGCTCTAATACCAAATGTTATGCAACCAAATCACAAAATAAAATAAAATATAAATCAATGACTTAAAAATTATCTACGTCGAGGAGAAAACCTCCTTGAAGTTACATAAATGAACAATTCTTAGATGATTCTAATGAAAAAACCTACTTTCTATGTATAGGAGTCTAAGGGATCACAATATAATCAGAGCCAACATAACAATAATAATGTGAGGGCATAACAATAACAACAGTGGGCTTCTATGGGGCGCAATAATAACAATATGGGGAATACATGGGCACAACCACAAAAATAAGGGGGCTACACTTAACAATAACAATAAGGGGCTACACTAGTATTATAGGGACCTAACAGAACAATTTCTTACTCTATGTGGGGCTTTTGATTTAGTCATTTGTAAAAATTTGACTAGATGGAGAAATTTTGATAATTTCACTTGCAATACGTATAAGGGAGTAAGCATAGTGGATTATGTAATTTTATCGCATGGTTTGTGTGAGAAAATGGAGGAAGTTTTTATTGGAGATCAGCTTTGGGACTTGAAATCATATCACAACCCAAATTATTTAAGTTTCTCTTGTACTAGAAAGAATCAGTTAGAATCAAAAACTCAATGTGTTCAACAAAATATCCCAAAGGGAAGAATTAATTTGACTCCAAAAAGTTTTAATACCTTCAAAATGATGTTATAGAGGTTCTTCGAGAAGGATAAAATCCCAAGTCACGAGCTTCATATCCAAAAATTAACACATTTAATTCAAAGCACACTTACAGTGTGAAAAAAGAGAAAAAATTAAGAAGTCTAAAACAAATTGATTTCCGATTAATGCTTGGTTTGACGAAGAATGCAAAAAAGAAAGGATAATGTGGAAAGATTCAAACAAGGATAACATAAAACTCAAATATTACAAGCATATATTAAGAAAGAAAAATGTTGATTTCATGGTTTCAAGGAGGGAAGGACTAATCTTTCTTGGGAAAAATAACCCGAAATTATTTTGGAAGGAAATCCAACCAAGAAAGATGCAAACCGAAAATAGCATTAAAACTTCTAAATGGTTTGACTATGCAAGACAGCTCTATGAACATGATCCCAAGGTTGATCCTCCTCATTTGGTCAACACAAATATTGAACTCTTCACAGTGCAAGAGGTAGAGATGGGTATTAAGAAGTTGGTGTTGGAAAATAAAAATACTTAGCCAAACTCCAAGCAGAGTATTTAAAGTGGGCTCAAAGATTCTTGCACCTCACATTACAAAAAAATTCAACAACGTCACACAACAAGGGTTCCCCACAGATTGGAAAACTAGTCTGGAAATACCTCTTTTTAAGAGTGGTGACGTCAATAATCCCTCCAATTATAGGACCATAATGATAAACCCCTTATTTGCAAAGTTATTTTGAAGCATGTTAGAAAATAAAATCAAAAAGTGGACAGAAGAAAGAGATAAGTGTGCTAAAGTGCAAGAAGGTTTTAGACCTAAACATTCCATAGTTAATAATTGTATAATTTTAAGGCACATCATTGAAAAAGTTTGGGAGAAAAATGAAGAAGCCTTTTGTTTCTTTGTTGATTTCAGAAAATCATTTTACATGGTTCCTAGGGATAAGATTTGGAACATAATGGATGAACTTGGGGTTCCTATACATTTGAGATCAGTTGTGCATAGGTTGTATGAATAGGTGAAAGTCAAAATTAGAACTTCAGCAGGAATTTCTGAATGTTTTAGAAGCAATATCAGGGTCAAGCAAGGTTTCCCATTGTATCCTACCCTTTTTTGTTTATATATCGACAAGATTGAGGAGTGGTTAAATTCTCAAGGGGTTGATGGTATCCATTTGGGCAAGCTTGTTATAAGAATTATTTTGTATGCATATGAACTTATTCTAATTGCTAAATCTGCTCTTGGTTTGCAAGAGCACTTACTATCCCTTGAGAATTTTTTTAGAAGGGTGGGGATGCAAGTCAATATTAGCAAAACAAAAGTAGTGGTTTTCTATAAAAAAATAAAGAATAACCAACATAAGTTCTACATCGAAGGAAAAATTCTATAAGAAGTTACGGATTACAAATACCTCATAATTCACTTCAACATAAATCTAAGTTGGGATGGCTATAGAAGGAAAAGAACTTTGGGGTGTTGGAAAGCATTTTATGCTTTTCAAAATAGGTGTAGAGAGGCAAATTTATGGGACTAGAAAACCACTCAAACTCTTTTTGGGCTTCTAGCGATTGCGATTCTCTATGGTTATGAAATATGGGCCAACAGTACATCCGATATGCAGTGGAAACAAATTGAGAAAATTTGGAAGTGTTTGATTACAAACAAATTCAAAATTAAAAGTGTTGTTCCTTGTACTATATTGTTAAGTGAAACAGTGGCTTCTCTTATTGAAACAGTTGTTATGGTATGAGTCATAAGGTATTTTTAAAAAATGAGAAAATTGAGGAGGGAAAATGGCTTAAGGTTGTCTTTAATGACATATTGTGCAAAAGAAATAAGACTTGAATGCAAAAAAATAACAAATGGTTTAATAAATGGAGTATTTTCTTGAACATGTGTCCCATAAATAGTAAAAAGATAAAAGCTTTTATTATGGATAAATTCCAGAAGCATACTTAGGATAAGGAGCTAGGGAGAAAGAAAAAGTACTATATTGAAGTGTTTAATCCCACTCATAATCGTCAACAAAAAGCATAAATAGATGCCAATATTTCTTGGAGAGGAAAAATTCGTATTGCCCATTTAAGGACTAATTCTCATAAACTCCGCTGTGAAACAGCGCGATGGAAAAGGCCAAAAGAAGAATGGGAGGAAAGAGTATGTAATTTTTGTTCTTCCGAAAAAGTGGAACAGAAAGAATTTAATTTTAGAATGTGAGTCCTTCTTTTGTTACAGAAAACCACCACTTTTGTCTTGCCAATATTGACTTTCATCCCCACCCTTCTACAAAAATCCTCAATGGAAAGTAATTTCTCTTGTAAGCCAAGAACATATTTAACAATCAGAATAAGGCCATCCCCATACAAAAGAATCCTTATAACATACTCACTCAAATGGACATCACCACTACCTTATAAGTTTAACCACTCTTCGAGTTTGTTAATATATAAACCAAAAATGTTAGGGGACAATGGGAACCCCTTCTTGACCTTGATATCACTCATAAAACGTTCATAGATGCCAACTAAAGTTCTGATTTTAACTTTTACCTCCTGATACAACCTATGTATAGTTGCTCTAACAAGCATAGGAACCCAAAGTTCCTCTATTTTGTGCCAAATCTTATCCCTAGGGACCGTGTCAAAAGATTGTTTTAGATCAATGAAGCAACAAAAGGCTTCATTTTTTTCCCAAAATTTTTCAATGATGTCGCTTAAAGTTATAATGTGATCAACCATGGAATATTTATGTCTGAAACTTGTTTTCCCATTAGCATTTTTACCTCTTTCTTTCGTCCACTCGCTAAATTTATTTTCTAGCATACTTCCAAATAAGTTTGCAAACAAAGATTTTACGTTATGGTCCAAGGCTTCATTTTTCTCCCAAAATTTTTCAATGATGTCCCTTAAAGTTTTATTGTGATCAACCATGGAATGTTTAGGTCTAAAACCTATTTTCCCATTAGCATGTTTATCTCTTTCTTCCGTCCACATGTTAATTTTATTTTCTTGCATACTTCCAAATAAATTTGCGGACAAAGAGTTTATCATTATGATCCTTTAATTGGATAGATTATCGACGCCGCCGCTCTTGAAAAGAGGTATTGCTAGACTATTTTTCTAATCTATGGAGAACCCCTACTGAATGATGATGTTAAAAAAAATTGTAAAGCGAGGCGTAAGAATTTTCAAACCCCACTTTAGATACTTTGCTTGAAGTTCAACTATTTTTGTTTTCTTTTCCAACACCCAAATTCTTAATACCCATCTCAACCTCTTGCATGATGAAAATCTTAGTGGTAGTGTTGCCCAAGGGGAGAGGGCCAACCTTGGGATCCTGATCATAAATTTGTGTTGCATAATCAAATCATTTAGAAGTAATATTATTTTTAGTTTGATTTTTACTTGGTTGGAGCTCCTTCCAAAATAACATCATTAGGGTTATTTTTCCCAAGGAAGATTAGTTCTTCCCTCCTTAAGACCATGAAATCAATATTTTCTTTCTTAAAAACTACTTGTAAACTTTGAGGTTTATGTTATTCTTGTTTGACTCTTTTAACGTTTCCCTTTCCTTTTTGCACTCCTCATCAAACCAAGCATTAACTAGAAAACAATTTTTTTCACACTACATATTTTTTTCTCTTTTTCACTTTGCAAGTGCACTTTGAATTAAATGTGTTAGTTAGTGACTATGAAGGCTATGGAACATATTTTTCTCCTTCTCAAAAGGCCTCTCTAACTCTATTCTAAAGGTATTATAGTTTTTTTTATTCAAAACAATTCTGCCCTTTGAGAGAGTTTGTTGAATACACTGAGTTTTCATCCCAAGTTACTTCTTTCTAGTCTAAGAGAAATTTAAGTAAATTGATTTGTGGTCATATTTTAAATTCAAAATTTATTCACCAATCAAAACTTCCTCCATTTTCTCACATAGGCCATGTGAGCAAATTACATAATCTACTACACTTGTGCCATTGTAGGTAGTACAGGAGAAAATTCCAGTCTTCATCCATCTAGCCAAACCATTGTAAATGACTAAATAAAATACCACACATAGAGTAAGAAAGTGCCCCCCAAAGAGATTATAGCCTTTGTTGTCTTATGAAATTATTTCCCACTGAAGATTACTCTCTTCTATAAGCCAAATAGGATCATAATCTTCTTTACAACAAATAATGCTAGTTTGTTCACTTGTAGTCCTAACATCAAAATCATCCACTGGAAGGAATTCACCTAGCTTAGAATACATTGCAATATATATTTTTTAAGGCTGAAAAAGGGGTCTTTGTGGTCAATCCATGTACCTTTATGCATTTTTTAAACGTACAGAGAAAACTAATATGCTGCAATTCTAATGAGATTTCCTTTTTTAAGTTTTTAAACCAAATAAATTGTTTATTTCGGTCTTATTTTTCTAGCTGAATGAAATGACCTTATTTTTCCCTCACTACGACCACGATACCCTTGTGTCCACACTATCAACTTATTATTGCAACAATGTCACTTGCTTCTTTAAAACCTTATTACTTTCTACTAAAGAATAATTTGCAGAGGAGATTACATGGATTTTATGATCTGTTTCCTGCTCTTTGACTTCCAAAACCTACAACCTTATCTTGGCACTTAACAACTCTTGCACATAATGGTAATATGATGAGGTGAGAGGTGTGGATGTGGGGTTGTATAAGGCAGAATTATCAATAACTTTGTTGCCTTTGGACATGTTGCTACCACATTCTTATAAAGGGAAATTGTATGAATATTAATTATTATGGAGGGTCAAAATATTTTTCCATTGAGACTGTTTTTTCCTTGTCTACTCCCATTTTATATGGGTTATCCTACATTTTAAAATACCTCGAAATTTTTTGGCATTGACCCAAACCTACTTCCTTGTTTTGGCTAAAGAAGAAATTTTCACTTGACCTAGATGGTTTGTTTCAACATGGACAAATATCTCTTGCTCAATTCTCATGTTTGGTGATGGATGTATTTTTGTTTCCATAAATAAGGAAAAGAAAAGAAAAATAGAGAATGATATTGAGTATATGATTTCCTATTGGAGGGAGCTAACTAGAGGACATAAAGAGAGAAAAGGTCTTGCTTTAACTAGTTAGGCCCTCTTGGGATTATGAGTCAAATGTATGATTAAAAGCACCAGTATTGATCAAATGGATTTAAAAATTGTACCATTGGCTTCAGAATACTCAAATACCCCAAAAATTACTATTCAATCTCTGAATTTGGTTTCCATCTCCTCTAGGCTTGACCTCCCATCATGGTGGCCATGGGCTTGTTTAATCTCCAAAGTGAAAAAATCACCTTCAGATGTGCTCCAACGCCTCTGAAAACTATACCACTGTGTTAAGAGCATCAAATGCATCAAAAATTGAATATCATTCACTCCATTTTTCCTTCAGCTGATCTGGGCATGGCCTTCCTTCCTGGTGGCCTTGGGTTTCAAAATTCTTTAAGTGACCACAAACACATGTAGATTTTCTCCTTTGCCTTTGCAAGTTATTCCAATGGATTTAGAGCATGCAAATATGCTAGGAATGACTATTCCTGAGCCAAAATTGGTCGAAATTTTCTCAAGATAGGCTTCATTAGAATTTCTCCTAGATTCTGCCTTTAAATTTGGAAAACTGCCAGTTAACTCCGACAAATTTGGCCAATCTGCCTAAAATGGAGCGCTGCCAAAAATCCCACCAGATTAAAATGAGATATTAATTAGTGTTAATTGCATATTAATGGGGATAATGGCATACTTAGTGCATTTTAAAACTAGCGCTATTAACATGGGTATATGGTGAGGTCATTTGGGAGGCGGGCTGGCCCGCGGGGTTGGCCCCCTCCATTCCCACCATCTGATACACATGATCCTTCAAGTATAAGTGGAGCGCATTGTATTTCAACAAATAGGGTCGTGGCCCATTGGTAAAAGCGCTTATATGGTATGGGGGAGGTCGTGGGGTCGAACCTTGACCTCGCCCCTCCATACATGTTTTGCACCAGCATATTTAAATGTGCCTTCAAACTTTATAACAAAACCTTTGATATGTGTTTATATGTGAACGTAAATATTAATATAGTCATTTGAATATATAATAAAAATAATTTTGATCCACCATTAATAAACTTACCATAATGTTTGCCACTGAAAATATATGTCAAATGGACTTTGCATATGAGTTTGCCATCGTTTGATGCATATGAGTTTGCCATCGTTTGATTTAACCCAAGGTATAAACAAACCTTTGGATTATTAATAAACATATGCTCCATTGTAATGTTTGTAATATGCGTTTGGATTTAAATGTGTTATGTGGAATTTAATAATTAATATTATATATATAATAATATAATAAAATATATGATATAAAGAATCATATATATATATATATATCCAACATTAATAATAATAATAATAAATAATTTCCAACACATAAATATTATGAACCCAAATTCAACCTTGGAGGATATTGGGTAAATTTCACCTTCACAAACCAAAAACACTTAGCACAGTCTCATTAGACAAAAATTGAAGAAGATTCTTTGCATACGGACTGGACTGCCATGTACATGTTCTGCAATTTTTTTTTATAATTGCATGTTCGAAACAATGATCAACAGACCATAACTTCTTCATCCAAACTCAGTTTTCGACAAAATTAGTTGCATTGGACTTTCGGAAATGGGCCAGTCGATGTCGTTCTGGTTTGGTGCAATTCTGAGCACTTTTATTTTTGAGAAAATTTTTGCCCCTGATCTAGATTTTGATCAACAGATATGCCATGTTGGACACTGCTCTAACTCTGAAGCATCTCCCTCTATTTTGATGATGTTTAACATGATTCCCATCAATCACTGTGTTTCTGCTACACTATACTGTTGTCGAACCTGCCACGATTAACATTGCATTCATACTACAACTCCCTCTTAAATGTTGCATCTGTTGCTAGCACTTCCACTGCTAACACTAGATTACAACTCAGTTTCTAAGAGAAGCAACTGAAAAACATCCACGAATATGAACAAGTGTTCAAGATGCAACTCGATGCTAAAACACTGACTATTGCTAGTCCCACATTGTCCCTCTAAAGCACTGCATTTTTTATGCTCTACACTGCGTCCCTCTGCACTGCTCAGATGTTAATGCTACTAACCATGACATCTGTCGTATATGCACTCCTCTGCACCGACTGAAAAATTCCCCAACATGTTACCACAGCAAGGTTTTGATCCTAGAGGTGGACTCCTCCAAGGGCTTGCCCAACTATAGGTATGTTGAACTACAGCTCAATTTCGCCCCATCTCCCTCATGGATATGCGTGAGCAGTCATGTCATACTCATCCTTATCGATCTTGGTGGTTGTAGACTTCAGATCATGCTTCTGGTCCTTGTCCTTTTGCTTCAAAGGACATTGGGAAGTGTAGTGACCAAGTTCACTACACTTGAATCACTTGATCTTCGAGATGTATTTCTTACCTCTCTTATGTTTCTTCTACCCTTTGGATGCAAGGGTTGCATCTCCCTCCTCTTGCTTCACCTTTGATCCACTGCCACTGCTAACATCAAGTTTTCACTTGACCAAGTCTCTCCTTAGATCTTCTTGCTAAAGAGCAGCCCACATCTCTACCTAGCCTGGCAAGGTTGCTCTACCCAGGATGCTCTATAAAAATACTTGCCAATCATCAATGACTACATTCAATGTCAGTCTCACCATTGTTGTAGGAGAATAGGTAGACCCTACTGCTGCAAGTTGGTCATGAATCTTCTGAAGTCTCGACAAGAACGGATCAATGTGCTCCCCTTTTTACATATGCGCCATCCTTAGTTGCTTCTCAAGGTACATCTTCCACTACTTATAAGATCCCTCACACAGTGTGGCCAAGGCTTCCCACATCTGCCTGGCATTATCTTTGCCAGTTGTATGGGACACAATGTGATCCTTGACTCCATCAAGGATTAGTATTTTTTCCTTCGCCATATCAGCCTTGTACTTATTCAATAAATATGGATTTGTAGGGTAAACTACCATGTTTTTAACGAAGAGCTTGAGATTGTATTCATCTAGAAGACAAGTGATCCTTGCCTTCCAAATCATGTATTTGGAGGCTCCCTCCAACCGGTTCTAATCTCTAAGCCTGTGAGTTTCCATGGACGTAAAAAATGTTGAATCTGCTCCTCTTCTTACCCCTCTAGGCAACACTAAACAGACTTACGCACTCCTTGTGGAGCTCACAAATCAATTGCCCATATCTGTTGCTCGAATCTTGGAAAAACTAAAATTCCCTGGCAAGAAACTTCCTGAGAGAGAAAATTCCCTCACTATGCCGCTTATTCTTCTTTTGATGACTTTCTTCCCGATAAAATTAATATCTGACTACAGAAATTGTGTCACACTAGATCTCCACTAAGGCTTTGCGCTGCTTCCTCTAGCTTGGAAAAATTTTGATCTAGAGATCTTACCTCTCTGTTGACTCACTCAAAGATAAATCTTCCAGGAAACTTCAGCCTTCCTAGCTTGGACTGCACAATCCCTATGGGATTCCATTTACTACTTTAGGCATCTCTTCGACCTCTGAATCAGTGTTATATTTTCTCTGTTTTTTCCAATACACGCTTTGAATCCATGTGAAAATTCCAAGATCCCAGACCTAAGAATCCCTACTGCTACAACTGAACTACTTCTCATACTTGTAAATTCAGATTTAACAAGTTATTAACAAATTACTTCTAGAAAAAGTGAAGCAGACTTCACTCATTAAAATACATTTGTTAAAAGGAAACTAAGTAAGAAATAATAATGCAAACATAGGACACCGTTACTTTTTGAAAAATGTCCCCCAAAAAACCTAATGCGGGAAAATTGGTGTAGCAGATCTGAGGGTTTATATATTGTGCAATAAATTTCTGAATACAAATCTGGGATGCCTTTTTGGAAATCCTTGCAGAGAATACGACTGACAAAAATTTCGTGAGAGAAATATCACACTGATCTAGAAGCCCGACAGACCAAGAACCCCAGATTTGCAAGCCTTCCACTATTTTGTGCAGTCTCTACATCACTCTGGGTGGGAACTGCATGGCTTTTGTGTCACTGGTATTCTACTAGATGGATCTATCCTTCTGGCCTCTTTCGGTCTCACACCTTAGCTCTCTGGCACTGGATCTGGCTGACCCTCAACTGAATCTCGAATTCCCTTGAGGCTGTAGTGTTGCCTCTGCATAGTTGCTATGCTGCCTCTATTGATATGCTCTATGCCTTCTTTTTTGTGTATTCTCCAGCTCAAGAAAATCCCCAAACAGAATTATTGCCCCTCACTGTAATCAAGAATCACTTAGATATGATTTTCTTTCGAGCACTGCTTCGTCAGAGAAATTAGATCTCTAGATTCTCTCGGTGTGTCTTACAAATGACCATCAAATCTTTGTTTATAGCTTTCTCATTGACATATCAATAGTCGATATTATATCTCCAATCAACGAATAAGATTATATTAGACTTGATCTGCTTTATCTAAAAGATTCACCCACAATTTATATCAATATTGATTAATTATTTTAATTTCCTAAGTTAGACTTAGGGTCCTCATTAAAAATAATTAATTTTTCTTATAAAATTGTTTGTTGGTGGAATTTCCAAAAATTATTTATGGGATATTTGTAATGTGTGTGTCTAATCCTCTCCACAAAGTTTAAGACTTAGAGAAGATTCGATGCTACCAAAAATCAACAAGTAACCCTACTCTTAACAATGGAATCGCAAGCCACCTTTGTTCATTCTTATAGAGATTGGCATCAACATTATTACCCTACTCTTAGTAATGGCATTGCAAGCCACCTTTGTTCATTCTCACAGAGCTTGGTAGCATCATTATACTCTTACTATAGGCATTCTCTCATCCCATGTCAGTGGTAGGTAATTTATTCCCCTATATATCTTGATATATTATTCATTTCCTTTTAATTTTTAAATGAATTTATCTTGAAATTCCAACATTATTAATTGCAAGGAATCATTTTTCCATGAATCCAACCTTTCATTATGTGCAAGTAGATAGTGTCATCGAGTTGTCCTGAAAATTTGATCTAGATGTAAGAATGTAAATTGATGTTTTGTTTGTTTTATATTATTCAATAGGAAAGGTTCATGTTTTGTACTAAACAAGGATGTTATTAATCTCAAGCTAGTGTTATTTGTTAGCCATTCCTTTCATGTCAACCAAGGAAGTGTTCAAGCCAATTTGAGCTGAGAAGCTAGGAAAGATCATGATAAGGCAATTTATAACAATATGAATGTTTTTCATGAGAATCCCACTAAAAGTTTGGAGATAGTGCAAGATTTTTACTAAGTAGACATTAAGTTTTAAGTTTTATTATCATTGACATGGCCATGTTTTATATGTTTTTTATTGGTGTTATTATTTTTACACTTATCATGATAATAAAATAAAATAAAAATGTGATATTATCACCAAAAATTAACTCGGCAATAATATAGTGATAAATTCCCATTTTGAAATAATCGTGTTAGTTTCTTTAATTATTATGAGATTATACATGTTATTGTCCTATTGATATACAACCTGCTTTAAGATGCATCAATTCTAGGTTTTTTAACCTCATTTTGCAAAGTTTGTTAAGGCGGATTGAGCTCTGAGGATACTATGACCATTTCCCATTAAAAAAATAAAGAGAAATGTGTATTTTTCTATTATGGACACCCACACACACACAATAATTTTGAAATAACATGTCCCTCATTTATAATTGAACCATATAATTAGTTCATACATTTATTGAATATATTGTAGTTTATCCTCAATGTTCTACTTTATATTCTAGGTATTTTGGTTATTTTGAGTGTGAGTGAACTTTGTTCGTCTCATTTGGTATCAGAGCCTAATTGTCTTATCCTGACCCTTGGCCATTAAACCCTCAATCTAGAAAAAAAAAAATCTTTCCCTTGGTAACATATCTGTTGGTTTTTTGCCACAACCATAGTTTTCATATTTCTCCAATTTTCTAGATCTTTGACCACAATAGGTTTTTGGTTATTAAGACTTCAAAAGTCTAAAGCATTGAGAATAACAAGGTTTTTCATTCTAATATGATAACAAGTTTTTTAAGGTCTCAAAAATTGTTGTTGAAAAATATCATTTTTCTTCCATACATTGTAGTTTCATGATGATTCTACTATCATACATTGAAGATTTGTGAAACACAGCTAATTAATTTGGAATTAACTAGTACATCCTTAGAGTAGGGTTTCATCTTCAATGGTTATGACCTCACTGTTGTTGTTATATAGAGTATAAGGACAAAGATAAAAATTTTGGCATACTATGCATAATTTATGTTTGATCTTATTACCAGATATTGCATTTGTGGTTGCATGCACATAACATGTTTATAAAAGACCTTGTAGAAATAATCATGGGGACCCCTACTGTGAACCCCTTGGTCGTATGCCTCCATGTTGTCATAAAAATTAACGTTGTCAACAAGGGAATGCACATTAACGAGGGCATGGTGAAAGGAATCCATAGATCAGCCTGGCTATGGTGCTTCTACCTGCGTTGGGTGGTTTGTTGGGTTTGTAAACCATCACACCTTCAAGCATATGTTTCAAGCACACATCACAATCAGAGGAATAATATTCACGAGATAAGAAAGCATGCATTGTGTGATGAGGTCATATTGGTTTGTAGTGTTTGTACAGTCACGAATCGAGATCCAGAGGGATTAAAAGGTTTTTATTTTATTTTTTTAACTTTTGTAAATTGCACTATTTAAGTATTTTTTCATTGAGAATAATAATAACAATAATAATAATATCACCAAGGAAAATAGTTATATAAATATTATTGGAACTATTAAAAAGAGTCAATTGCTAAATTTTGGGTACTAGAGGACAAGTGGTTCCCCATGGCTTTTATCTTTTACCCAGGGAAAAGTGTCCACTCTATTGTACTTCTTCTCCTAAAGTGACTTTATAAGTGGTAAAGTCAATCTAATTTAAAAGTGACTTTATAAGTGATAAAATTACGTTCTAATTTTAAAGTGATTTTATTAAACTCAATGAAGAATTAAAAAGTGAAAAAGTGAGTATGGAAATAAAAGGCTAAGTGGGTCTTTATTTATGTGGGTGAGTGATTAAATAGAAAAATTGAAAATAATGTACATTTATTTTCAACCCTTGATCTAAAGCTATCTCACTCATTGGATCTAGGGATCACTCCAAAGTCACTTAGGTTAGGGTAAAAGGAGAAAAGAAGAAGAAAATATCGTTCATTCTTTCATGAGCATTTTAGAGAAGGCAAGAGAGAGCAAGGAGAAATTTCTAAGCAGGGAGGAGGTGAAAGAGAGCAGAAAACCTTTGGCACGCATTCCAAGGAGAGCATTCACAGAAAATCCGTACAGCAAGTATTGGCAGGCATCCCAAGAGAGTAGTATTGTACATCAGCTATTTGGAATGCATTCCAAGGAGGGATGGCATAGATTTTGAGGGAAAAAGACTATAGGCTGATGGCACAAAAATCGAGGCAGAGTTGGGCACGTTTGAGGAAAAGTTCTTATGTAATTTTTCGTACAATTCATACAATCTGTACACTGCATTTTGGGCACGAAAACCAATGCAAGACGTACAACATTAATTGCAGTAATTTTTTAGTTTGAGCAGTTTTCTGTTGGAACGATTTTCGAGGTGGAGTTTAGCACGGAAATTGAGATAAGTCTGTATTTTGTGAATGTTGGAATTTTTCTGTGTATTTCAGTTCCTCTATAAAAAAAAATTCAGAAATAAAGAAGAGCTCTCAAACTGGTTTTCCACAAGAGTTTTAGGGGGTTTTTCTAGGGTCACATTGACCAAAAATCACTGTGTTATTTTCTATGTGTGGCTGTTATAACTTTTTCTGTACATTTTCCAATAGTAGTAAAATCTCCAAATTTGTATTTTTAGAAATAAATGTCATTTCTAGATTTTAGTGTTTTTATCATGCTTGGATTTAACATTAAATGCATGGAGTGATAAGGGAAAACTGATAATCGAAGTGGGGACTAAAATTTTACATGGTATCAGAGCTTAGTTGGCTGGAAAATGTTATCTGGGACAGCAGTGTGTAAATTATAGCAATCTGATTTTTACATTTAAAATAGAAAACCTTTACCCAGATTTGAAATTTCAGTTTTATAGGACAGTGAATCATGTCTTTGGGATTGAGGGTTGAAGACAGGTTAGATGGGCAGAGAAACTACAGTGAATGGAGGGAGAGAATCCAAAGTATCTTTGAGGAAGAAGAGGTATGGGGCATTATGGTACATACCACCTAGCACCCAGTATCAGCACTTGTTGATCCAGCATAATTAGCAGAGTTCACTAAAATGAATGTTAAGGCCAAAAGACTGATTTTGGATGGATTCAAAGATCATGTCATTCCTCGTGTGAGAGGAAAGACTTATGCACATGAAATGTGAACTACCTTTACTGGAATTTACTAGAGCTCAAATGAGAAAGCTAATCCTAAAGGAGAAACTAAAGGCAATAAGAATGGCCAAGACTGACAGTGCTACAGCATACCTCACCAATATCACTTCTGTGAGAGATGAGTTGGTATCCATAGGAGAGACCATTGCACCCACTGAGTTGGTGAGGATAGCCTTGCATGGACTTCCCAAGTCTTGGGAGATTTTTGTAGATGGTATTGTCGCATGAGAGAAACTTCCCAGATGGGAAAGGTTGTGGGATGATTGCATTCATAATGAGATCAGGAAGAACCATCTAGGGGCAGCCAAACAGGGGGAGGAGGATGACAATGTGGCATTGTTGGCAAGAGGCAAGAAAGGTAAATCAAAGAAGGGAGCTTCCACTAGTGGAGGTAAAGGAAAAGGTAAAGGCAAGCAGAAGAGCAAAGAAAAGGACTATTCGAAAGTCAAATGTTGGAATTGTCAAATTATGGGACATTATGTTGTTGTGTGTCCAGAGAAAAAAAATAAGAAAGGGAAAGAGAAAATCATGGCAGCTTCTACAGATATAGAGGGCTTCTCAGAGAGCTTTGATCGAGAGTTTGGATTCATAGCTTGTGAGGCTTCCAGTGCAGTAGCACCTGCCATACATGTTCAGAGGGAGTGTGCACTCTCCTCTAATAGCATAGCATCTTCTTGTGCTTGGTATGTTGACAGTAGTGCTTCTCGTCATATGATAGGAGTCAGGGAGTACTTCTTAGAGCTATCAGAGAGGGATATTGATATGGAGGTAGTACTTGGTGATGATAGCATTTTTAGAGCAGTCGGTGTTGGAACATTAACATTTGATAGGGAACCCAAACCTCCCTTGAAAGTGTCAGATTTTCTATATGTGTCTGGAATGAAGAAGAACTTGATATCTGTCTCAACACTTAAGGACAGAGGGTATGAAGTTTTGTTCAGGAATGGGCAGGTGTTCATATATCCTAAGGTAACTCCAGTTGCTTCAGCTAGAGTGATTGGAGTGCGCCATGCTAAGGTGTACAAGTTCTCATTCCAGCCACTGATGCCATTGAGTAGCATTACCAGGGGCATGACCGACAACAGTTCTAGCAGTTTAGAGTTGTGTGAGATTTGGTATCGCAGGATGGGTCACATGTATCATGGGGCCTTGACGACATTGTGGGAGATCACCATTGGTGTGGCAAATTTTAGTTCTGATCACCTTGATGTATGCAGAGGATGTGTTGTGGGGAAGTTTGCAAAATCTCATTTTCCCAACAGTGACTGGAGGGTGATAGGGATCCTTGACTTGATTCATTCTGATGTGAGTGGTCGGATGTCTCATGTGTCCTTGACTAGCTTTGAGTATTATGTCGTATTCATTGATGACCACTCCAGGAATACTTGGATCTATAGGCTTGAAGACCAAGAGCGAGGTCTTCAAGCGGTTTCAAGAGTTCAAATCTCTTGTGGAAAACCAAATAGGGAGGAAGATCAAGGTACTCGGGTCAGAAAATGGAGGTGAGTATACTCTTGGTGAGTTTGTGGATTTTTGTGCTGAGTCAGGCATTAAGAGGGAGTTCACGGTTCCTTACAACCCCTAGCAGAATGGGGTGTCAGAGAGGAAGAAAAAATCCATTGTAGGGGCTGCCAAAGCCATGCTTCACAATCAAGGGTTACCTTTATTTTTGTGGGCAGAGGCCTACAATACTGATGTTTACTTACACAACGGGAGTCCACATCATACCTTGGGGAATGTGAATCCTGAGGAGGATTTCACAAGGAAGAAGCCTGAGTTTGGGCACTTTCGTATCTTTGGGTGCCTTATTCTTATGTCCCCAAGGAGAGAAGGGCCAAGCTAGAACCTACTGCAGACAAGGGCATATTTTTGGGTTATAGCGACACCTCAAAAGCTTACCAGATTTACATTCCTGCAAAGAGGAAAGTGGTTGTCAGGAGGGATGTAAAGTTTGAGGAGGAGAGAGCTTTCAGGAGGTCACGGGAGTTACATTATATAGAGTCACCATACACTCAGCAGCAGTTGAGTCAGTCACAAGGATCCAGTGCACAAGGTGCAAGAGGTCAGGGATCAGGAGATACATCTATTACATTTTCAGGTCCATCTATGAGCAGTGGCTTTCAGAGTCGGGTGAGGGGATCTTCAAGCAGCATGCAGGGAAAGCTGCAGAGCAGTTCACCAGATAGTCCACTGATGGACAGCTCACATTGTACATCAGGTTCTACAGGAAAAGGTAGAAGTATGCGGTTAGTTGGCAGGCCTTCAGGAGTTCGGGCTTCTGATGATGATGATGATTCTTTCAAGAAGTAGGTTCAAGGAAGAGGAAGCCCAAGTGGCTTCAAGACACCCTGCGCGAGGCCACACCAGTTGTTGGTCCAAAGAGACAGGTCAAAGAGAGTAGACCACCTGAGTGGTTCTGTATTTACATGGCATTGGTAACAAGCATTGTTGACACCGAGCCTTCTAGTTATGAGGAGGCAACTAGCCAACAGGTCTGGAGAGAGGCCATGATGGAGGAGTATTCTTATATTATGAATAACAATGTTTGGGAGGTAGTTCCTAGGCCTGAAGGTAAATCAGTTGTTACTTCCAAATGGCTCTACAAGATAAAGCATGCTAGAGATGGTGGCATAGAGAAGTTCAAGGCCTGGTTTGTGGCAAGAGGGCTCTCACAAGTAGAGGGAGTTGACTATGAGGAGATCTTCTCTCCCGTGGCTCGGTATACATCTATTCGCTCCATTATATCAATTGTAGCAGAGATGGGTTGGAAGATCCACCAGATGGATGTGAAGACTGCCTTTCTCAATGGCTTCATTCAGGAGGAAGTTTATATTGAGCAGCCGCAGGGCTTTGAGGTGCATGGGTGGGAGACCCATGTATGTAGATTGAAAAAGGTACTCTATGGCCTGAAGAAAGCTCCTAGAGATTGGTACTCTCATATTGATACATACTTACAGCAGTTGTTTTTCACTAAGATTGAGGTTGATCTGAACCTATACTTCATTGTGGTAGGGGAGGAGCCTCTCGTTTTGGTGTTGTATGTTGATGACTTGGTCATCACTAGAGCAGAGAGACTCATTGATGGCTACAAGAGAGATCTTGCTTCAAAGTTTGAGATGAAAGATATCGGCTTCATGAATAATTTCCTGGGATTAGAGGTGTGGTAGGAGGAGGGGTATATCTTCCAGGGAGAGGGGAAGTAAACCGTGGATATTCTTAGCAGAATTCACATGGAGGAATGCAAACCCATGTCTACACCTATGATCACTAACTGGAAGAAGCTTCCCACTTCCGATTCTGAGTTGGTGGATCCTACACTATACAGGCAGTTGATTGGATCATTGATGTATTTGCTCAACACTAGACCAGATATATGTTTTGCAATTAACACTATGAGTCAGTTCATGTGTGAGCCTAGGAGAGTGCACTGGGTGGCTGCAAAACACATTCTTCGTTACTTTCAGGGTAATGTGGATTACGATCTGGATTATAGACAGGATGATGGAGTGAGATTGGCAGGGTACACGAATTCAGATTGGGCAGGATGTGCTTCAGACAAGAAGAGTACTTCAAGGTGTTGTTTTGGGTTGGGTTCGAAAGTTGTGTCGTGGTTCAGTCGGAAACAGTAGTCATTTGCATTGAGCACAGTTGAGGCAGAGTATATGGCTGCTAGTTTGGCTAGTTGTGAGGCCATATGGCTTCGCAAGATGTTGTTTTTTCTATTTGGTTAGGCATAAATACCTTCTGTGATTTATTGCGATAATTAGAGTTTCATAAAACTGATGGAGAATCCAGTTTTTTATGACAGGTCAAAGCATATTGGGATCAAGTATCACTTCATTCGAGACTATGTCCAAAAGGGAGCAGTCAATCTTGAGTACATCTCCAAAAGTGAGCAGGTAGTGGACATCTTCACCAAAGCCTTACCATGGGGAAAACATGTCTACTTCAGAGACAAGATGGGAGTGGTGAGGAACACTTTCCTCGATGAGAGGGAGTGTTAAATTTTGGGTACTAGAAGACAAGTGGTTCCCTATGGAATTGATCTTTTGCCTAGGGAAAAGTGTCCACTCTATTGTACTTCTTCTCCTAAAGTGACTTTATAAGTGGTAAAGTCAAACTAATTTAAAAGTGACTTTATAAGTGATAAAGTTACATTCTAATTTTAAGGTGACTTTATTAAAGTCATTGAAGAATTAAAAGTGAAAAAGTGACTATGGAAATAAAAGGCTGAGTGGGTCTTTATTTAATTGGGTGAGTGATTAAATAGAAAAAGTGAAAATAATGTGCATTTATTTTTAGCCCTTAATCTAAGGCTATCTCAGCCATTCGATCTAGGGATCACTCCAAAGTCACTTAGGTTAGTGTAAAAGGAGAAAAGAATAAGAAAGGAGAATTCATTCTTTCGTGAGCAATTGAGAGAAGGAAAGAGAGAGCAAGGAGAAATTTCTGAGCAGGGAGGAGGTGAAGGAGAGAAGAAAACCTTTGGCACGCATTCCAAGGAGGGAATTCATATCAAAATTGTACAACAAGTATTGGCATGCATCCCAAGATAATATTATAATACAACAGCTATTTGGCATGCATTCCAAGGAGGGACGGCACAAATTTCGAAGGAAAAATACAGCAGGTTGAAGGCACGAAAATTGATGCAGAGCTGGGCATGATTTTCAACAAGGATTGTTGTAATTTTTTGTACAGTATGTACAGGTTGTACACTACATTCTAGGCATGAAAACTGAGGCAGGTCATACAACATTAATTGCCATAATTTTTCTATTTGAGAAGTTTTCTGTTAGCATGATTTTCGAGGTGGAGTTTATGCACAAAAATCGAGATAAGTCTATATTTTGTGAATGCTGGAATTTTTATGTGTATTTCAGTTTCTCTATAAAAGTTTTTCAAAAATAAAGAAGAGCTCTCAAACTGGTTTTCCCCAAGAGTTGTAAGGGGTTTTTCCAAGGTCACATTGACAAAAAATCACTATGTTATTTTCTATTTGTGGTTGTTATAATTTTTATGTTCATTTTCCAGCAATAGTAAAATCTCCAAATTTGTATTTTTAGAAATAAATTTCATTTCCATATTTTAGTGTTTTTATCATGCTTGGATTTAACATTAAATGCATGGAGTGATCAGGGAAAATTGATAATCGAAGTGGGGACTAAAATTTTATATCAGTGGTTGTAAAAGAAGCCAAAAGAGAGAGTTTTAATTTAAGTTGTGTATAAAAAAGAGATTAAGGTGTATAAAGGTATTTTTAGTACAAACTATAAGGGGGAAAAAAGATACTGTAAAAATAGTACTTAAATTATAAAGTACCAAGATGAAGTAAACTACTATAGAATTTTGACACAGAAAAATGGAAATGAGACCAGTAATGGAAGATTTCCTAAAATTCTGGCAAAGTTATTTTTGGATTATTTAATATCAAAATATCAATTGCAGGAGAGGATGTTATTATCTATATCTCTCCTACTCAAGATAATAATTATGTTAGTACCGAATGTGCTAACCAATGCATTAGGGGAATTTTGAGGTCTAAAATGGGCCTCCTGAGGAAAATAATAAAATAAGAGTTGTGATTTTTCAAAGAAAAAGAAAGGAAATTAATTTTTTTAATTGTATTTTTGGCGTATCTCCTCATGGGTTTACTCAAATTTCAATTATATGCACCCATTTAATGCATAAATAAATTCTACATCCATCAAGTACCCACTTTGCATACTTTTGAGCAGATCCACGTTGAAAAAAAATTGAAAATTCATGAAAAAAGTGAGTTGAACGTGATTTTTTCATGTATTTTCAATTTTATTCGATGTGAGTGATCTAGGTGGATATTGGTGGCCACCCACCTATTCCATTTGGACCCCCACCATCTATTCTTTCAGTTTTCAATTTCAGCACAGTTTACTATTTTTAGTAGTTTTTCGGGTCCTGAACTTCCGGAGCCGTTTTGAGGCCCTAAACGATGTTTTTTTCTAAAACCGGGAGCAACATGGGTCTTTGACCTATGTTTCTCACTCAAAATTTGAAGCCCTCGGATAGATATTTCTAACGAGGTATTGAGCGTGTTATCACTCCACCGGATCTCTGAGGTTGAGAAGAGACTAGCAAAGGTAACCACAAACCAATTTTTCGCCAAGTAGTTAGCCCTACTAGGAAGGAGAGGGTTGTCTCAAATGGATCTCACCCAATATGACTAGACCAATGAAATATTAAGCTAGGTATAGTAGCATAGGTGTTTTATTGATTGAATTTTGAGTTACTGGATGGTGAATAAGTTAGGGAAGAAATTAGGTCAGGGAAAAAAAGGATCAGAATTGTCGAGATCTAATGGAACAAGATAGGTAAGTTGTTCAACACAAAAGGATATTTGATGAAGTGGTTTATATTGCTAGGGTTTGAGAAAAGATCATAAGAGATATGAATAATTTTCTACTAGAAGAAGATGAAACAAATTGTAACTATTCCTTCAAAACAAAGCATAAGCTTAATGAATTATGTCTTTCTGACTTAGGAAACAATTACAATTTAGAAATAGAATTAATATGAATCACAAAAAATTCACACATTTGCATAACATAAGAAAAAACAATCTCAAATCACTTTACCACAATAATTCCATCAAAATATCTGCAACTCAATATGTTATTACTTGCCAAAAATCTAATTACAATAGTGTTCAGTGATCAATCCAACAACATCCAACCCTTGCTATGAGAAAAGAAGTGAATAATATAGAAAAAAATTTATTCTCCCCGGCTCAGGGGCCGAATCCCTTACTTGTGGAGCTAATCCACAAAGTGCTCAATTGGAAACCCAAAGACTAGGGAGGTCAACAAACTCATCCCTAACTTTGGTGAAACTAATTCATTTGTCCCAAAAATACACTTTTACCCAATGTATCTACCTCTAGTAACTAAAAGTGACATAATTATATTTACATTCATCAATTACATCATTAAAAAGGCATTCAATCCATTGACCAACTGAGAAAAATTCAAAAACTGGAAAATATCAACGAACTGGCAAAAGCGCAGTGCCTGAAACAAAAGCGAAACGCCAACTTCAACGTCGCTTTTGGAGGACTTTCTGAAGTCCAAATTGAGCCCATGATAGCTCATTGGAAATATGATCATGTCTAATCTCCACAAATCCCCTTAAGTTCTGAAAATTATGAATCTAAGACCCTCAAAAGTGAAATCTCCCAAGACTAGTCAAAAGCGCAGTGCCAGCCTGAGAAATGAGGCAGAAAGGTGATTTTTTGGGTTTTTTGGCCATTTCTCCCTGTCAAAATGTCCAAATTTGATATTAAAATAGTAAAAATTTGATGTAGAGGGGCTTATAAATCTAATGGTGGTGACCATTTGTCATTTAGAGGCTCCCATAAAAAGCGCAGCACCCTAGGCGTTGTGTTTTTGATAGGTGGATTGTGCTGAAAATTTGTGAAAATTTTTCAAAATGCCCAAAACTGCAAAAACTTACCCAAAAATATTCAAAATTGGTAGATGGAGTGCTAATGAAGTGTCTCAAGAAATCAGGGATGCATCAGCAACAATCTCAAGTTTATCCTCCTCTTTTTTCTTGATTAGGGTTTGCTTGTATTTTTCCTTCAACTGCTTGAGCTTAATGTTGCAGATCTTGTTTCTAGTGATGTACCTGTTGGACATGTGTCTGAGAATCTCATTGTCTTTTTTTTCCTTATGGAGGAGCTTCTCAAGGTGGAGGTTAACTCTGTCAATCCACACCTCTCTGTCATCTTCAATTTCCTTTGCAATCCTTTCCTCAAAACTAAGTTGCTCTGCCTCATGTTTCTCCTGCTCTAAAGCTCTCTTAAGACCTCTTGTTTTTGGTCTTGAATTTATGGTTTTAGTATCATCATGGTCAGATTAATTAGGTGCCATCATTTCCTTACCCTTGATGTCTTGTCTTTTTTCCTTTAGCAGCTCTAACTCCATGAGTACCTGCTTGTCTTTCAGCTGCTTGTTCTCTTGTTCAAGGAATGATATGAAAAATTGGGCTCTTGCCATGTTGTCGTTGAAGCGAACAAAGTTCCTTCTCAAGTTAAATATTCTAGAAGAATTGAAATATCAAGATATCCATTAAGGATACAAATATCATATTAAAATGTATGATGAATGAGGTGATTGATAATTACAAATGAGGTCTACTTATATACCTAGGCAGGTGCCTCTTCACGAAAGGTCATGTCTCATCAGACATGGCCTTTCAACCTAATTACTAATTAACTAATTAATCATTACTTACATTATTTTATTCATTACATTGCCGTCCTCCTCAAAAATATTTCTCCTCAAAGCTTGTTGATGAAAGGCCTCGATTTATTTTCCTGTTACGAACATCTTCTCGTCTCGGGGTAGTCATCCTCTTTGATACAAGTTGATATGATCCTCTAAGTGACAAACAAAACTATCGCACTAAGAATGGATCGAACCATCCTAAATCAATCTTCTGTGGACTCTTGCGATGACTAGGAACTTGTGACGACTTGTCATCACCTGAGTGGATAGCACCGACATTAGTATTCTTTGGAATATCAGCTTGTTTCTGTTCTGAATACATAGCTCGGTCGAGTTGTTTGCTCCTGTGATTTGGATGTCGATAGGAAACTTTTTTGGTTTGACTTATTTGATTTTCTTCTGGCGAATATGTTATTTTTTTTTTTTCTAACTAAGAGTAATTCTATTAGTAAAACATATATTACGGCGAGGCCATGGCCTCAATAGTGCAGGCCATCAGTGGTGGCACAAGTCCAGCAAAATAACAAAAATTGAGCTGCCCGCATGGGGAAACCAGCCCATGTAAGGTTTGTACTGCTGCCTCTACGGAGGAAACCAGATACATCATGACATAGACTAATACATCCCAAAACAACAAAAATAACAAGAGATCTGGAAAAAATTACTTGGTCAGGGCCTGTAGAACTAAATTCCATAGTCATCTGAGGGCGGCTCTTCTTCAATTCAGCACTAATATCCATCATCATCATCCAGTAAGGGGCCACGTTGAGTTGTTGCCGCACCTGCACCACATCTGCCTTCCTGTTTGCCTTTGTCCTATAGATGGCTTGAGTTGCATTTTCCCATCTTGTGAGAAGTACCCTTTTCCGGAGCTTGAGAAGGTTGCATGATGTAAGAGGGACCAAGCATGTTACTCGACCTTGCGGGCGAGGGGGGGCCAGGGATTACCTCAGGAATTTCTCGAAAGGAAACCGTGACTAACGCCACAACAAGAGGGGGGGTGGTGCTGCACTAGAAGTGAAAATGAGTAGTAGTCGGGTTGTGCAAAGAGGTAGAGGCAGCGCGCCTGGGGGAGGAGGTGGCCAGACGACCACGCCCACTGCATGTGTCAAGGTAGCGACCTTGAAGACGCTCATGAGAAGACGACGAGGAGCTGGAAGTGGGAGAGCGACATCGGCCAGAAGAGCGTGCCCTGGAACTGCCTCTTCGGCATCTCAAGCGATGCCTGAGCTGAGGCATGTCTACACGCAGTGAGAGGGAGTTGACAGAGTTGGGAGTGGTGAGCAAAGAGGCAGAGGGCGAATTGAGCTCGAACAGGGGGGGTATTGTAGAGGACAAAAGGGGCTCTGAGAATAATGAAAGCTGGGGAGGAATTCAACACAGCAGCCTAGGTTGCAACGCCTGTCAAGGGAGGTGCGAGAGCTGGGTGCCTCAGCCTCCCTGGAGCAACCAAATTGGACAGGCGGAAACAGAGACAGCATAGAAACCACCAGATGGAGCTGAGGCAATAACTGTAACCCAAGCGCAGAGGCGAGGAGTTGAGGAGAAGAACCAGAGGGCGGCATTTTGAAATGCTGGTGGCCTCGACACACGCAACGACATAAATGTCGTACAGGGTGACGGCCTTGAGTATTAAAGGCATGGAGGCGCCATAAGTGAGGCCTGCGGGTGGCCTTGTGACCTTGCCACGCGCCGTCTCGCAGGCCCATCTCCGTAAACTTACACCTTGACACCTGCATCCGGGATGGCGAAGATGTTATTGAGCTGGTTACATAACCTTCAATTAGAATTTTCCTCGTCGGAACTGCAACATCTAAGTTTGCATCTTCGGCAACTTGCTTGTCTTCTTCTTTAGTTGTGACATTTACAGGATCAATGTTTGCTTTTTATTCAACTTAAACTTCTACATTTGAAGGTTTCGATGATTCCTTTTCGACAAGTTGTGGCGCCTTGTTTTCTAACGACTTCTTATCCTTCTTCAGCTTCTTAATTTGTGTTATTAATTTTTCGTTGTGGTCCTTAAGGCGAGCAACCTCTTCATTCTTGTTAGTGGTGATTTTGTCAATTTCTTTTTACAAATTTTGTATCACCTTTTTACCTTCTTGGAAAATTACTTTTGAAATTTCTTGTACATCTTCAACTGTCACAGAATTTGGCTTCAAGTTAATGTCCTGTAGCATTATTGTCTTCTTTTTGTATGTGAATGTAAAAATTTTCTTTTTCATATTTAGGAAAACTGAACCTAGGGTTTCCATCCATGGTGAACCCAACACAATATCACTGTTATCCAAAGTAAGGTTTTCACGGTAAATTGAGAGATAAAAGTATAATCTCCAATGTTTAGTTGTAGACTTTTTATGTCGTATTTTTTCTTGTCAAAAAAGTCTAATTTTTCGATTATATTTGACTCAGGAATCACCAATTGGTTGGCAATTTTAGGGTTTATATAATTTTTCTCTTCGGCGGGTGATATAGAAATAGTGACATATTCTTACTTTCATTTCCGAAATAGATGTTATTTTGGTTGTGGAGATGAATTTCTTCAAATTCCTCCAATAGCCTTTGCTTTCCTCAATTATCTCTCTTCAATACTTCCAAATATCCCTTTATATACTTTTTGGAGTATAGTAGTTTCTTCCTTTTTTTCCATTTATAATTTTTATTAAACATAAAGGTTACCCTCTTCTACTTCTATTCTATACTTTTCCTTTTGTTTTCTTAATATATCAATATATAGATCAACTTTTAACTTTCCTTCTCTTTTTCTTTTCAATTAAGTAAAAGTTTTAAGTTTTTTTTTTTTTTAACTAAAACTCCTTGGACTTTTCCTTGTTAACAGTCTTTAATTAATTAATTAATTATATATATATATGTGTGTGTGTGTGTGTGTGTGTGTGTGTGTGTGATATGATATTAATGTATATTCCTTTTTACCCAAACGGTGTGACGTAAGCACGCACCCAGACGTAACAAAATTTCCATAGAAATTGTCAACTGGATCGTTGGGCAGCAGGTGGGCAGGTAGCGGATGCTGTCACGACAGGCGACTACCACAACAGGCAGTGGACTGTCACAATTTATAGCGACCATATGAATTATCTGGAGAAGTTTGCGGAATAATGAGGGTTAGTAGTGGCACGATGTGACGTGGTTGTTGTAGGGCGATGGCCTGTGGGGAGCATGGAACGGGATCTGGCTACAGTTGTAGCGGTTAGGCATCTTAGCGATGGTGCTCTCAGGAGGTTGAGAGCGGCGGAATTCGAGCGACGTGCAGGTATGTCGAGCGGTTGTTGCTGTGGGAAGTCTGTGATGGGTTCTTAACTAGGGTAGCAAGTGGAAGTAGTGTCGTGGTAGCATGGAATGTGGCATTTTTTCGTGGGAGGCGAAGGTGGAAATTTCAGTGGCTACGGTGATTCGAGAATAGCAAGGAGTAGCGACTACGATCTATCCCCCATTAGGGGAATTTTGAGGTCTAAAATGGGCCTCCTAAGGAAATAATAAAATAATATCTAAACCAATAAAATAATATTTATGAATTTTCAATTCACTTTTTGCACCATAATCCATGTAACCATAGTTAAATTCAATTCAAAAGTAGTACCAAAATAAAATTAATTAAAAATTGTATTGATGTGACTATAAATAAGAATGAGATTTTCAAGAAAAAGTCATTATCATTGAACAACTAATGCATTTTTCCTCTATCCTTAAATAACTTAAAACAAAATATAAATATAAATTTATAAATTATTAATTATATTATATGCTATTAATTAAATTTATATTATTTAAATTGTATAATAACATGTAATTAATATACTATATAAAAATAATATAATATAATAAATGTATAGGAAATCCCACCAAAAAGTTATGCATTAGGGGAATTTTGAGGTCTAAAATTGGCCTCCTAAGAAAAATGTACAATAAAAATTCACTTTATGAGAACCAATCACATTTTAGGGGATGATTCTGTACTCTTTGGACCATTTCACAAAATTCATAATAACCCACATATTTGAAGCAATTGACTGTCATGGGTGAGGCCACCAATTCTCTAGTGTTCAATGGCTCAAGCCTCAAAATCCTCCCTCCTTTGTGGTGTCTCCTTTCCTCCATTTCCTCCTCCATAATGTCTCTTTCCTCCTCCATAGTATTTGTATTTTTTGAAACCCTAGGGAAAATGGGAAGGGAAAGGGAGTTAGAAAATAGAGTTATGGAATTGGGATAAGTGTAGGAAAAGTTAGGGAAGTGGGGAAGGGAGTTAGGGAGCTTAGGGAAGTGGTGGGGGGTAGAAAGAGATAGGGTAGGGAATTTGATTACAGGGATATGGTGTGGCTGACTAGGAAAAAGCAGCCTAAGAGTAGGGTTTTAGGAAATGGGATCTAGGAATGAGAGATGAGGTGATGTAGGGGTAGGGGGAGTGATTCTGGAGTGTGGGAAGGGAAAATAGGGTCTAGGGAAAACAATATTGACTTGAAATGGTGAAAGTTAGGGTTTCTTTGCTCAAAAGTTGAAATGGTGAGTGAGGAAAGTTTGCACCATGACTTTTAAATTATGAAGTGAAAGGAGGGATTGGAGAGGTGAAACTTACTTGCAATTGACTGAGGAAACCCTTACTTGATGACTGGACCACTTGCAAAGAAGTTTTGAAGTTGTGGGAGAAATATGGAAAAAGCACAGCGCCTGAAGCAGGAGCGCAGCGCCTCCCAGGTAAAAACACAGCGCCTTAAGCAAGAGCGCAACACCCTCTAGGTCAAAAGCGTAGCACCTCAAGCAGAAAAGAAACGCCTTCCCAAAAACTCGATTTTATTGCTCAAAATTTGATTTTTGACTTGGGGAGTTTGAGAGCTCAATGCATGAGGATGAAAATGAGTGTCTCCTTAGTCTTTGATGGCCTTTTATACTTGGTGAATTTTCATAAATTGGCTTTGGGACCCACATTTTCCTTTGAAATCAAATTTACCATTACAGTTTACCTTTTGAAGTTGATCTTTGGACTTGAATTTTTGGTGGATTTGGAACACTATGACTTTTATAACATTGACTTATTTGGCTAATGGAACCTTGAGTATTTAGCTACCTTGGAACCATGAGAACTTATTACATATTAAGAAACATAAAATTACATATTGAATTGAAATTAAATTTACAAATCAAACTTTCATAATAAAATGTGTTTATTGTCACTCGTTTACTTGCTGGTCTTTTATGCATGCAAATGGCGATTTGATGGACCTTGAAAACCGTAACACCTAATGGAGACTCTGACTGAATGAAATTCATGATGAAAAGACTAAAATGATGATGAAAACTCATGACTAATGTACACTCAGCAAAGTGAGGTTTGACCCAAATCTGCACCAAGTGACCAATTTTTGCATGATGACCTAATGGAATGACAAAAATTTCAGAATGGGACCCTTAACATGACATGAAAGAGTTTATTTGATCATTGGTGGAAGGATTAAAATACTTACACTAACAGAGCACATCAAACGGAGATCATATGCCCAAGTTACGTACCCCGAGAAGTTGATGTACCAATTTACCCAAACGAGGCCCACAGTTTTGGTGCTTCATCTCTTAGGGTTAGGTTTTTGGATGTTTAGGGTTTTCCATTATTTCTCAATAATAAATAGGCATTCAAGCCTCATTTTAACATAGTTCAATAGCATGTAGCCACCACATATCCTCTCAGAGATAAGCTACCATCACCCTAGCTAGTTTATTTCCATTATGTATGTAAACATATTTCAGTCATTTGATTTTAATGAAATGGATTGTTATTTCTGCTGCATCTTTGTGCTTATTTTTATTTATATATATTATTGTGTTCCTGCATAAATTCAAATCATTGGTATTAGAGCGGTCTGATTTTTCTTTGTTTTTCTTTGCATGTCCCCGGCGAGGTCAGGGTATAAGTAGTTAGGGCTCAGTCTGGTTGAACCCTTACAAGATCAGCCTCGCAAGCCCCGATGACCTCCCATGGTAGAAGAAAATAAAGATGAGGGAGCAGGATATCCTATCAAAATATTTCTCGAGGAGGCCCTCGAGAAACAGAGGTATGCGATGGTGGATAAATTTTCCCATATCCTTCAACGTCTGCCCACCAGCCGCGCATCTACATCCAACAGCGACTCTAGAGGCGCCTCTCCTTTCAAGGTACAAGTCAAATTTGAAATTCTTGTATTTGAAGGCCAGATAGATGCAGATGTTGTAGATATATGGTTGAATTTTCTGGAAGGGTATTTCTCGGTCCATTATTTCTCCAACCGAGGAAAATTTATTTTTGTACTCCTCAAAGTCGCCCCCTGTGTCAAGGACTAGTGGGAAACCTACTGTGAGCAAAAGGACGAGAGGGAACCCTCTTTATTCTTGGTCGCACCTACTTGGAATTTGTTCTAAGATAGCATCAAGGAACAATATTACCCTGTGGGTAGCTATGAGGACAAGTACATCCAATGGACCACTATGCGGCAACAAAGGGATCCAGATGTGCAAAAACTTACGAATCTATTCCATACCCTGTGCATAAAGCTGGGTATTAAAGATTTAGAGAGAAATTTGGTGATCAAGTACCACAGTCATTTGAACCGATACATTCAGGAGGAAATGGAGTTCCTCGAAATTACCTTGCTTGGCACGGTATATCACTATGCTGCCAAGATCGAGCAGAAATTTAAGCAGAAGAAGTGAGACTTTGGATCCGCGAATCCAAAGCCAGGGAAAGGTGCCCTCAAACCGCAGAAAAAGGGGAAAATACAAAGTGGTATGACTCATAACAACACCACAAATCTAAATAAGGACATGGGGAAGTGGTGTGAATTTCATAACAGCCCCACTCACAGCACAAATGAGTGTCGGGCCCACTAGTGGCTGAACTAAAGGCACCTGAATCATATGCATGTTCTGATCCTGAGTCAGAACCAGACAAGGGAAATGACAAAGGGAAACTGGTCATTGATGCAGATTCCAGTTCCATTGTTGCCACCACCAAGTGGTAGGGGGAGGATATAAAGGAGGGGGAGCGCCTCTTCCATTCGCAGATGTGGGTGAAGGGTTCTCCACTGCAATTCCTTGTTGATTGCAGGAGCCAAAATAACCTCATTTCAGCAGAGGTCATAAAGCGGCTCAGCCTACCGACCATAGCACACCCACATTCATATAACATTGGGTGGCTTCATGAAGGAAGAGATCTTCACATCCGCCAGTAGTGCCACCTTCCGTACAGCATCAATACATTCACATATGAGGTACTGTGCGATGTTTCTCTTCTTGATGTGTCTGATGTATTATTAGGCCAACCATACCTATGGAAGTGACATGATGTGTATGAGTCTAGGCCTCGTGTTGTTTTTATTACTTTTGGAAATAAATTGTACAGGATATCGGAGGTAGTACCGCCTCCTGTCATCTCTTTGACTACTGCAAAACAACGCAGTAAGCTTGTTTCGAAAACCAATAAATTTATTTACATTACCATTCACCAACAACGCAAGAAGAATATTGTGGCCAGAACCTCGAAATAGGGCTCCCCTACATAGTAGCAGAAGATGGAAAAAATCATGGGAGAATACAAGGACATTTTCTCCTCACCTACAGAGGTTCCTCTACACTGTCAGGTCAAGCACTCCATTGTTTTGACCTCCGGTGCACCGTCGCCTATTATTTCCATACCTTATGTGACCACACAGATAGACTCCACACATGTACTTTCTAAGGCTGATAAAGAAACCAAATTTATTGAACGCATCCAGCACATCCGCCCACAGGCCCATGACATCTTCGACAAATCCAATACCAAGTTTAGCAGAATTTGCCTCATCCCATGGAGGAAATCAACGCAATGGGGACCATTTCTTCCTAAGGGGGGAGGAATGATCTAGGTGGATATTGGTGGCCATCCACCTATTCCATTTGGACTCCCACCATTGATTCATTCAGTTTTTCAGTTTCAACACAGTTTACTATTTTTTGTAGTTTTTCGGGTTTTGAACTTCCGAAGCTGTTTTGAGGCCCTAAACAATTTTTTTTGAGAAAAACGGGAGCAACATGGGTTTTTATCCATGTTTTTATTCCTCATATAGATATTTCTCACAAGTTATTGATCACGTCAAATGGAGATCATATGCCAAAGTTACGTCCCTAGGAAGTCGATGTACCAATTTACCTAAACGGGGCCCACAGTTTTGGCGCTTCATCTCCTAGGGTATGTTTTTGGATGTTTAGGGTTTTCCATTGTTTCTCAATAATAAATAGGCCTTTGAGCCTCATTGTAACATATTTCAGATGCATGTAGCCACCACATCTCTTATTAGAGATAAGATACCATCGCCCTAGCTAGTTTATTTCCATTCTGTCTATAAACATATTTTAGTCATTTGATTTTAATGAAATGGAGTTTTATTTCCACTGCATATATGTTTTTATGCTTATTTTTGTATATTATTGTGTTCCTGCATAAATCCAAATCAGTGAGTCTTCTCGGAAGTATGCATAGATGGTACTCATTGGGTGTGGAATTTAATTCAACATCTAACGAGTGTCTACACTTGACATTTGAGTAAAACTATGGGGAGATAAGCCAAAAATACAATTAAAAAATTATTTGTATTCTTTTCTCTCCAAAATATTTACCCCTAGGGATGACATCATTATCTTGAATATTATTAGTTCCTTTAAAGTTAATTTTCTTAGTACATTTTTTGCTTTGAGGCCCATTTTTTACCTTAAAATTCCCCTAATGAGTTGTTCTTGAGTAAAAAATAAGTGAAATGATAGACGGGGATTAAAAAAAGCAGGACATAAGCAATTTGAGACTACACTTTCTCCCAATTTATCACCATTAAATCTTTATTTTGTGATGATAGTGACATATTTATTTGATCACCCTCTATGGAATCCTGACTATCAATCACTAATATTTCCCCCCTATCACATAAAAGGTGAGAAGTTGAAAATATCTCCATTGCAAAATATTTCAATACTCAAACATTAATTCTATATTATGATTGATATATATTTTTGGTTGTTGATAACCACTTCCAAGAAGCAATCCATCCAAGGTGAATATTTTCTCTTGCAGTTTTCTTATGACCGGAAAAAATTTTCTACATGATTATTATGCTTTCCATAATGGTTAGAAGGATGAAAACCAAAACATTGATCCTTCATGTGGCCAACTCAATGATAATTTTCTCATTTGAGAATCTAATGTGGAAGTGGAGCAAGTGAAGATGAACTTTCTTAAAGGAACCCAATCCTCTTGAATTGGACTGGTTTGCAGTAGTTTGGAGTGTGAAATATCACTTCCTTTTTGAATCAAAAATTGGGTATGTGTTTCTTGTTTATTACCTCTTCCCAAAATCTAATGATGAACTTAGGAAGTGCAAGCAAAACTTCTGCATTTTCATTTGAATATGCTCCTAAAGTGGTATAACTAATATTATAATGTGTTGGCTCTAGGCAGGATTCTTTCTCACACTCAAAAATAGAAATTTTCTCAAGAAATACTAGTTTATAATTTTGATTCCTTTAATGTAGCTCATCTTTTTAGAATTGTGATTCAACCTAGAAAAACTCAATTTTTTGCTATGCATCTTGTAAAAAAATTCAAACATTGGTGAGAGTGGCTTTCTCGATTTTTATGATTTCATAAACATTATAGAGTAGTAGAGTATTCAATATCTCTAATAAGTCAACAATATTACACCATACGTTGCCTTACAAGGATTATGCTATCATCGTATAACATATTCTCTAAAAAATGATGGGAAATAAAGAGGTGGAAGGGATGATAGCATATGTGTATTTTTCAGTCCCTTGCCTTCAATAATAAAAATACCTAAAACCTATGTGCCCTAGAAAAAAATATGTTATATAGCGATAAAAAATACTCTTAATTTTGTTTCGAGTAAGGTGTTGATAAACCATAGTACAAATATTGTAGAAAGGAAACCTTGAATGATTAATTATGCCCATGGACATAGTTGGTGGTGTTTGATGTAGAAATTTTAATACAATTATGTATTTTCAGATTCTCCTGATCTAAAAATTATATCCATTGTTAAATACATAATCCTTCTACTTAAATGTTTGTGTAAATTTATTCACCAATTGCAAACACATGAAGAAAAATCAAACACACATAACACAGATGTTTTTACCAGGAAAGCATAAAGCTAAAAACCCCACTATCATATATTATGTATATCATGGATCATGAAACAATCTCATACAAAACTCTACTCCAAGAGCTCTCAGTACAATATACAATCGTCTCATGCTGTCATACAAAAATTGGCATAAACATGCACCAATTTACTACCTCATGACAGCCTGCCTCCACTGCGCAATCCCTACTGATGAATATCCCTGAATGAATTTAATATTGCCTTGCCTTGACTGCGCAATCCTCATTGGCATCTCCAATGTGTGTTTGGTTGCATTTGTGCACCCCCTATAGTCACAACTGATAGTCAAACAGGCCCTTTCACCTATCTCTCAACTAGGTCTCCACTGGATCTAACATGTATGTAGTTAACAGTAGTATTTCTTCAGTTGCATGTGAGACCACTACTTGTGAATTAATTAAAAAATTAATTCATTGATCTCTCACTAGTGTATCTTTAGTTACAACTAGCACAACTAAGTTTAACTCACTTAACTGAGTTAAAGTAAATAAAAACTCACATAACTACACATCCAACTCTATTACAACTTTGTATGACTCAGTTACAATGAATTCCACTCTGCATGTCCCACCAATAAACCTTAGAACTCGTAATTCCTTCAGTCAACTAGTTTGCCACATCAGTTAACTGAAATCAAGTGCTTCAAAAGAATAGATTATCATTTATTGTCTAATTATTATTAAGGGCTAATAATAATTGACATCTGATCAATTTTTAGACATGCGATCTATAAATATACTTCGCCCATGCATCTAAAAATATAATTTCATTTATAAATAGAATTTGCTCAACCATCTATAAATAGACTCCCGCTAAAAATAGAATATGCTCACCATTATAAAAACAGACATACACTTAAAAATAGCCTGCAGGCCCCACCTAGTGTAGGTGCTTAATTTTCACTAGGATCATCATCTTGTTGAATCTCAACATTTGATTAATCATTCATTATTTTCTTTGATGTCCCACTGCACCTGATCTAGTGCCAGTCCTCCTTTTGAAATTTGATCATTTGTTTTGTTTTGTTCCCTATAGATATGTCTAAATGAAATGTGAGAAAATTTTCTTTCTCTTTAGATACATTTTTAAATAATGGAAGGAGAGTATAATTTTTCATTCTAGGTGTACCATGCATCCATTTTATAAGAATTAGGGACTCTTAAAAGGTATTGAGATCACAGATATGTAGAAAATTAACCAATTGTAATAGTAATTTGAGTACAAATAATTCATTTTAGTTGTCTAAAGCATGCTCGATAATGCATGAGAAATAGAGAAAGTGAGAACCTTTCAAAGAGATAATGCCTCCTGAGCCACCCAAGGAAGAATTTTTTTGTGATGCTCCACCAAATAAGGCCCACAATTTGTTTTTTGCAATTTCATCTTTAGAACTGTTTCAAATTCTTATAGTGGGCTAATGAATTTGAAGAGAAGTTTGGAGGGATAGAAAATTTATAGAAACTATGATATAGGATTGTCCTTGATTTTCAAAAATTGAGCTATTTTTTTCAAGCTATATGCCTCGTCAAATATTTAAGGGGAGAAGTTTTATGTTGTTAGGAGGATTTTTGTCCAGCAAGAATTTAAGACATTCATCCACAAAGTTCTCTTGCTAAGTATGGTTTGTTCCAATGGATTCCTGAATTTCTCTCCATACGTTTACTGTGAAGGGACATTGAATGAAGAGATGGGGAGTATTTTCTGCATCCTACAAATACAATGAAAATTTATTTGGTACCCATATTTTGGGCTATAGATTCTTGTAGGAGCATATGGCCAAAATTATGTGTCTTCGAAGAGCGAGAGAGAGACTATATTATGATGAATAGAATCGATATACCAATTCCATTAAAAATCTAATTCACCCTCAATATATAAATCCTCAACCCTCTTCCATGCTTGTTGAAATAGGATTCCCATCCATGTGGAGCCTTGATTCAGGAAGAAGATACCTTGATAATTTAGATCATGAATAATATTATCTGAGAGGATATGAGATTCGTTGCTTCCAATCCAAGGGTCCTTCCCAACAAGAAGTTTTGAACCATCTCCAACTTTCCATCAGAGGCCTTTTATAATGATATTTTTATATTTTATTATAACTTTCCAAACTATAGAGCTATTATGATATGGTAATCTAGGGGCTCTTAGCCAATGCATAATATTAATTAGGTGAATATATTTTTATACCATAGTTTGAGCCTAGAGTATAGTGCCTTGAATCAACCACCATACTATTTTATCAGTCCATGCTTTTGATAACTAGAAGAGGTTTTTTAGTCCCTGTCCTCCTAGAGGCTTGGAAGGGCAATGGAGGACCAAGCAGTGAGAGAAAAGGGTATACAATCATGTTTCCCAACCCAAAGGTATCATAAGGAGATATGTTAATTTTATGAAGGATTCCCAAGGGAACCCATGCTAGATAAGCTCACTATACATGAATTGCTTCAACCTCTACCTTGCAAAGGATCAACCTACCAAATCTAGATAGCCATTGATTCCACCAATTTCTGATTCTAAGCTCAATTTTTGCAATGAGACAAGATCGATTCTATTTTTTATAGTTGTTAGGTTTTAAAATGAATCCCACATATTTAAGGGGTCTCCAATAGGAAATAGGGTGGATGAGATGATTATGGAGACAAGGTCAAAATATTCTTAATCAAGTGCATTCCCAACTAGAGTAGACTTATCATAATTTATCTATTTACCTATAGCCATGGAGAATAATTCTAGGATGTGGTTTATGATTTTGTAAGATTCCAACATCCATTGCAAGAAAGAGGATTATATCATCCAAAAATAATTGATATGTGAGATAACATGTAGGGGAGATATCAATACCTCTAATAAGATGTCGTATGTTTGCATCGAGGATAGCCTTACTGAGAGCTTCAACCACAAGTAGAAAAAGGAGAGGGGACAAGGGAAAACCCTTCCTAAGGCCTCTTTTAGGATTAAATAATGATGAAGTCGATCCATTGACCAGACTATCCATAAAATAAGTACTTATATAACTACAAATCCAATTTACAAAATAAGGGTTGTGACTAGTATGAAGGAGAATCAATCTGATGTAGATCCAATCCACTTTGTCAAAGGACTTTTACAAATCCACTTTGTATATAATTGGTTTCTTCTTGTGTATATGGTATAGTGGTGACCACCTTGAGATAGCCTAATCACCTTGTGGATTTGTTGATCCTTTAGAAAACCAAATTTTTCTAAATAAATATGTTCAGAGAGAGTTGGATTTAATATAAGGGCTATTATATTTGAGATGAATTTATAGATAGAATCGCAGAGAGAAATGGGTCAAAATTGATCAAAAGAAATAGGTTTATTTGATTTTGGAAGGAGGGTTATGAAGTTAGTGTTGAAAGGGGCTAAAAATATTTCAGTTTGTCTAGAGTATTCCAACACTTTCCATAAATCATCACGGATAAAATTGAAACAAGCCTGATAAAATTCAATGGAGAAGCCATATGAACCTGGGATTTTAACTTTTTGGAAAATATGTAAAACAAATTCTAGATCTGGTTTGGTGATTTCTTTCATAATCTCATCATTTTCATCTTCATTGATAAAGCGGGGGAGGAAGGCAACCATTTTAATTATCTTGTCTATGTTTTCTCTTCCAAACTTTTTGAAAATGTCCTTGAAGTATGATATACCATCCTCTACAATTTCCTTGAAGGAAGTAACTTTGGAGCCATTAACCTTATTGATTTCCCAAATATATTTTATTGATTTATGATGTTTTTATATTATGTGGAAATATTTCATATTCTAATTCCCTTCCTGAAGCCAAAGGCCTCTACTCTTTAGACATCATTCCTTCTCCTTATCCATAATAAGAAGGACCCTTTTTTCCCTTCCAGATGTTTTTGATCAGTTAATTGCTCATTAGAGAGGGGGGAATAGTTCCCATTTTTTAAGAGGTATTTTAATTTGTCCTCAATTTTAGATAAGGCCCTCCCATCCTAGATTTTTTTCTCCTTTTTCCATTTTTATATAGTTTTTTTATATTTTTAAGTTCTCCTGGAATAACTGCATCAGAGGAGATGATCCCAAAGTTGGATCATAGATATACCAAACCTCCTTGATTTTTTCCATAAGGGATCTATGCAAAGGCTAATTATCATTCAATATGATAGGCCCCATAGGATTTTGGTATCCTAGAGTCATGTCTACGATGATTGGATTGTGATGTTTTGATCCAGACTATTATCTAAGATAAGGAAGAGATCCAATTTCTTGATTATGTATGCAGGACATGTTCTATAATTCAACCAAGTTGGGAGAATTTTTATAGGGAGGACATCAACTAAATCGACGTCCTCAATACTATCCACAAAATAGCCTGTTAGAGGGTCAAGATGGGCCAAGGGTCCCCAAATTTCATATTGCCCTAATGTGAAATTTAATCCCCCCCCCCCCTCCCTCCTGAGCCAAATAAAATATGTTCCAAAATAGGGGAAATTGAAATGTTTTCCTAGAAAATATTCCTCTCTAGATAAGGATTGTAAATGTTTAGGATAGTAAAAGAGAATGAATAATCCCTATAAATAAAATTAGTAGGTCGACAAGACCTGGAGGCCCATGTCAATGAACAATAGAGAAGGATAGTATTCCATCTATTAACCAGTTCTCCCAATCTCCCCATAGCATTAATTTAGTGAAAGGAGCAAGTAGGAAGCATAGAAGATAGAATGGACTCTGCCCTAGGTCCATCAATCATTATTTTTTGAAGAAAGATAATGTGCGGGGAGAGGGACAATATCAGGTGTTTAATGTATAATTTTTTTGAAGGGTTGGCCAAACCTCAGAAATTTAATGAAAGAACTGCCATTTCGGACCTTTTCCAGGGCTTGTTGCTCTATGTGCCCCAATGATGGATTTTTCCTTCCCCTAATTAATCTTATAAAAATATTTCTTCATGGCTAAAGAGATAATAGAATTACTTCCATGACTAGATCCCTAAGTCAGTTGATCATAAAAAATTCCTAGAACCCCACCACATTTAGGTTTGAAGAGCCCTTGGGGAAGGTTCTCTAAACCTAACAAGAGGAGACTGACTTAAGATAATAGAGATGATTATAAGAAACAACAAGGGGAGGAATTTTTCCTTCAAGAGGATAGATATGTTTGAAATGGGGGACGAGGGATTAGAGGGGAGCGTAGAAGGAAAAAAAGTGATTGAGGTAGAAGGAGCAGGAAATGATAGATTGGGGAGATCTGCAATTAGGTAGGAGAACTAAGAGGAAAAAATAAAAACAAGATTTTTGTCAATAAAGGAAGGGGAAGAAGGAGAAATGGGAGAATACATACTTGATGAAGAAGTCGTGGTGACTGCTAAGGAAGGAATCCCATCTCTTAGAGTCTCCATTGAGGGTGTAGGAGGTTTTCTTGATATTCAACAAGAATATCCTAGTGAAAATTATGTACCTACACTAGGATGGAGCTTCACGCTATTTTTAGGGGTATGTATATTTATAGATGCATGAGCAAATTCTATTTATAGATGAGGTCTGTTTATAGATGTATGTGCAAGTTCTATTTATAGATTGCATGTATATTTATAGATGCATGTCGGCTATTATTATCCCTTAATATTAGTTACACAATAAACAATAATCTATTCTCAATGAGCACTTGGAGATAGTTAACTGAAGTGGCAAATCAGTTAGCTAAGTGAATTTCGAGTTGATCGGTTGGTTGGTGGGACATGCACGTGGACTTACTTGTAACTGAGTGATTTGAAGTTGTAACAGAGTTGGAAGTGTAGTTATGAGAGTTGTAAAGTAGTTTAACTCAGTTAAGTGAGCTAAACTCAGTTGTGTTAGTTGTAACTGAAGATACACTAGTGAGAAACCAAGTGAATTGATTATTAATTAATTCACAATCAGTGGTCTCGCATGCAACTGAATATTTACTACTATTAGCTACATGCATGTCAGATCCAGTGGAGACCCAATTGAGATGTAGGTGAAAGGGACAGATTGCTTATCAGTTGTGACATTATCCATTGCACACATGCAACCACACACACATTGGATGTTCCCATGAGGATTGTGCAATCAAGGCAAGCAGGATTCCATTCATTCAAGGATTGTTATCAACTAGGATTGCACAGTAGAGGCAGACTGTCAGGAGGCAGTAAATTAGCTAAGGAACTTGCCAATTTTTGTATGACAGTGTGGGACAGTTAGCTATTGTACGGAGAGCTATTGGATTGGAGCTTTGTATGTAATTGTTTCATGATCCATGATATAATACATAATAGAATATAGTGGGGTTTTTAGCTATATGATTTCCCTGGAGTAAATTATTTGTGTTATGTGTGATTGATCTTTCTTCATGATATTGCTATTGGCGATTGCGTTTTAAATTTTGCAAAGATTTGTAGAAGAGATTCTCTATTTAACAGTGGCATATAATTTTTAGATCATGAGAATCTAGGCAATACGTATTTTGTATTAAATTTCTACATGGTATCAGAGCACAGAAAATTGCAATTGTGAAGCAGGAGTTGATTTTGTTGGTGGAAATAATTCGAATCTGCAGAAAGACTTTCTTGGTGCTACACTTAAGTTAACATCAAAATGGCTTTCAATGGCTTGAGGTTAGAATATGTACTTGAGGTCAGCTCGAACTACATTTCTTGGAAGGATAGGATGGAGGCAGTGCTCGAAGATAATGGCTTAAAGGAATTCATTGACAATGATGTCCCTAAGCCTACTTCGACGGATGATGCATTACTTGATGCATGGAAAAATAAAGTGGCAAAGGCAAGGATGATTTTGTTGGAAGGAGTACGAGACCACATTGTCTCAAGCCTTCATAGGAAAGCCACACCATATGCTATGTGGAAGGCTTTGATGGGTCTTTTCCAAAGAAGCAGCGACCATAGGAAATTGGCGCTCAAAGATAAACTCACGAAGATCAAGATGAAAAAGGGCGACAACATTCCAAAGTATCTAATTAAGAGTGTCCAATGTTAGGATGAACTGGGGAGTGTTGGAATAACTCTTGATGATGATGATTTGGTGAGCTTGGCTCTCTTGGGACTTCCTAAGAGTTGACACAGTTATGAAGATTCTGTCAATGGACGGGAAAAATTGTTGAATTGGGAACGACTGTGGTCATATCTAGTGCAAGAGGAGTTCACGTAGAACACCATAGATGGCTCTTCATCAAAGCATGATGATGAAGAGGATTTTTCTTTGGCTTCCAAGGAAAATAAGGGGAAGGGGAAAAAATTTCATTATAAATCTGAGCCTAAAGGCAAGAAGCTAGATATGTCCAAGGTGAAGTTTTTTCATTGTCATGAACATGGGCATCTTGCTACTAACTGTCCGCAGAAGAAGAATAACAATAAGGTTGTTGGAGTGGCAGCTGGTGAGACCCTTGCCTCACAATTTGAGCTTTACTTCTCCTTGATCGCATTCATGGTTTCAGGTGCATTGTGATCGGTGTGGTATTTGGATAGTGGCGCTTCCTTCCACATGACGGGAGATAAGGAGCTTTTCAGTGACTTGGAGGAGAAAGATCTCCAGATGCATATAGAGATGGGTGATGATGGATGATACAGTGGGACTAGAATTGGTACCATTACCTTTTAGAGGGAGTCGGGTAAAACATTTCAATTGAAATATGTTATGCATGTTCCAGTTCTAAAGAAAAACTTGGTCTCAGTCGCAATGTTGGAGGACAGAGGCTATGACATTGTTTTCAGCGATGGAAAATATTTCCTGCGACATAAAACAATGGTTCAAGCCAAGAGGATAGGGATTTGAGTTAAGAATCTCTACAGGATGGAGGTAGATGGATGCGCTTCCATGATCACCAATGCAAAAAAAGTGGTGATCCGGGATGAGGGCAAATGATGGCACAGGCGATTGGGCCATCTTCATCATGGAGCCTTGAAAGTCGTTCAAAAAATATCTACTATACTTCCAATGGGAACACTTGCTCAGTTATATCAGTGCAAGGGTTGCACCATGGGGAAGTATGTAAATTCCACCTTTCATAAAAAGGAGAACAGTGCTTCGGGGATCCTTGAGAGAGTTCACACAGACGTGTGTGGACCATTCTCGGTTGCTTCAACAGCAAAACATAAGTATTATGTTATTTTTGTTGATGAATTTTCTTGTAAATGCTAGATCTTCTTCATGCAGAAGAAGGATCAAACTTTCTCAAAGTTCTGTGATTTTAAGGCATTGGTGGAGAAAGAGTCAGGGAAGAAAGTGAAGGCTCTGAGGAGCGATAATGGTGGAGAATACATCTCTAATGAATTCAAATACTTATACAGCAAAGAAGGAATTCAAAGAGAACTCATAGAGCCACATAACCCACAGAAAAATGGGATCGCGAAGAGGAAGAACAGAACGATTGTGGGTGCAACACGAGTGATGTTGCATGATTAGGGCCTACCAATGCATTTGTGGGCTGAAGCATGCAACACTGCGGTTTATGTGAAAAAATTTTGTCCTCGTAGAGTATTTGGCATGAGTACACCTGAAAAATATTTCGCTGGTAAGAAATTGGATGTTTCACACTTTAAGATTTTTGGCTCATATGTTTATGTGCATGTGACCAAGTACACTAGGAAGAAGCTAGAGGCAACTGCTGAAGTTGGAATTTTTGTGGGGTACACAGAAACACCCCATAATTATCATGTATATTTTCCTAACAATAAGATGATTTTTATTTGACGGGATATAAAATTTGATGAGGGGAAAGCCATGCGGTTTTCG
This sequence comes from Pinus albicaulis, assembly GCA_034641835.2. Taxonomy (NCBI): domain Eukaryota; kingdom Viridiplantae; phylum Streptophyta; class Pinopsida; order Pinales; family Pinaceae; genus Pinus; species Pinus albicaulis. The sequence goes on along the minus strand of CM076580.1, from coordinate 1,633,387,478 downwards.
CTTGAGAGTGAGCTAAAATTGCATGCGGAGGAGGAAATGTTGGTTCCCAAAGATGAGTATCTAGATGTGAATCAGCCATAGGAGGAGGTTCATGGAGTAGAGGATTCCACTCACACAGAGCCAACCATCAAAACTGGTAGAAGGCGTACCACAAAAGCTGATAGGTTGAGACTTGATGTTGCGCAGAATGTAGGAGCCCCTACTTCACAGCGCGGACAAAGATAGTCCCCTGACCGATTTAATGCATACATGGCTCTCATGAGAAAATGTATTGTGACTGATCCATATTCCTTTCAAGAATCAATGCAGGAGCCCACATGGGTAGATGCAATGGTAGAGGAGTGTGACTCCATTATAAAAAACAGTGCTTGGGAAATTGTTCCAAGGCTGGTGATAAATCAGTGGTAGGTTTGAGATGGATCTACAAGGTAAAGAAAGATGTTGATGGAAGTGTTGAGAAATACAAGGCCAAATTTGTGGCCCAGGGCTTCTCACATATCAAGGGGATAGATTATGAATAAACCTTTGCACCTGTTGCAAGGTATTCTTCCATAAGGACCATCCTTGCTCCCTCAGCGCAGATGGGCTAGCACATTCATCAGATGGATGTGAAGACTGTGTTTCTTAATGGGATCATTGAGGAAGAGGTGTACATAGAGCAGCGTGAAGTATTTGAGATCTTTAGCAACTATTCGCATGTGTGCCGACTCAAAAGAGCATTGTATGGGTTGAAGCAAGTACCCCGTGATTGGTACACTCAGGTAGACATTTATTTCACCAGACTGGGATTCACCAAAAGTGAAGCAGATTCAAACCTATACCAAATTGTGGTGGAGGGTAAGCTTTTAATCATTGTTCTTTATGTTGATGATTTAATATTTACTGGTGATGAGTAGCTGATACAGTCATGCAAGGAGGACCTTTCAAAGGAGTTCAAGATGAAGGATATGGGCCTTCTTCATTATTTCCTTGGATTGGAAATATGGCAACGAGATGGTGAAATTTTTGTGTCTCAAGGCAAGTATTCAAGGGAGATATTGGGTAAGTTTCACATGGAGGGTTGTAAACCCATGGATACTCCTCTTCCAAGAAACTGGAGGAAATAGGATGCTACTTATGGAGAGGTAGTGGATGCTACTATCTATCGACAGTTAGTGGGTTCACTAATGTATCTAGTGAACATGAGACCAGACATTTGCTATGTGGTTAACCAGCTAATTCAAGCAATGGTTAAGCCTACCAAGATCTTTTGGAAGTCGAGAAAGCATGTACTGAGATACCTGAGGGGCACATCTAATTATGGCTTATGGTACAGATAGACGGATGAGGTGAAGTTGCATGGCTTCACGGATTCAGATTGGGCAGGCAGCCCATTGGACAGAAAGAGCACATCGGGGGGGCTATTTAGCATTGGATCTATAGCTTCTTCTTGGTACAGTAGGAAGTAGAGATCCCTGGCACTCATTTCAGCAGAAGAGGAATACATGGCAGCGATTCAAGCTGCATGTGAGGCTATCTGGATGAGAAATATATTGGTTGGTTTGTTTGGTTCTCATTTAGATCTGACAGTGATTCATTGTGATAATCATAGTTGCATTAAACTGTCGATTAATCCTGTGTTTCATGATAGATCTAAGCAAATAGATATCAGGTATCATCGTATCAGAGATTGTGTGCAGAGGAAGATCATGTTTCTTTAGTACATTCGTACGGAAGATCAGGATGTAGATATTCTAATGAAGGCGCTTACCAAGAGAAAATTAAAATACCATAGAGACAGGATCGGGGTGAAGGATAATCCCTTTCTTGTTGAGAGGGAGTGTTGAGATTCAACAAGAAGATCCTAGTGAAAATTATGCACCTACATTGTGATGGAGCCTCTGGATATTTTTACGTGGATGTCTATTTATAGATGCATGAGAAAATTATATTTATAGATGAGGTCTATTTATAGATGTATGTGCAAGTTCTATTTATAGATTTCATGTTTATTTATAGATGCATGTCGGCTATTATTATCCCTTAATATTAGTTGGGCAATAAATAATAGTCTATTCTCAATGAGCACTTGGAAATAGTTAACTGAAGTGTCAAATCAGTTAGCTAAGTGAATTTCGAGTTGAGTGGTTGGTTGGTGGGACATGCAAGTGGACTTAGTTGTAACTGAGTGATTCGAAGATGTAACAGAGTTGGAAGTGTAGTTATGAGAGTTGTAAAGTAGTTTAACTCAGTTAAGTGAGCTAAAATAAGTTGTGCTAGTTGTAACTGAAGATACACTAGTGAGAGATCAAGTGAATTAATTATTAATTAATTCACAATTAGTGGTCTCACATGCAATTGAATATTTACTACTATTAACTACATGCATGTCAGATCCAGTGGAGACCCAATTGAGATGTAGGTGAAAGGGACATATTGGCTAACAGTTGTGAGATTATCGGTTGCACACATGCAACCACACACACATTGGATGTTCCCAGGAGGATTGCACAGTCAAGGCAAGAAGGATTCCATTCATTTAAGGATTGCTATCAACTGGGATTGCGCAGTGGAGGCAGGCTATTAGGAGGAAGTAAATTGGCTAAGGAACTTGCCAATTTTGTATAACAGTGTGAGATAGTTAGCTATTGTACTGAGAGCTCTTATATTGGAGCTTTGTATGTAATTGTTTCATGATCCATGATATATAATACATAATAGAAGATAGTGGGGTTTTTAGCTATATGCTTTCCCCGGAGTAAATTATATGTGTTATGTGTGATTGATATTTCTTCGTGATATTGCTATTGGCGATTGTGTTTTAAATTCCGCAAAGATTTTATAGAAGCAATTATGTATTTAATAGTGGCATATAATTGTTAGATCAGGAGAATCCATACAATACATATTTTGTATTAAATTTCTACAGTTTTCCCTAGAATGATTCCATTGGAACCGATCCTTAACCATCTGAACCGGAAGTAGGGGTGGAGGAATTCCCCTTTGTGTTGTTATTATCAATGTTTAAAATGTGTGAGGGAACATTTACATAGTATAAACCCTTAAATGGTTTTTGGATCCATTTCTTTTTTATGTTTCTACTAGGTAAATCCTCACCCATATGACAATAGGAATGGTTGTGAGCACATTTGTATGGAAATCCCTCATAATCAAGGGCTTGCTTATGGGTCCCCATCTTGAATTGAATGGTCATTGAATCCGAAAGGATGGATGCCAAGTTTAACCTACCAGTATTATGGTCATCGCCGTTAAACAATTTTCTTGTTGGAGGATTTTGCTTTGTAGAAAATCCCTAAGATATTGCCAATTTCTTTAAAAAATTATCCAACTAGAATTGCAGAGAAAGGGTTGGGAGCATGCCCCAGACTAGAACTAATGTAAGTTTTTCTAAGAGGGCATTAAAATATACTATCCCATTTTTTAAGTATAGAGCTTGTAAACCCCACTTCCATCATTGTTGAAGAAACCTATCTATTTTTTCTCGAAAGAACGTGATCCATCCCATCTAGATCTTTGCTAAGATGATACATCAAGGAGAGTATCCTCGCACAAGAGAAAAAAAAATTGTAGTCCAACTCCTCATCGCCACCATATCCATTCTTTTTCTTGTGAAACAAACTACCAGTTCAGTTTCTTCCATCTTGGTGATATTATTCAACTTGATATTTGGACCCAAAACTAGGTTTGGCTCTTCAGCCTTTCATTCACACATTTTTTACCAGTTTTTGGGACAAACTTTGATGCTAGCTAAAGGGAAGGTGATCGACTATTCGAGGAGGTACTCCCTATATGCATTTCCAAGGTAAGTAGGTCACAGAGGAAACCAAGAGATGCATCAAGTAGGTGGGTGGTGTTTAACAAAACAAGGGTTGTTGGGTCCTCAAAAACATCAGGTAAAGTTAGTGGTGAAGAGATTAAAGTTGTAGTCGTATCTGAGGAGGTTTCGATAGGAGCTTGGAATGTAGCAGTGGGGAATTGGAGGGGGTTCACTAATGGAGTAACCGAAGGGGGTGAAGTGTGTAGGTCATGGGAGCATGAGGTCGCAATCAAAAAGGGAATTTTTGATGTGGAGAGAGGGGTAGTCAGCATACCAAGAAAGTGGGACTAACAAGACAAGGGTTGCTCCCAATAAGTCAAAGTATTTAGAGGGGGGGTCCTCCAAATAATTAATCAACTCTAGATCCATATCCAAACCAAATTATTTGGGGCCTTTAGGCCCTATCCCTGGTGGAGAATAAAACCTCACTCGCATTGCATCATAGCCACAACCACATGTCATATCAAAATCAATATATTGTTTGATGTGTTTATTATTATGGTACACATATAAATACATGATTATTGACCCTTCGTTTCATCTTCATAGAGGTCTATTAGACTCCCAATGACCATTTAATTTCACTTGTGGCTTGTCATCTTCCTCTCAAGAGAATAATACAATTTTCCATAGCCCCGAGGATTATGTTTTCAATAGGGCTCAATAGAAGTGAGTGATTGCACTCAAAATTCTCTAAGCTTATGCTCAACAAGAATTTTAGTGTAACTTTGTGTTTAGCTCCCTTTCTTTAGCCTTGGGAATATATCGCTTTAGAAGGATATGGTATATTTTCAACATCCCTTGGCTCTAGTCCTCTGAGTTTCTTCATTGTGGTTGGCGCTTGTATGTATTTGGCTCTACTTGGCTCTAGTTTTTGGAGCTACTTTACTCTGGTGGGATTTCCTCCATGTTCAATTCTTTTATGTGTTCAATACCATTTGACTCTCATCCTAGGAGTTACTTCACTCCATTCAACTTCACTTTATGTTTGCCTCTACTTGGTTTCAATGGGTTCTGATCAATATTTGGCTTTTGTAAGCTCAATTAACATAACTTATCACTTGATGAGAACTATGACCTTAAAATCAAAACTCAAACCTAATATTTGTTGCACTAAAAATTGTCACCTTGACATTCTGCTGACTGTATGAGCTCATTGACACTCATACTTACCTCCTCTGCCAGTCTTACAACCTTTAGTCC